>CM055271.1:50792048-50794548 GCA_029237695.1 Conchocele bisecta | reverse complement strand
TGTCGTTTAATAATTATCCAGTCACAGCCACATATAAGCCGAGTCCCTGGTGTCCTCCTCATGTTACAGTGTGCCACCACAGCGCTATATTGTAATTGATAGAGAATTGTTTTGCTTTTGCTCGCTACCATGACGCTTTCTGGAGGGAAACATATAGAATTTTGACAAAAGTGGCTGTTTTGTATTTCTTTTTGCACTCCAAACAAAGGTACTTGGGAGCATGTGAAGTGTATATTTAACGGTTCATCTTTGCCAGAATCCCGATATCCCTCAGGTAAATGTTTGGCTTTCTTGCTGCTTGAGAGTTAAATCCGGCTATGCCTATTATAAAAGTAGTCAGGGCCCGGTTGCTCAAAACATCAGTTAGCTTAACGGACTGTTAAATCCTTAACTGAATGGTTAAAATCTCTGTTAAAACATCAGTTAGCTTAACGGACTGTTAAATCCTTAACTGAATGGTTAAAATCTCTGTTAAAACATCAGTTAGCTTAACGGACTGTTAAATCCTTAACTGAATGGTTAAAATCTCTGTTAAAAGATCAGTTAGCTTAACGGACTGTTAAATCCTTAACTGAATGGTTAAAATCTCTGTTAAAACATCAGTTAGCTTAACGGACTGTTAAATCCTTAACTGAATGGTTAAAATCTCTGTTAAAAACATCAGTTAGCTTAACGGACTGTTAAATCCTTAACTGAATGGTTAAAATCTCTGTTAAAACATCAGTTAGCTTAACGGACTGTTAAATCCTTAACTGAATGGTTAAAAATCTCTGTTAAAACATCAGTTAGCTTAACGGACTGTTAAATCCTTAACTGAATGGTTAAAATCTCTGTTAAAACATCAGTTAGCTTAACGGACTGTTAAATCCTTAACTGAATGGTTAAAATCTCTGTTTAACAGAGATTTTAACCATTCAGTTAAGGATTTAACAGTCCGTTAAGGATTTAACAGTCCGTTAAGCTAACTGGTGTTTTGAACAACTGGGCCCGGATTAGTAATATTATTACTTTTAAGGAGTGCGGTTCCCGAGTGTCCAAATTTTGAAGCACGCAAGTAATATTAAAGTTATGCCATGATGACATAGCTTGTACAAACTTTTTGACATTTCGGATGACGACGACGGAAAGAGCGGTGACTTTTGTCGTCGCTTTTTCCGTCGTCGTCGTCATCCGAAATGTCAAAAAGTTTGTTATTACTGCTAAAACCAGGCTAAGCAGGCGCGAAAATAAAATGATTATTACAAATTACACCCATTTATTGAGATGTGTACATTTTTCTAGGCAGACCTATTCCACATAGGTATTTGGCCCTAAATGTGTTTGTGAAACGGGGCTTATGAATTTTGCTGTTTCGCCATTCCATCAATTAATCACCCTTCGTGCTTCTAACAAGCAATGTAGATCGTTATCAGGCTACAGGAGTGTGCTAGTTGATCAGGAGCTACACTGGTCACAAATCCAATAAGCCCCATTTCTCCAGTCACAGCCACCAATGACACATGTATGTATTTGGGAGCTGTTACACATTATCACCATTCTTGAATACAGAAGCAACACAAATAATATTGGTATATTCATGTATTTATATGTATATGTATATAAAATAGAACAGATTGAAAAATAGAAATATACAAGAAGTATTTGGCTAGCAAAACAATGTGTCGTATGAAAATCAGATTTCAGTTTAAAAAAATGACCATACCGTAATCACCTCAAACAAGTTGTCTAATCTGGATCTGCACTGTTTGTGGATATTTTCTGTTTTTGTACTGGCATACTTAAATAATTTGTCAGAATACTAACACCAAATAGTCCAATATAGATACTTGGGGTTGAAATGGTAATTTATGTGGAATTGAATATACGATGCTCTTGGCTGGATAGGCTGGTTGTCATCTTTTGTAGGGACCTTTGTCACATCGTGGCATATTATCTTACGCTTAACAAACATGTTGATCGGCCTGTTCTTGTTACTGTATCAGTGCAAACTGGTGCCATTTATTAAAATATTTTGTTGCTGCACTTACTATGGACTGTACTGGCTATAGTAATTTGCATCTTAATAGGCATCCATTTATGTCTGCTGCAAACACCGACTGAACCAACGATTTGCTGATGATATGTGTATCACACAAGTGGAACAATATTACATTCCTCTAGTTAATTACATGTTATTACTTATGAAGATGTATGTAATGCATAACCAACAAATGCGAAGCCTTACTGGATTCTTCCTGTTTCTATACAGCTCCTTCCCCTCTCCACATACAAAATATCGATCGATCAATCAATCAATTGATTGAGTGATTGAATGATTGAATTTTACTGTCTGTTTGAACTTAATATCCTAGCTATATGTGGCTGTGACTGGAGAAATGGAGCTTATGGGATTTGTGACCAATGTAGATCCTGATCAAATAGCACACTCCTGTAGCATAATAACGATCTAATGCTTGTTAGAAGCATGACAAGTGTTTCATTCAGTTGATATAATGGCAAA
>CM055271.1:50761911-50791548 GCA_029237695.1 Conchocele bisecta | reverse complement strand
GAATATTTTTTTTATTGAACAAATATTTAAATATCGAATATAGTAACAGATCTACTGCCATAGATAACACCTCCACGTTAAAATTCGTGCGAAAATGAGGTCTTTAGAATTAAATGTAAGCTAATAACAAGTATTGTACAGTTCTCATAGCAAGAACAATGAATTATATTAGTATAAATTGATCTTGCCAGAGTCATTTGGACATTATTTAAACCTTGAGAGGGTCTTGTCAGCAACATTGACCATTTTTGTGAATATTTCAACAATGTCATTTGAACCGTCACTTGGAGTAACATAAATAAATTGTTAAAGTTGAATTTATCTTATCTATTATCTGTTCCCTGGACTGACAGGCTGCAGCTACACCCGTGTTCCCCTACATACAGACGTGCAGCGTTTAGTCCAGAGCTGAGAGACACAGGTTGCAGGCTACACAGATCTACTGATTGGCAACTATAGGCAGACGCTACCACATTTGTCGGTCAATCAGTCATCTATAGCCCGCAACGCGTGTTAGAGGATACTGGGTAGTATACGCACAGCAAGGGTTTGGAACAGCGTGCAGGAGCTTGCAGCAACACACGTAGCATAGACAGGATCTATGCGGGGTCATATATACGCACCACTACCGGCGCGTAACAATATTACCTTCAAATGCATGTATACATATGCCATTGATAAACATAGATTGTTTATAGAAAACTGTAGCTACATGACAAATACGTCAATAAAACGTTGGCAATATTAACGAATTATGTTACAGGCCCTGAGAAATCGAACGTCGTGTAAATTTGCATGTCCTACGTCTTCTTGACTGGTACATTTATTATTCCAAATCGAACAAAACTCGTGATTCTGAAAACGTATATTTACAAAAACCGCAGTCTTTGATCTTTGTACGTGACTACCATACGCCTAAGTGTGTGTCGACTGTGTTGGCCCCACTCCATATAACTTTATCGCGCGTTTACTCCGTGGCATAGCATTTACCATGCCAATGTTGGAACTGTCATGGACAGGTCCATTTATTCAAAACAGTTCGTATTATATTCTATCAGACAATAGTTTATACGTGCTCACCGAGCATACATAATTTAAATTATACAAATTCAAAAAATGTGTCCCACTCATGCGGCCCATGTGTCCATGGTAAAGGATAAAGTACTTAGTACTGAACCCATTGATCCGACCTGAAATGACCTTAGCTGTTGATAGGCTGTTAAACCCCAACAAACAAACAAACAAACAAACAAAGCGCACTTTCGAAAACAAAACGAGATGTATCATGTATTCACCGTGTGCGTGCGGGTGGGCACAACTTGTCCACGCAATAGCTAGAGTTCAGATGACTTATCTTCCCTTGGTGGCCATTTTTAATGTTCATACTCTGCATCATTGTCCACACAATCACTCAAGTTATGTTTGGTGGATCGTAATCAAATTAAGTACACATATTTATCACAGCATGGCGAAGAACCCTTTTGATTTTCAAAACGTTCCGACGACTTATCTCCCCTTGGTGACCATTTTTAATGTTCAGGCTATGTATCCTTGTCCACGAAATAACTAAAGTTCTACATGACGGGTATTCGGTATAAATGTTTATGACGGCAAGACAAAGAAAACAACAATATTTTAAACAAAATATGACTTATCTCCCGTTGGTGGACGTTTTTGTCGCGCCTGCTTTAGCAGAAGGGGCAACTATAGTCGCCGCTTTTCCTATGCTGTACGAACTGGGTCAAAACTAAACTTACAGGTGTAGCTATAAAAATATACAGGTGCACCTGCATTTTTTACAGCTGCACCTGTAAATGTATAGCTGCAGCTGTATTTTATAGCTGCAGCTAAAAATGTATAGCTGCACCTGTAAAATGTACGGCTGCACATGTATTTACTTTACTTTACAGGTGCACCTGTATAGTTTTATAGCTGCACCTGTAAGTTTAGTTTTGACCCCGTTCGTACACCATATGTTTCCGCCGTCGTCGTCGTCAACAATGTCAAAAGGTTTGTACAAAATTCTTCATCAGGATATAACTTTAATATTTCTTTACGGATTGCTTCTTGGCAGATATCAAATATAAGGTTGTGAAGAGTAGATAGCCCCGGTATGATTTTTATTGCAATCGTACAATTAGGTCATCCAAGATGGCCACTGAATGGTAAAACCATTCTTTGTTAGCAACTGCTATACATGTATTATCATGAACCCCTTAGCGGATGTTGGTCAAATTTTCAAGTTACATATATGATTATTTGCTGAAGCCTTTTCAAATTTAATAAAATTGGCGGCGCCTCGCAATCCAATATGGCCGACACCCTACAAGTGGGTCAAATTCATAACCATTTTCTCATGAACTGACAAGCCGATCTGAACGAAACTTTACAGTTATCGACCATTAAAGCTATTTCAGATTTGTTAAATGGCGACCCGTGGTTCATGTAAAGGTCATTCTTTTATTACCGAGGATATGACACAATACATTTTGCACCTGCAGCCGATTTCACCAACATTGCAAAGTATACTTTTCTAGCAAAGTATACTTTGAGGGAGTAATTATTTGTTTTTACCGAAATGCATTATTTCATATAGAACTAACGACTGCATACATGTGATGATTAAAAGTATGCAGAATTATTATTATGAATTTATTACATTATCACAGCCAAAATGGCTGTGATAATGTAAAACATTAATTATAATAAAAATTAATGAATTTATCCTTAAATTGAAAATTTCTCCCTCAAAATATACTTTGCTAGATAAGTATACTTTGCCATGTTGGTGAAATAGGCCACAGGTTTGTTAAAATGGTGAAACGTGGTTCATGTATTTTATTTTATTACCGGGCATATGACAAAATACATTTTGCACCTGTAGCCGATTTCATAAAAATTGCAAAGTATACTTATCTCGCAAAGTATACTTTGAGGGAGTAATCATTTATTTTTCCCGAAATGCATTATTTCATATAGAACTAACGACTGCATATATTTGATAATTAAAAGTATGCAGAATTATTATACTGAATTTATTACATTATCACAGCCATTGAAATTTATCCCTCAAAGTATACTTTGCTAGATAAGCATACTTTGGTGAAATATGCCACAGGTCTGGCCCTCCGGTACGCGCAAAGTGTATCTGAGAATTGGATCAAGTTATGCCCTTAATAGGAAATTGGCTAAGTAGACTATATCTCAATTCTAAAAAAGCCCACCTACATTTTGAGTTGGTAGGGCCGGCGGGGTGGAAAAGGTTTTATTGCAGTTTCCTATGGAACAATATGTTCTAAATCTGATAAGAAATGTTTCCAGCTCGAAATAGTGTTCGAAATCGGTTTAATTTGCATACATTCAAAATGGCTACCATTTTGTGTAGTATTCTGCATGCTTAGCCTAATATATTCAAGTGAGCTGAGTTTAATGTTGTTATGTGTTTTTCTTATAGCATGTTATTCTTATAGCATATTATTATAATTTAGACGAATTCTACATTTGTAAAGAATTCAAAATGGCCACCAACATCACTATTTTTACTGTAAAAATATTATAGGCGAGAAGCCCAACTCACGTAGCATGCTTAATAAAGATTTTGGTTCCGACATCGGACGGAACATGTTTGACACTTTTATCATGTTTATATGTTAGATTGATGGCTGACGGATAATTTTGGTTTGGGTGTCATTTTGGGAAGTGTCGCCAAAGGTCTGACATTGAAGATGGAGTCCAAGATGGCCATGCTGGTCAAATCAACGCCGACTGAAATGATATTACCAAAAAGAAAAAAAAAGTCATATGTCAAGGTCGTGTTCAATGTCAAAGGTCATCAAATTATTATTACCAACACCCAAATTAAGTATTGTTGTGTTTTTATTTTTTGTTTGGCTAACTAATTGTCTCGGACTTCAGCCAGACCTGTGTCACGTAGCAAGCATCGGCACAATCGTATATTAACTTTAAGCCGGTATACGGCGATAGTACCTATGCGCTACCCAAAGCAAGTCAATGAGTGTATCTGCTATTGACAAGCCCAGGAAAGTCGTTCCCTTGTCTACCAATAATAGTGAAATCATAATATATTATTATCAACATACAGTCTGTACATATGACCACAGAAAGGGTTTTAACACAACAAATAGGCGTGTAATAATATTATACCAACAACTTTATTATGGAAATTTAATATTATAATTCAATTATAACATAAAACTGTCTACATATATGCAATGTGACTCAATAACAAAACAAAGGTGCATGGCTATATGATAAAATTAAGATAAAAAATATGTATTATCAGCCAGTGTAATTACCAAGCTCTGCGATATGAATTATATTAGGTTCCCATAGCAACCATTCAACAACACACGCACAAAACAAACCAAAACCACTACGCTGCCAATATCATATTTGTCACATGAGGTATTGAGTACAATAATTTAAATTACATTTATAGTTGTAAAACAAAAACATCACAAAAGTGAACCCGCAACGCAACTGTTCCAAATATGTATAATAGGGTGTATTATATAAAATTAGTTACTATATTATGTTTAAAAGTGGCATAACAGTAAATACGGTGGTACAATGCCATGTGAACAAATACATAATGGTTAAAGATGGTCAATCGAAGTTAGTATTAGAAAATGTACAATGTTAGCAGGAGTTGCATGTTGCATTGTCAACATTTACGGTGAGTAGTATTGTAAATTAGCATACTGTATATCAGGTGGTTAGGATTGAAATAGGTTGTAAATGCTGGAACAATCACGTTACTTACTCACATCATAGATTAGAATATATTGTATGTTATAATAATATAATGTCAAAATAAAATAAACTTTACTTCTGTTGCTTCTGTGTTCATGGTAAAGGTCAGAAATTCCTATGTAAAGGAGTAACATTTCTCACATAACATAGCCAAATTTGAAATATCTTACAATATCACAATATATGGGAATATTATGTAGAGAACAAAACATAACATATATGTATACGGTTTTGTCCTTGGGAGACAAAAATGGCGTGTTAAACGTTTTATACGTGCACGAACCCTCCACGCCACCGTAAGAAGATATTAACATTAGTATGCAGGTGTAGTGAAAAGTTTTTAATGTACCATGATCACACTGAATCAGTTACAAATCACCAGAAGTTAGAAATAAAACCGATTACATTGTAAATAATACAATTACATTGTAAATAATCCAAACAGGTGCAAAACTATATGTTTCTAATGTTAAGATAAATGAAAAACATTCGAATTATGTCAGCGGTCAAATTTAGGGAATCTCCATCAAACAGTTTTGTAATTATAATCATAGGGATGTATCTAGTACCATAGGTAGTGATACATATAAGAGGACTACTAGCACTCAGGTTAGTTATCAGTTAAGATTAGGGATAACCTTAGAGTATGAAAACAGCTAGGGTTAGGTTAACATTCAAAATTAGGGTTAGGTCAGTAGTCAAAATTAGGGGATCTAGTCAAAATTTGCTGAGTAATAATAATAATCCTAGGGACGTGTCTAGTAATATAGGTAATGTCTAGTAATATAGATAGGGATAGGTTTGAAATTTAAAAATATGGATAATCCTTAGGGGATGGAAAGCGTTAGGGTAAGGTTAGCAGTCAAAATTAGGGAATCTCTATCTAAGTAGTTTAGTAATGATAATAATAATCCTAGGGATGTGTTAAGTATCACAGGTAGTGATAATCCTAATAGGACGGCAACTAACTCAGGTTAGTTAGCAGTCAAAATTAGGGATAAGCCTTAGAGTATGAAAAGTGCTAGGGTTAGGTTAATATTCAAATTTGGGTTAGGTCTGCATTCAAAACCAGGGGATCTTGTCAAAATTTGTTGAGTAATAATAATAATCCTAGGGATGTTTCTAGTAATATAGGTAGGGTTAGGTTCAATATTGAAAGATAAGGATAAGCCTTAGGGGATTGAAAACATTAGGGTACGGTTAGCAGTCAAAATTAGGGTATCATGTCCAAAATTATTAAGTAATAGTAATAATTGTAGGGAATGTGTCTAGTAATACAGGTATGGTTAGAACTTAGGGGTGAGTAGTGTTTGGGTTATTGAGTAGTGTTTGGGTTATGTCAGCATTCAAAAGTAGGAGATAAATAGCATAAGGGTCAGCTCAATATTAAAAACTGAATAATTAAACTAACCCACACTGTATAGTGAATACTGAATAAATAAACAACCCACATTACATAGTTTGCACCTATTAAGCATCTAACGTGTATACAAAATTTAATATGGCTAAAACCATGTATAACAATGCATACAATAGTTCAAATTGCAAGTTAACAATATCACCACCCCTGATGTTATAATAAAAAAAAATTATAATAAATTTTGTTTAAAAAAATATTTTAATAAAAAAGAATTTCAAAATTATTTAATTTTTAATTTTTATTTTTACAACCAAAATAATTATTCTAAAAAATATATCCCGATTAATTTAGAAAAGAGGAATGTGTTGTTTGATTCCTTCATCAAAATAAGATAAACCAATGCAGTTCCATCTGAGATAGCACCTAGTGAGCTGGCTCATCAGGATCTACACTGTAAACATTTTATTATATATAATTATACACAAAGTGGTGACATTGTAATTGTAATTTTAGGGATGTATCAAGTACTATAGGTAGTGATACACATAAAAAACGACTAGCACTTAGGTTAGTTATCAGTTAAAATAAGGGATAAGCCTTAGATATGAAAACCGCTATGGTTAGGTTAGTTAAGATTCAAAATTAGGGTCAGGTCAGCAGTCAAAGTTAGGGAATATTGTCAAAAATTGGTAAGTAATAATAATAATCCTAGGGATGTGTCTAGTAATATAGGGTTAGGTTTAAAAATATATATGGATAAGCCTTAGGGGATGGAAAGCATTAGGGAAAGGTTAACAGTCAAAATTAGGGAGTCTCTATCACAGTCGTTTATTAATAATCATAATAATCCTAGGGGTGTGTTAAATACCATAGGTAGTGATAATCCTAAGATGACAACTGCTAACTCAGGTTAGTTAGCAATCAAAATTAGGGTTAGTTAGCAAACAAAATTAGGGATAAACTTTAGAGTATGAAAAAGTGGTAGGGTTAGGTTAACATTCAAAATTGGGGTTAGGCCAGCAGTCAAAATCAGGGTTTCTTGTCAAAATTTGTTAGTAATAATAATAATCTTAGGGATGTGTCTAGTAATATAGGTAGGGTTAGGTCAATATATAAAAATAAGGGTAAGCCTTAGGGAATTGAAAGCATTGTGGTATGGATAGTAGTCAAAATTAGGGCATATGAACCAAAAAATGTTATAATTGTAGGGAATGTATCTAGTAACACAGGTATGGTTAGGTCTTAGGGGTGAATCGTACTAGGGTTATGTCAACAAATGAATAGCATTAGGGTTAGTTCAATATTGAACATTGAATAAGTAAACTAACCCACACTGTATAGTGAATACTAAAAATTATTAAACAACACACACTATATAGTTTGCACCTATTTAACATCTATAGATATACACAACAATATTACATGGCTAAAAACATGAATAACAATGCATACAATAGTTAAAATTTCAAGTTTACAATATCACCACCCTGATTTTATAACAAAATAATAATAATAATAGACCTGTTTTTTTTATTTATTTAAATTAAATTTTTCAAATTTTTATTTTTTACAATCATATTAATTATTATAAAAAATATCCAGATTAAAAATATAGAAAAGAGGAATGTGTTGTCTGATTTCTGTATCAGAAAATAATAAGTATACCAATGCAGATTCATCTGAGATAGCACTTATTGAGCCGGCTCATCAGGATCTACACTGTTAAACTTTTTATTATACACAATTATACACAAAGTGGTGACATTGTAACATTTCTAATAATTTATATTGGTTGAATATTCCGTAATATATAATATTGATTATCTACATTACCCCAGGTGAAAGTCATGATAAAAAACTAAAAAATAGATAAAGCCAAAGTAATATATACAGTAAGTATATAGTATTAATAAGCCAATAGAATATTTTTATATGTTATAAGCTATTGAATAATAGGCAATATACTAAAATTAGTTATATGTGAGTAATTGACTCAAAATTGTATGTAAAATTTTTCATAACATAAAAAGATAATAATTCTTTTTAAAAAATAATTATTTTTTGAAAAAATTTTCGACAAAATTATATTCAATCAAAAAATGTGTTGTTGTAAAAAAATATTCAATCAAAAAATGTATTGTACATCAACAAATTTAGGTCCCACAGATAGGGCTTTTTATTTTATATGTTACACTGGTGAATGCCAATTATGTCTGGCACGGGTGTCATTCCGGAAAGTGGAGCCAAAGGTATTAACTTCAATATGGCGTCCAAAATGGCTGCCAATTTATGTTGAATAATATATGAAATCAAACCATTAGGTATATCGACATTATTTAGTTGTGGGTGGCAGGTCGGTGCATGTGATAGGTAATTTAACGATCAGGGTTCATCCTTACCGGAATCCCGACACGATACCGGGTTTGGCCTTCACGTACATCGTTGGCATTCTTGTATGCGACAATTGAAGAATCTCGTTGCAACCCTTATGTGAGTATTACGATTATTCGTAATCCTATTTTAGGGGAAGGGGCCAAGTGGCTTTGGTGTGGTATGGACCTGGCACAAGGTCAGGTTATTCTAATTTCAGGGCTGAATATTATTTTTTTTTCGATTCCGTTCTGGTTTTGGGATCCAGCTCCCCCCCTCCCCACCCCCCCCCCCCCCCTCGCACCCAATTCAGCAGATTATATACGGGTTTGAACCCGTTGGCCCGGCCTTAAATGACCTTAGCTGTTGATAGGCCGATAAACACCAATAAACAACAAAAACAAACATTATTTAGTTGCATTTTTCGATGTTTGATGTGTCTGTTAGTCTATTACAACCACCACAGTGGCATCAAGTAAGGACAGCAAATCACATGTCCATAATCAATGTCACAACTAAGAAAAGAAAAGAATGATGTATGATGTAAAAACAATCATTCCAATCTTGGGTATGATGGATAATTCACCCAACTCGTAAACGAACATATCAAAGTGGAAACTGTTAAATATATGGCCATACTGGATAAAACATGGTTTGTTTCCATGGTACCATAAATCATAACATTAAACCGTCTGTACATTTACCTCATGTCCACATACGATATTTATCTGTGTATTTGTCCTAGTTCCAGTGAAGTAATCGTTCACAACTGAAGTGTTTAACGGCTTTTAAAAACCGTGATTAGTACGATAATTTTAACTTTGACCTTGAATTTGACCTTGACCTTTCACTCTACGACGTTATTTTATCTTTGCTTATTGTATCCTATATGTTGAACACAACTACTTTAATGTCTGGACAACATGTATAAGAGCAATTTAAATTTAATTTAATTTTTATTTATTCATAATGGTTACCAATATCGGCAACCATTTTGGACGCCATCTTGAATTTGAGACATTTTGCATCAGTTGCCAGATAGACACACAGGGTAGAAATGTTTGTCAGATGTTACTCTTGTAAATACAAACTTCAAACACTTCCATCTACGCCGACTACAAATGTTCTCGCGTTTGCTTGTAATTGTTATATAAGTTTAAAAGAAATATTAGCATTATGATTACATAATACTGAGTTTGTGATGTGTTATCTAAAAATACCGGTCGTATGGTTATTTAGTTTCAAATGTCAGGTCACAAGTCGTCCATATAATATATTTATAAAAATCATTTGCAATATGCCAGTTTCTATACAAATAATCGACAAAATCACTGTGTTTTTCCTTGAAGGAAACTATCGGAACAACTATGAAAACTATGAAAACAACGGTACAATTCTGCCACGCGTATCCAACATTAAAATATTTGTGAGCCACAATTAGTAAAGCGCACGGTTATAAATAGGAAAACTTATTGCAATTACGCAACGATTTCTAGTGTAAAAATCCGACGCGACGTTGGTAAATTTAAGCGTAACTTTGCGACGTCATTTTCAGGCTTTCATGACGTTGTCATTAAGGCTGGTTTTCACAGAGCGCGGCCCATATATATTATTGCTTTTATACACCTATATGGAGACATCAAACATGATCTATTCATTACAGGTTACAGCAGCATGTGTATTTTTATTGGTGGCAGTATCTGTGTAAAGACTAACTGATCACATCCATATGGTTTATTTATATAAGTAACTATTGTTTTATTAGTAGGGTGTTTTATTAGACTTCACAAGACGGATAGTACAACTACCTTAAACATACATAGAGCGTGAACATAACGTATGCCTTTCACAGTATTAATGAGTTTGTCCGGCAATTGGTTATGTCCGATAATAGGTAAGTCAACAATTTCAAACCTAATTGATATGTACAGCAGAACTACGAGGTAACAATCTCCATATAGCAATGTTCAGTAATAGAAAACTCAGTAACACAGGCATTCATAAATGCATTATTATAATTAATGTCGTAGTTTGGCAGTGATTTGTAATTTCTCAAAGCTTAAATGCATGTTTAATTTATTTCATTGTCGTGTTGTCTATATACTATTTTAATGCCACTCAAATGTATTTATGCGAAAATATTTAACAGAAATGGTATACCGTAGCTGACATAATAGACGAGAAGTCAGGGCCACAAATATAACTTTTCGTTTCGACCTCAGACGGAAAAGGTTTGAAGTTTGTATTTAAAAGAGTAACATCTGACAAACATTTCAGCCAGACACACTACTGGGGAGGAGGAGGTGGGGGGGGGGGCACAGTGGGTTCGATCCTCGGCCGGGGCAGTATGTGAGATGGTATGGTGGTCGCCAGATCGGACAAGTGGGTTTCCTCCGGGTTCTCCGGTTTCCTCCCACATTAATGACCGCCCTTACGCCTTCTTCTGTGCCAACGAAAGCATTTGTATAAGTGCTCTCGCGCTTGTTTGTAATCGTTGTAAAATAAATAAAGTTTGCACTTAAACTTATTGGTAGAGATCGCGAAAACGCGAGCTCGTAATATGACCCCAACATGACACCATACATTGTCGTATTTTGCGACATTTGTTTCACTTATTCATTTTCATGAGATATGATTATCCGCGGAATATAGCAATTATGCAATGAGAATGAGATCTGACACCATATATAATTTAAATAATCATTTGATAACGGTACCTGAAGTCATCTACATACAGTTATCCAGCAGACTGCAATTCCTTAATACATTCCCCCCTTCCCCCCCCCCCCCTCCCCCCCCCCCCCCCCCCACCCCCCCCCCCCCCCCGCCCTCTCCTAATTCTGCCATTGATGTAGTCGGCGACGTGTGTACGTCTAGTTGCCATTGTACATCAAAGAAACCGCGGCGGCGTCTGTCTCAAGTTCAAGGGCATGTGCTGTATTTGTAGGTACACATGAAATAATACGCGGCAAATATCGATCGATATCGTTGTAGCTATTAGTAGTATGGCGTAATTGAGCACAACAGTACACATGTATTTATAAACTAGCGAATGTTTTTTTGAGGGATCTAACTATTCGGACTAAGATTTAGTGTCCACTTACTTGAATTATCATTTTAACGATAGTCGAAACAATCAAGGTATGTATTCGAATATTGTAGTTAAGCATCAGTTGGAGACTACAATTATCGCTTGTCCACAAATGTCACGTGCCGAAATTGCACTGGGACGATGCTGTCGTGACTCCGAAATGACAGCGAACACTTGTATTCACGCACAGGTGATTCTAGCGTGTCTTGTGTGGTCAATTATTGTTTGTATATACATGTTACACCTTTCTAAATAATGTAAAAAGCAATTCAAATGCGCCCGGGTCTAAAGATTATGTAATTATGAAAGGTACAGAACTACGGCAGCTTAAAACGGACATGCGCAATTCTTTTTCTATGTCGTTCCTACGACATAGCATCTCGTTACCACGACATAGCATCTCGTTCCCACGAGATAGCATCTCGTTACCACGACTTAGCTATGTCGTTCCCACGACATAGCATCTCGTTCCCTCGAAATAACATCTCGTTCTTATATCTCGACAACACTTACTCAGATTTGCTTCAAACTTCAAATAATTCTTTATTATCATCAATATTTTCATTCTATAGCTCACACATGCGACCCACATGACCAAGATCAAGGTCAAATGACTTTCAAATTTGCGTCAAAGCTTTTACATACCTTAATTCAAACTTAAAATAAATATACTCCGAGACTATCAATTGCCTCGGTGGGCTCGACATGCGGCCCGCGGCCGTTTGGTTTTTATTTACCGTAGCTTAAAGTTTTTAAGAACACTATATCATGGAAACCGTTTCGCCAATTCACCAGAAGCTTCACATTAGTTTTTGACGCGCCTGCTTGTGGACAGTGCGATATAGTTGCCACATTGGCCTACATACTATACGTACATCCATATGTACGTCACTTCATGCGTCCGGTTAAAGTTTTTTTGGATTTAGGTTAAAGTTTTTAAAGGTACATGCCCACTCAGTAGGCACAAAATGTTTTTTATAGGAATTAAATAAGCGTATAATTTTGTCACTATTCACCAGTTCTAAAATGTACGATTGCCCGCTATACAGATAATCATTTAGTAACATTTATTTTACTGATAGTGACTCGCGGTGGTATCAAGCTATTTTCATATGCAAATGAGGCATGATATTTTTTAATTATTTATACTGATTAAAGGTACATACCAACTCAGTAGGAACAAAATCTTATTTGTACGAATTAAATAAGTGTATAATTTTGTCACTATTTCACCAGTTCTAAACATTACGAGTGCCCATTATACGGATATAATCATTTTAATAGTAATGTTTATTTCACTGATAGTGACGCGCGGTGGTATCAGGCTATTTTTATAGGCAAATGGGGCATGCCATTTTTTAATTACTTCTACTAATTAAATGTGTCCCCTGAAAAAATAATATTTTCGACAGATTATCAAGTATGATCATTGCACATCAAAAAATAAATACCGATAAATAAATTACAATGTCCGGTAACATTTTAAGGAAACGAGGTTATCACCCCTGATATCAGTGTGGAAATTTACGCCTGATATAAAATGTATAATAATGCGAATACATACGTGTATTAATGGTGAATTAATGTTTATTTTGCCCGAAAATGCCTCAGATGATGTCTCCGATATAACAAACATTTTGTGTCTACTGAGTGGGCATGTACCTTTAAATGTGTGACCTGAAAAAATAATATTTTCGACAGATTATAAAGTATGATCATTGCACATCAAAAACTTAATACAGAGAATAAATAGTGCTCAATGTTCGTTACCATTTTAAGGAAACACGGTTATCGCCCCTGATATCCGTGTGGAAATTTACGCCTGATATAAAATGTATAATAATGACAATATATACGTGTATTAATGGTGAATTAATGTTTATTTTGGCCGAAAATGTCTCGGATGATGTCTCCGATATAACAAACATTGTGTGTCTACTGAGTGGGCATGTACCTTTAAAAACGTTATGAATCAGTCGGCCATCGCACCATGACAGTATAGCACCTGATCACCGGATATCGCACCATGCCCAGTATAGCATCTGATCACAGGCTATCGCACCATGCCCAGTATAGCACTTGATCAGTCGGCCATCGCACCAGGATTAGTGTAGCACTTTATTAGTCAGCCATCGCACCATGACTAGTATAGCACTTGATCACTTGATCAGTAGGCCATCGCACCATGACGAGTATAGCACTTGATCAGTCGGTCAATGCACCATGACTAGTACAGCATCCTATCAGTCGGCCATCACACCATACATAGTATAGCATCTGATCACCGGCTATCGCACCATGCCCAGTATAGCACTTGATCACCGGCTATCTCACCATGTCCAATATAGCACTTATTCAGTCAGCCATCGCACCATCACTAGTATAGCACTTGGTCAGTCGGCCATTGCACCATGACTAGTATAGCACTTGATCAGTCGGCCATCGCACCATGCCCAGTATAGCACCTGATCACAGGCTATCTCACCAAGCCCAGTATTGCACTTGATCAGTCGGCCATTGCACCATGACTAGTATAACACTTGATCAGTCGGCCATCGCACCATAACTAGTACAGCATCTTATCAGTCGGCCACCACACCATGCCCAGTATAGCACCTGATCACCGGCTATTGCACCATGCCCAGTATAGCACCTGATCAATGGCTATCGCACCATGCCCAGTATAGCACTATATCACCGGCTATCTCACCATGCCCAGTAAAGCACTTGATCAGTCAGCCATCGCATCATGACTAGCATAGCACTTGATCAGTCGGCCATCACACCATGACTAGTATAGCACTTGATCAGTCGGTCATCGCACCATGCCCAGTATAGCACTTGATCAGTTGGCCATCTCACCATGTCAAGTATAGCACTTGATCAGTCAAATATGTTAACATTTTAAGGAAACACGGCTATCGCCCCTGATATCAGTGTGGAAATTTACGCCTGACATAAAATGTATAATAATGACAATAAATACGTGTATTTATGGTGAATTAATGTTTATTTTGGCCGATAATGTCTCAGATGATGTCTCCGATATAACAAACATTTTGTGTTTACTGAGTGTGCATGTACCTTTAAATGTGTGACCTGAAAAAATAATATTTTCTACAGATTATAAGTATGATCATTGCACATCAAAAACTTAATACAGAGAATAAATGGAAACGTTTGTTACCATTTTACTGAAACGCGGTTATCGCCCCTGATATCAGTGTGGAAATTTACGCCTGATATAAAATATGTAATAATGTCAATCAATACGTGGGGTAGTGGTGAATGAATGTTTACTTTGCCAGAAAATGTCTTAGATGATGTCTCTGATATATAGAACAGTTTGTGGCTACTGAGTGGGTATGTACCTTTAAGAACACTATATCTCTGAAACTGCTTCACCAATTCACTCGGAACTTCACATACTGCGCATACGGGGCGCCATGCAGGACAGGTTAATTAAGTGTACAAAATTGAGTTTTGTAACACTAAAAATCACAAAATTCAATTCTGTGTCACAAAATTCAATTCTGTCAATTCTGTGTCACAAAATTCAATTCTGTGTCACAAAATTCAATTCTGCATACGTTTCGTATACAAAATTCATTTTTGTTATAAAGGATTCAATTTTGTAAGACAGAATTGAGTTTTGTGAAGAAAATTCAGTTTTGTAGGACAGAATTTATTTTTGTCCACAATAATTAGTTTGCGTAGGATAGTCTATGTCATCTCTACGTTGATTGGTTGAGATCGGTCTTAGTCCATTTTACTAGATGGTGGAGTACACTTGCAGGTTTAAATATTTCAATGCGAAAATATAACCCAATATATCAATATTATACTTCTTTATGGACAGTTATTTTGGTTATATTATGATTACAAATGAGTGGTCATGACTAATTCCTTATCTGGAGACCTGCGGCCACCCACTGAATTGTAATGTTTGACACCCGTGCTGTCACTGTACTTAACATGCTTAAGACGTGCGAGATGGTGTATTTTGATGGACCTCAGACAATACAAAATTGCAGTTTGTGTGGAATTTAATGAAAAATATTTAAAGATTTTGCTATATTTTCTGTAAATCGTGCCAAAAGTTGATGAAATTCTCAGAGCAAATGCGGAATGTCACCATGTTGTCACCATTTAATGTTATTTATGAAACATATTGTAAATTTTGTAAATATTTTTCATCAAATTGCGCACATTTTTGTATATGCAAAATCACATGGTGCCTGTCATATGTATAAAATTTGTCATAAATTGTCAATATTTCAGTGATATTTCATAAGAGTACATCTTTTCTTTTTCGTTTCTCCTCAAAAGTGCATGTAAATGTTGTGACCACTCATCTGAACCGTCTCAGCAAGAATGTTCAAATGGTGTATGCAACATATACTTCCGAGAAGAAATACAAAAAATAAGTTATTATATTGTAACTAAATGTGCAAAGTTACAATATCCGACAAGTACACATGTATGTATTTGTCTTTAATATATATCATGTATATGTTTCAGGAAAGAAGGCAGAGTTGTATGACCATCTTAGCCCAAACTGGGCACCATCAGTTAATCTGGGCGGACAAAAGCGAGCATCATCTACATCAAGATATGATCGGCAGCAGGAAAAGAAGAGAAGGAAGCCAGCTGAATCCACAACCATTGTTGGACCTGATCACACTGAGATGGGTATGGATATGGGTGACAGCGTTGATGAAGACGACGTTCAGTCACAGACTGATGTTGATGGTCCACTCACGGAGGTTATGTCGCTGGAGCTGCAGGAACTGCGTACAGAGAATGGGGAGCTGAAGAAAAAGGTGGCCCATTTGGAAACTAAATTCACTGCAAGTTATTTTAAGGGTAGTGACGAGAAGGTGATACATTTAACAGGAGTACCATCATTCACCGTTATATCTATATTGTTTAATTTTCTGGAGCCTCACCTGCCATCGAGTCTGGTCATGCCCAAATTCAAGGTAATGATATTGACATTAGTGAAATTGCGACTAAATTTGTCAAATCTCTTTCTTGCGTATGAATTTGACACTACTCAATCAACAATATCTAGACTTTTTACACGGACAATTGACTGTATGTACAAGCGGTTAAAGAAACTCATAAGATGGCCAGAGCGCGAGACATTGAGAAAAACCATGCCAATGGAATTTAGGAAGTACTTCGACCACAGGTGTGCAGTGATAATTGATTGTTTTGAGGTATTTACTGAGAAACCAAGTGGTTTGAAAGCCAGAGCAGAAACCTGGTATTCATACAAACTCCACCACACTGTGAAATTTCTAATTTGAATTACTCCTCTGGGCATTGTGTCCTTCATACCGAAAGCATGGGTTGGTCGTGTGAGTGACAAGTTTGTGACAGAGAAAAGTGGCTTCCTGTCCAAGTTATTAGCTGGGGATTTAGTGTTGGCGGACAGAGGATTTGATGTCATGTACAGTGTTGGCTCGGTAGCTGCAGAAGTGAAGATTCCAGCATTTACGAAAGGTCGTGATCAGCTATCCCCTCTGGACATGGAATCAACCTGCCCACTCAAGAATACATGTGGAACGATTTATTGGTTCAGTTCGATATAAATATACTATATTGAACGGTTGTCTTCCCATTAATTGTCTCATGAACAATGATAAGTTTGGTAAGACGGTCGCTGACAAAATTGTTACCGTTTCGTGTGGACTAGTACATTTGTGTGACTTAATTGTTGATTTTAACTGAACCAAATTGATCTACACTGGTCCTTACACTCCTTCGTCTCCTTTTGTAAATACTGACATCTTCTTTTTCTGATTCACTTATTTCGCCATCAAACATTTACTTTTCTATTAATCATGTTGATTACAAGGAAATAGCGATTCTGCGATTTCGGTCGGCTGCCAGCATGGTACCGGTAAACAAGTTGTCTGTCGGTCGGTATAGTCGACTATACCGACCGACAGCCGACCTGTTTATCTGTACCATACCGGCAGCCGACCGAAATCACTGAATTGGTATTCCTGGGCCAGGGGTGTGGAATTTCTTCATCAGATTTGCTGGCACCTTTTGAAATTAAAATCCTATACATATCCCAATTCAAAACCATTTTTAATAGAAGCTAAACATGTATACTTTATCATTTATTCCAGTATCATGATTATTACATAAAGCATGTAATAATAAAGGATAGACACTCATAGTAAGCATGCTATTACTTCCTTTCAATGGTAATATGACCAGTGTAGGCACAGCTCAGCCTGCACATTCAAATACAGGAGTGTGCTAGCAGATAAATATCCAGATTGATCAAACCCCATAAGGCCTTTTTCTCAAGCCACGGCCACATATACTTTTCTAAATTTGTGATGCACCGTTAGAGAAACAGTCCACTTACTTCACTGGTGCTGCACTCCATGCCGATGGAAATATTTCAAGACAATCCACTTGAAAGATACAATAGGCGCCATTAATTGTAAACAAATGTTTCAAGATGAGCAGTATTTTATTGATTTTTTAACAATCATCTAGAAACATTTTATAATGGCGCATATTGTATTTTTCAAGTGAATTGTCTTTCATTTTCCACCGGCGCGGAGTGCAGCACCATTGTAATAATGATAATTAAGATGCGCCATGTGATTTTGTACCTACAAAAATGGGCGTAAATTCATAAAAAAAATTACATAATTTACGATATTTTCCTGGAATGACACCGAAGTTTGTCGAAATTTTCAGAGCAAATGCAGAATTCTATTCCGCATTTGCTTTGAGAATTTCATCAACTTTCAGCATATTTCATGAAATTGCGCCCCTGTTTGTAGGTACAAAATCACATGGTGCGCATGCGTCTCGATTATACAGACAGTATATCTGCATTGGCAATATCTATATTGAAGTTCACATACAGTACTTGCACACTAAATTAATCACCTTTTTACACGCTAGTTTTTATTAAATTCTGGCATCTTTCTACAGTCTGGGCAATAGGTATATATATAAGATTCCGTGTTAATTTATGGCACCCGGTGTTTTTATAAACTTGAATGCATAAGGTTTCCAAAAATTCCGGGTGCCATTTTTTTAAACCAAGTTCAAGGTCATTTCAAGGTCATTGAACTTTATGCTTGACGGAAGTCGAAAATTGCCAATATATGAGCCAATAGGTAGGTCATGGTCCTTAACTTGGAAATTGGTGTAAGTTGTTCAAAAACATTTCAGATGGATATATTAAGAATTTACGTAAATTACACTAATATTCAGTATATTATTATCATATTTTCAAGATGGCCGCCAAAAATCGGGTATTTATGAGATTTCGGTTGTCTTGCTACATATTTGTGTAATGCTAAGCGCCTTCACCTATATTCAAAGGTTAATTATTTCAACTGGAATACTATTGAAGTTAATATACTCCATTGTCAGAAAACTCAAAATGGCCGCCAAGTAAATGGCAAATCCATAGTAATTTATTAAATATAACTGGGAGAATTTGGTTGTGTAGGAAATCAACACTTCTCTCAATTTTCTCTGAGATTCCGTAACTACTAAAAATGTGGACATATATTGAACCCTGATTTGATCGGCTAATAACATCATGCTCTGAATGACTTTTCATTTATATATTTAATAGAAGGCCCATAGGAAAAATTCGAAACTAACCAACTCGCCCGAGGACTGCCACCTTATGAGAATAAATCCATTCACACACAGGCCACGGGTGGAAGCCTCGGACCTAATACTCGATACTTGGCTCATTTGGAAAACGTTATCCCACCCACCCATTTTCATACACTATACATCATTGTACAGCTTTTTAAAGGCTGTAAGATATAGTGTCTGGAATGGGTGGGCGGGTAACGTTTTCCAAATGATCCAAGTATTTGGTCCTAAGTCCGAGTCTTCCACCTGTGACACAGGCGATCCATAAAAGCCGGTACTTCCCGGAAAAGGCCGGTACTACCCGGGACTTACCTAATGAGTTATTGTTCCCGCCGCTGTAAGTGGTTTTAGTAAGTAGGTGCGAACCCAGGCTCATCAGATTTAATATGTGCAACGAATCAGCATGTAGTTAAATAAAAAAATGTACACTGTAGTTGGGTAATTAATGACTTTATACGCCACTGTGGGCCACACCATTGTACTCAAATTGGAATTCAGTAATTTATATAAAACTGATCTATGTTGTGTTAATGAACAACAAACAATATTCGTATTTCATGGAACCCATAAATTATTTAAATAATATTTATTTATAATATATATATGTTTTCATTTTGAATTAACACATACTGCAACATAAATGCTGTCAGTTTTATAATTACCATAATAAATATTCGGCTGTGACTGGATAAATTTGGCTTATGGCATTTTTGACTAGTGTAGCTCTTGATCAAATAGCACACCCATATAGCATTAAAATATACATAATGCTTGATAGCAGCATGATGGGTGTTTCATTGATGTAATGCAGATCAGTGCAGATCTTGATCAGACTGTATGGATGCACAGGCTGATCTTGATGTACACAGGTCGCAAACCGCATGTATGAGCCCCATACGCCGCATTATAACGTTTATCCTACACGAGTAAAGTAAAGGCAACTTGGCAGCTGGTTGACAAAAAGAACCTTATGACAATTGCAACTAATGATCGGGATTCCCGACCACTCTGCAATATTCTCATAGGCTGCAGTAAAATCACTATGATTCACTGACTGAATGGCTATCAGTGTACATGTATATTATGATCGGACAGACATGTATATCAATGAAACGGTAAGTATATTGAAATATTCAGTGGTTGCGAATACAGTAAGGTAGTTTTTATCAACAGGCTGCCAATCATATACATGTGTAGCAGAATAATGCAATGTACTAATATATCACAGTGCGTTTGTATTACGTCCTTTGTACTTGTTGGTGTCCTGCTTAGAGATGTTCCATTATATTATCCTATGAGTTTATAGAATGCCTATTGAACTCGCCAAACATAATGTTTTGTTGGGCATATGTTAAAAGGACTGGTATGTTTCCGAGACTTCATTTCTTTCATCAATTAAATAGTTGTGTTCTCATTTATTTACTACAAAGTATATACAACATATACTGTTGTATTTACTTTGATTGGAAGCTTAAAAAGCGAATAAACACATAAACGCATAAATACATATCGAATATAGCTGATTGGCTCGAATTTCAAACGGACGAGAGCGCGTAGCGATGCCAATTTCATTTTCGCAGTTTAGCTCCTTGAATAGCCCGAATGGGCGTACTAGGTTTGACCTTAAATTGTATGCATAGTTGTTATCAGGCAATACCTAGTGTATCTGAACCTCTCTTTATCGATAACATATATATTCAAGTTTGTGATGCTATAGCAAATTCCAAGTGTGGAAAGGCCTGTGGATTAGGCGATATTCTATTCAATGTTTGTTTTACCCAGAGTAAAATTCCCACGGAATGAGGTAAAAGTATCATCAACCCAATTCCAAAGTCCAGCACGGCTGACCCGAGGGGGTATCCGCTCTGTCATTTTGTGGCAGTTCATTAACAAGTTGTACAAATGTATGCATTGTTTTATTCTGAACAACAGGCTGCCAAAGTGGACCGAAAATAATGATAAAATCGAGTATGAACAGAATGGATTAAGAAAATATCGTAGTATTACTGACCATTTCTCGTCATTTACAAAATATCATAGACACTAGGAAAAATAAGAAACTGTCTACATTCTGTGCATTCATTGATTTTAAGAAAGTATATGACTTGATTTATAGAAGCACACTATGGGCAAGACTTGCTACTGTTGGTATTAAATAGACAATGTTAGATGCTGTTAAATCATGATATGCTGGTGTATCGTCATGTGTCCGACTTAACGGTCTATGTTCAGAGTGGTTTGATGTACACTGTGGATTATGTCAGGACTGTTCTCTGTCACCTCTATTATTTAACATGTTCATCAATAAGTTTGCCCTACATATTATGGCTTTCTGAAAAGATGTCCAGTTTGATAACGAGGTATTATGCATTTTACTGTACGCATATGACATAGTGTTGATTGCAGCAAACGAAGCGGATCTACAATGTATGCTTAACATGCTTCATCAATGGTGTGATTTAAACAGCATGGTCGTGAATAATCAAAACATTAATATAATTGCGCATTTTCAGCCACCATCTGTGTATCGAACTGTTTTCCAATTTATATGTGGACCCATCTAAGATACATCTTAGTCTTATTCTGAGTGAAACATTATATTATATTATCACAGAAAAAATGGTTGCGCATAATGCTGGTAGAGCACTAGGTTTAATAGGCGGCATGCCTCATGATGTGTTTATTAATAAGATATTATTTGACTGGTAGGATCAGTAATAAACGTACTACTTATATTTCATTTTTACCAGGCAAATCGTGATACCTATAAGGAGGAACCCCTACCGTTAATGAAAAAAAACGCTGATGATCAGATATGTTGATGGATGACAAGCCCTTATGCATTGTAAACAGAGACAGTAGTGTTAGTGGTGTAGGCGGCAATAAATTGCGCACTTATCATGATTACGAACACATATTTGTGTTCGAGAAAATTGTGGAACATTTTTGCCAATTAAACATTGCTCAGCGCTTGCGAATTTTCTATTTTGCGTCGCACCAATAGGGTTGGAAATGGTCGCCGTCTTTGAAAACAGGAAATCGCTTGATCAGACTGGTCAGAACCTCCACTGTTTGTAAAGGCTAGGTGGTACATTTCGCATGTTTGTGATCAGTGTATGCGTATTGTCCGTGTATTATTGTCTGTTCCGGGACATTCACAAACTTGATAAACCCTGATGAGATTCACCCCCAGTGCACGCCCCCCCCCCCCCAACCCCCCCCCCTATTTAGGTGAATTATTATTTGAAATGCGCACTAAACACTTGCAAAATACGCGTTTGGTTAAGGTCTGAAACAGATATGAATTATGAAGTTTATTTTCAGGGAATGTCTTCATATTTATACCCCCCGCTACGAGTTGAGGGGGGTATACTGGAGTCAGGTTGTCCGTCCGTCCGTCCGTCCGTGCATCCGTGCGTCCGTGCGTCCGTGTAAACTTAACATCAGAGAAATATTGTTATAACTTCTATTTCCTTCAGCTAAAATGCTTGATATTTCACACATGCATTCCTGTAAGGCTCTACTACCATGCTGTGCCAAATCCACGACCGTCCAACCCCCGCAGATCCCAAGGTCAAGGTCAAATACTTAGTCCGTAAACTTAACATCAGAGAAATATTGTTATAACTTCTATTTCCTTCATCTAAAATGCTTGATATTTCACACATGCATTCCTGTAAGGCTCTACTACCATGCTGTGCCAAATCCACGACCGTCCAACCCCCGTAGATCCCAAGGTCAAGGTCAAATACCTAGTCCGTAAACTTAACATCAGAGAAATATTGTTATAACTTCTATTTCCTTCATCTAAAATGCTTAATATTTCACACATGCATTCCTGTAAGGCTCTACTACCATGCTGTGCCAAATCCACGACCATCCAACCCCCGTTGATACCAAGATCAATGTCAAATACTTAGTCTCTTTACAAAACTTAACATCAGAGAAATATTGTTCTAACTTCTATTTCCTTCATCTAAAATGCTTAATATTTCACACATGCATTCCTGTAAGGCTCTACTACTATGCTGTGCCAAATCCACGACCGTCCAACCCCCGCTGATCCCAAGGTCAAGGTCAAATACTTAGTCTCTTTACAAAACTTAACATCAGAGAAATATTGTTCTAACTTCTATTTCCTTCATCTAAAATGCTTAATATTTCACATATGCATTCCTGTAAGGCTCTAATACCATGCTGTGCCAAATCCATGATCGTCCAACCCCCGCTGATCCCAATGTCAAGGTCAAATACTTAGTCTCTTTACAAAACTTAACATCAGAGAAATAAGTTATAACTTCTATTTCCTTCATTGAAAATTCTTATTATTTCACTTGTGCATTCCTCTAAGGTTGTACTATCATGCTGTGACAAATCTACGACTGTCCAACCCCCGCTGATCCCAAGGTCAAGGTCACATACTTAGTCTGTTTCCTTTCATGGAACACCTTGATATTTCATACATGCATTCCTCAGATGACCCTCTATCATGCTGCAGCAAATCCACAACCCACCACCCAACCCTTGCTCCAAGGTAAAAACTTAGCATGTTCATAAACTTAACGTTGGGGTAAATGTTATGTAGCTTTGATATTTCATACATGCATTCATCTGACGATCCTCTATTGTGCTGCAGCAAATCCGTGACCCACCCCCACCCCTTTCCCCAAGATCAACATCGTAAACTTAACGTTGGAGTAAATGTATTTTTATGACTTATGTTTCTTTACAGGGAACGCCTTGATATTTCATACATGCATTCATCTGATGATACTCTATCGTACTATAGCAAATCCATGACCCACCCCACCCCTTTCTCCAAGATCAAGGTCACAAACTTCATATATGCATCTGATGATACTCTATCGTGCTGTCGAAAATCGATGACCCACTGCCCACCCCTTACCCCAGGGTCAAGGTTACAAACTTAGCACATGCATAAACGTCTTATATCTTGGGGTAAACGTCTTATAACATCTGTTTCCTTTCATGAAACACCTTGATAATTCATAGATGCATTCCTCAGATGACCCTCTATCATGCTATAGCAAATCCACAAACCACCACCCAACCCTTACCCCAAGGTCAAGGTCACAAACTTAGCATGTTCATAAACTTAATGTTGGGGTAAATGTTGTGTAACTTCTGTTTCTTTACAGGGAACGCTTTGATATTTCATACATGCATTCATCTGATGATCCTCTGTTGTGATCCTCTATTGACGTTGGGTTACATTTTGCTTTACTTCTGTTTTCAGGGAGCGCATTGACATTTCATACGTGCATTCATTAATAATTCTATATTATGCTATATCAAACCCACGACCCACCTTGCCCCACTGACCTCTAATGTCGAGGTCCACCGCACACCCCTTAACCAAAGGTCAAGTTATATAATATGCATGTTGTTTATACATCTGTGCCAAGTTTGACTGAAGGCGAGCTTCGTTGTCTTCTGACAACTCTTGTTCGTCATGGCTCATCATTATTGTTTCTTCATGTTAAATTCACGTAGGCATACACCATATAATCATTGCAACATGTATTGTATATGTATGTATGTATATGCACTTCTTAAGAGGGCATCGGGGAAGGCTGGTTCCGACCAACCGAGTCACCCTCTATAAAAAAAGAATATCTATCTATCTATCTATCTATCTCTCTCTCTCTCTCTCTCTCTCTCTCTCTCTCTCTCTCTCTCTCTCTCTCTCTCTCTCTCTCTCTCTCTCTCTCTCTCTCTCTCTCTATCTATATAACCTGATCCAGGGCTACACTGGTTGCAAATGTTGTCTGCTACCTTCTTCCATGAACGGACTGATGTTCGACAGGAACACAGCAGTGAGAAAATGAGGTCTACCGTTACAATGATGTATCAGCAACATCATAGCCAAGTATATTGTCTGCGCATTGGTTGTATATGCATAATTGCATTGTGACATAAACGTGTGTTATTGTATTTGTGGATCCGATGAATGTGGTGCACATATGATCTGTTTTATCATGTTTTGTTGGCTAAGTGAATTATAATACATGTGGTACCATTGTAATTCAATTTACTAGTGACATTATAATTATCCGCTAGGCATGATTGCCGGTGCAGTGTGACGGTGACATGACGATCCATGATTACTTGTATAAATGTTTTGGGACCATATCACGGTAGGTTATGGTCATATTTTGTATTAGCTGCACATGTTGCACTATATCGCTACGGTAACACTTAATGCAAGTTCATGTTGGCGAGGTTACTAACAGTATAACGTTTATAAACCATCCCTGGTTCACGATATGACGGTAACACTTATGGCAAGTTCATGTTGGCGAGGTTACTAACAGTATAAACCAACACTGGTTCACGATATGACGGTAACACTTACGGCAGTTCATGTTGGCGAGGTTACTAACGGTATAAACCAACACTGGTTCACGCTATGACTGTGACACTTGGGGCACTTCATGTTGGCGAGGTTACTAACCGTCAAACTATTTGATAATTCTGAGCCATAGTTGTGTGCTATACGATCATGAACAGACAATATCACCTGAGATAAATGACCAAGAAACCCAAGAAAATAAGATCACAGCTGTTTCTTGGTGTCCGGTTTAGAGAGATTCCACTATATAATAATTATATGGTCTACATATATTCCATAACATTTAGGAAGCAACTATGTTTAAATCATATGCTGATCAGGTATAGATGTAAGGATATGGCCTGTCCCTTGAGGGTCCATATCTGTATGACAGACGTGTTTGGTAAATAACACTAGTTTTAGCTGGCTGAAACCAGACAAGCTGGGTAAATGTCATGCAGAGAATATAATATATTATAAGGCCGTCTGTTGGCCTGACTGGCAGTGGACAGGGCCCGTTTCACTCAACTTCGTACGAATATAATGTTCGTAAGTGCAAACTTATGATTAATTTCACATTAACAGTGTTTTCTGGAAAATAATTATTGGATTTACATTCCAGACGATACATTTTGCACTTACGAACATTTTAGTCGTACGAAGTTTAATGAAACGGCCCCCTGGTTGCTCGCTAGCAGGATTTTGCCACAGGTTGGCATTGCAGCGTCTTGCCACATGATGGGATATTTATTATATATGGGCTGTATCCGGGTAAGGAGTGTTTCCGCCGGATATATGTGGCTGTGACTGGAGAAACATGGTATTTAATGGCATTTGTTACCAGTGTAGCTCCTGATCAAATAACACACTCCTATGACGTGATAAAATATGCAGGTATACTGCTTGTTAGAAGCATGGCGAGTGTTTCATTGATGGAATGGCGAATAGCGCGGATGCACATGATGATCTGGATCTACACTGGTCGCCGCAAAACACATAAGTACCATTTATTCAGTTACAGCCACATATAACAATTGACTTTGGATCCCGGATACCGTCCCACGTGCTTCGGTACGTGTGTATTGCATAAAATGGGAGTTCGCATAATACACCAGTGTGATACATATGCAAATGTACGGAGCCCCGCAGGGGACGTAGAGTTCTTTTTTATTAATTCGTTCGCACGAAATAACAATTCGTTCCCTTAATTTAACAATTAGTTCCCACGAATTAACAATTCGTTCCTCATTTTAACAATACGATATAAAAAATCGTTCTCACGATATAACAATTCGTTCCCTCGTTCCCTCGTCAATTCGCGGGAACGGAGTGCAATTCGATGGAACGAATTTGTCATTTGGATGGAACGAATTGTTATTTTGTGCGAACGAATTGTTAATTCGTGGGAACGAATTGTCATTTCGTGGGAACGAATTAATGAAAATAAATCCATGTCCTCTGTGGGGCTCCGTGCAAATGATAGGTAATCAGTACAGCTCCACATTATGTTGATGTGCTGTTCAATAAATAAAATCTAAAATCTACCAAGAAGTTATATTTAATAGTTACGGGTAGATTCACAAACAATTATTTTACTTGATGGCGCAATAAGGTAATGTTGACCGAGGTCGCGGGTTCGTTTCTGGATATACCTGCGCCCGTACATTGTACGTGCCGTACGTCCGTATCGACCCGTCCACAAACTTAACTCTGTGTCACATAAGGGAGTCTTCTAAAAATGTTCTTCTTGAAATAATTAATATTTAGTGTGTGGCACGCCTATCTACGATGGTATGATACACTTTCCCAGTCATGACATCCTTCAAGGGAAATAAATGGTGAGACGTTTAAAGGTCACATTACAAACTATCACTTATTTTCTTAAAAATGCTCTAAAAACAACAACAACGACGACCCTAATGACCGATTTCCGGTTCGTTTGTACGTTTCGTGATATTGAGATTTCTCATATCGCACCTTATCTGACACATATACAGAGCCATGCAATTAATTGGTCATCGCTTATCTCTCCTGTTACTGCGATATATGGCGCGAGGTGGCACTGTAAAAATAACCGCTTTGACGTAGCAGTAGAACAGCTTACCTGATTGGTGGTTGAAGGTTTCTTATATAATATCGTTTGCATTTACAGAGAGCATGTATTTGTTGCATAATTTATTAGTTTTTTGTCGTTTAATAATTATCCAGTCACAGCCACATATAAGCCGAGTCCCTGGTGTCCTCCTCATGTTACAGTGTGCCACCACAGCGCTATATTGTAATTGATAGAGAATTGTTTTGCTTTTGCTTGCTACCATGACGCTTTCTGGAGGGAAACATATAGAATTTTGACAAAAGTGGCTGTTTTGTATTTCTTTTTGCACTCCAAACAAAGGTACTTGGGAGCATGTGAAGTGTATATTTAACGGTTCATCTTTGCCAGAATCCCGATATCCCTCAGTTAAATGTTTGGCTTTCTTGCTGCTTGAGAGTTAAATCCGGCTATGCCTATTATAAAAGTAGTCAGATTAGTAATATTATTACTTTTAAGGAGTGCGGTTCCCGAGTGTCCAAATTTTGAAGCACGCAAGTAATATTAAAGTTATGTCATGATGACATAGCTTGTACAAACTTTTTGACATTTCGGATGACGACGACGGAAAGAGCGGTGACTATTGTCGTCGCTGTTTCCGTCGTCGTCGTCATCCGAAATGTCAAAAAGTTTGTTATTACTGCTAAACCAGGCTAAGCAGGCGCGAAAATAAAATGATTATTACAAATTACACCCATTTATTGAGATGTGTACATTTTTCTAGGCAGACCTATTCCACATAGGTATTTGGCCCTAAATGTGTTTGTGAAACGGGGCTTATGAATTTTGCTGTTCGCCATTCCATCAATTAATCACCCTTCGTGCTTCTAACAAGCAATGTAGATCGTTATCAGGCTACAGGAGTGTGCTAGTTGATCAGGAGCTACACTGGTCACAAATCCCATAATCCCCATTTCTCCAGTCACAGCCACCAATGACACATGTATGTATTTGGGAGCTCTTACACATTATCACCATTCTTGAATACAGAAGCAACACAAATAATATTGGTATATTCATGTAGTTTATATGTATATGTATATAAAATAGAACAGATTGAAAAATAGAAATATACAAGAAGTATTTGGCTAGCAAAACAATGTGTCGTATGAAAATCAGATTTAAGTTTAAAAAAATGCCATACCGTAATCATCTCAAACAAGTTGTCTAATCTGGATCTGCACTGTTTGTGGATATTTTCTGTTTTTGTACTGGCATACTTAAATAATTTGTCAGAATACTAACACCAAATAGTCCAATGTAGATACTTGGGGTTGAAATGGTAATTTATGTGGAATTGAATATACGATGCTCTTGGCTGGGATAGGCTGGTTGTCATCTTTTGTAGGGACCTTTGTCACATCGTGGCATATTATCTTACGCTTAACAAACATGTTGATCGGCCTGTTCTTGTTACTGTATCAGTGCAAACTGGTGCCATTTATTAAAATATTTTGTTGCTGCACTTACTATGGACTGTACTGGCTATAGTAATTTGTATCTTAATAGGCATCCATTTATGTCTGCTGCAAACACCGACTGAACCAACGATTTGCTGATGATATGTGTATCACACAAGTGGAACAATATTACATTCCTCTAGTTAATTACATGTTATTACTTATGAAGATGTGTATGTAATGCATAACCAACAAATGCGAAGCCTTACTGGATTCTTCCTGTTTCTATACAGCTCCTTCCCCTCTCCACATACAAAATATCGATCGATCAATCAATCAATTGATTGAGTGATTGAATGATTGAATTTTACTGTCTGTTGAACTTAATATCCTAGCTATATGTGGCTGTGACTGGAGAAATGGAGCTTATGGGATTTGTGACCAATGTAGATCCTGATCAAATAGCACACTCCTGTAGCATAATAACGATCTATGTTGCTTGTTAGAAGCAAGACAAGTGTTTCATTCAGTTGATATAATGGCAAA
>CM055271.1:50210054-50761411 GCA_029237695.1 Conchocele bisecta | reverse complement strand
GATATAATGGCAAACAGTGCGGATCATGATCAGACTGTGGATGCACAAGCTGATATGGATCTGCACTGGTTGCAAAAGCCATAATCTCCATTTATCCAGTCACAGCCACACATATCTGTAATGATGGGTAAATGGGTGAATTGGTGGAACCAGTCTGTACATGTGTATACAAAATTGCAACTTCATTGCATTGAATCCATAAGATCAGGTGCCTTGCCACATCCAAAAGATGATTGATCACTTAACTTTATGGACTCTTCCATGTAGACTGCTGACCTATTTCATTAAAGTGAATCAGAAAAGGGGTGTTTTTGTCAAATATAAAAAAATATCCACAAACAGTGCAGATCCTGGTGAGACAGCTTGTTACGAGCCGGATCATCTTAGGGCCCCTATTTGAAAACCGTTACAAAATCTTTCAAATAAATAAACAGACAGACGGATGGTTATACAATCAGTAGCGAGGGTAATTATATTAATGTGGAAGGATGTATCGCTACTAAGTAATGCATGTGTGCAATATGAAGATATTAGCTGAAGGCGAACAGAAATTATAGATGATTTGAGAAACTCTTGCAAAATAATTCAAATAAATATACAGACAGACAGACGGAAGTACGATCAGTAACGAGGGTAATTGTATGAAGGTGGAATGATGTATAATTACTTAGTAATGCATGTGTGCGACATGAAGATATTAGCTGAAGGCAAACAGAAATAATAGGTGATTTGAGAAGCTCTTACAAAAACTTTCACAAAATAAACGGACGGACGGACAGCCAACTGATCTTTTGTTGTGTTTTTACTGTATAACAAGTATCCAACAAAAACAACAGAATAATCCAATAAGGGCACTAAAAAAGCTCCCAACACACAGAAGAGCATTTGTTGGGTACCCAACATATACCATCTCGTGTGCCTGGAAAGACAGACAGACGGACATTCAAACGATATGGAGGAAGGGGCCATTTCCATTGTTCTAGAATAATATAAAGGGCCCCTTGTTATGAATAGAATAAGGGGGCATACTGAATAAATCAAAGGATTACTTTTGTTAGGTTCCTCCCAATGGCCCCTTCCTCCCGGTTGGTTGCCCGGACAGACAGACAGGCGGACAGACGGACATATAGACAGGGCGAAACTCGACGGGGCCCTAACACGTATATTGTTCCATTCTTAAAATTAGAAGAAGCATACAGCCTACATATCCATGTCACTGCAAGCTTTAGTAGGAAAGCTTATCCAATGCTCACTGAAGCTACATGATCCTGATTCAGTGCCAGGCACCTTTGTCACATTCAAAACTATAATTCAATTAATTATCAATTTAGAGAATTAAGCTATATTTTCCATGATCAGCAAATATATATTGTATCTACAGAATGTACGGGGCTAAATTTGTTAAGCAAAGGTACATAACTCTGTCAACCTTGTGCAACATTTACCGCTATAATATATTGACTTGGGAGCTATCCATATAGATGCATGTAGCATTGGCTAACTCCATCATGGAGTTAGCCCCTTTCTTTCACTCACTCTTCCATTGTGTAGAATGTTTTCTGTTAAATATTCAACGGCCCGCAGCGGTGAATAAAAGACTGCCACGGCCTTCTCTGTGAGATTTTGTTACAAATTATGTCATAGCCAATTTTCGCACAGAAATGATTAAAATGTGAAAATATTTCACAAATAAAAATAAATCTGTAGAATGTTCTACAGAGGTTTCAGAGACTATCATTATTATGTACGGTCCCTTCTTCCCCTGACCCAGTATGTTTTGTTAGCTTATATTTAAGGGTAAGAATTTGCTCGAGTACCTTGCAAACCCGTGACCCATTCGTTACACAGTTATTATGTGCTTAATCACTGTTGTGATATAGGGAAGAGACAAACGCTTTAATTTATATTTAAATTAAATACTTTCTTTATTTCTCAACAAATGCATACGTTGTTACCACTCATTTTAACCGTCTAGATGAGACGGTTCAAATGAGTGGTCACTTTCGTTGTGAAATAAGAAAATTGGCGAAAAGGTTTAAGACACTCGTGAGCCTAGAGCGGTATATCCAACCTGCCTATAATGCTTGTGGTGCGGAGATAAACACAGGGGTGTACAGTGTTACATATATTATCATTCTAGATGACGCATACATATTTGTAAGGCCCGGCAGTGGACACAAAAACGTTCACAGTGTTCGTGTTAAACTATTTCATGCGTTATACCGATTCACAGGTTTTTAAACAAATAATTGGTCACAAAATAAATTTTACTTCATGATTATATTTTGCTGTAGGAAACATGTGTCCTCAACATAAAATTGGTAAACCATTTGGCTGAAACAAAATGCTGATAGTTTTTCTTATTTCTCACAGAACATATATATGTTGATGAGATGGTTCAAATGAGTGGTAACATTAGAGATGAGTGATTGATTGATCGATTAATTGGTTGATTAATTGGCTGAGGTCAGATAAAATTAGTTAGCCAAACAAAATACAAACCTAATATTAGTTGATTGGTTGGTTGAGTGATTGATTGATTGATCGATTGATTGATTGATTGATTGATTGATGTTCAATAGTTAGGTCATACATCGTATACACACGGGATAGCACCTGTACACTAACATTACAATAGCAACGAGACCTTGTCCTGATATGTGCCAGGCACCCTACAACATCAGATCATTTGGCCCCAGGTGGACTCCCAGTAATATTATCAAACGTATATGGTGTGACCACTCATTTGAACCGTCTCGCCGTGATGGTTCAAATGAGTGGTAACAACGTATACTTTTAATCAGAAATAAAGAAGATAATTAGAATGTTCTGTCTGTAAAATGGTGTATTCATATAAGGACGGGACCACAGTTTAAAGTCTCATTTGACAGACCAGTGAGATGGAAATACTATGAAAGTATTTTTCATGCCCTAGGGTAGGTTTTGAATGCACAACCTTCAGTATAGAAGTCTTTTAATCTACCCCTGAGCCACAGCCCATCCCTACCCGGGGATAAGAATCAAAAATTGAAATTCAATGTGCACATCTTCACCACATTAGGACGTCACATACCAAATATGTCGTCTCCAATTATTACGGTTTAAAAGTTTTACATACAGATGAACGAAAGACCCCAGACGGATGAACAGACGGACAGATAAATGGACTTCTGTGACGAAAACAATATGTTTGTTGGGGTTTAATGGCCTATCATATAAACAGCTAAGGTCATTTAAGCCCGGGTCAATGGGTTTAGTACTAAATTTCATATATTACCTGTACAGGTACATGTTCAAGTACATGTACAAATGGGGGGAAAATCTCAAAATCAGAACTGACTATTTACAATAAATAACTATATATTCAGCCCTGAAATTAGAATAATCCTGATCTGATGCCAGGTCCTCGCCACATCAGAATCACTTGGCCCCCTCCCAAAAGCAGTAGGATCAGTAATAATCTTACTACTTTTATAATGGGCCATAACCCAATTCAAAACTCCCAGGTTACAAAAAAGCCAAATATAAAAACGTACATGAGGGTCAAACTAGGCAAATCGTGATTCCTATAAGGAGGAGCCCATACCGTTAATTTACGCCTTCACGTTCGCCCGACCCACCGAAAACCACCCACCGAAAACAATAAGCCCTTTTTTAAAATAATAGTAACATGACAAAAGATGAGAACCAGGGTAAAAATGTGGCTGTTACTGGAGAAATGGGGCTTATGACATTTATCGTCAGTGTACTGATCTGTCGGCACACTTGTGTAGCCCGATAAGGCTATTTTCTGTTTGTTGGAAGAACACAGGTTCACTGACTGAATGTCGAACTGTGAAGATGCGCAGTCTGATCTGGGTCTATACTGATCGCAAATTCCATAAGCCCCATTTCTCCAATCACAGCAAAAACTCCTCGAAATGAAATGCATATAGGAAGAAAAACAATACCATGACACAAAGGAAATCTTGCATAAAACTTGTAAATAGAATATTAAGACATCTGTAATTTGCAAAATCATTTACATAAATAGTATCTGCCATTAGTTACATATTTTACACATAAGAATGCAAAAAAATAAGAAATAACGAACATAATTGAAGTCCGACAGATTAAGAGTAAGACTATATCACCATATTTGTTTATAAAGTGCAGTCTTTCACAAAGTTATGCATCTAATTAAAATAAACGAGATGCAGTAAATAGGAAAATGTGTAATGTAAATTGACATATGGAAATACAACCAGTATAGAACAGATCAATCTGCACCACGTATTAATGTAAACCACAATGAACCACAATATTAGACAGTTATACAGGTGACACTTTTCATGAACAAAATATTTGTATTAATATATTACCATATAAATAAAGTTTACATGTTTATACTTGGTTTAAATGCTTATGAAACTCCACAGTGCTGCCAAACAATGTTTCTAGTGAGAAAGAAGACAAAATAAAAAACTACAGCAAACGACAATTTACGTTTCCCATATTCTAAAGGTTAATCTTAACCTGCTGTAAACATCATAAGGTTGCATTCCTTAGTCGAAGGATCCATACTTGTGGCTGTGACTGGAGAAATGGGGCTGATGGGATATGTTACTAATCTAGCTCCTGATCAAAGAGCACACTCCTGTAGCCTGATCATGATCTAAAATAATGCTTGTTCGAAGCGTTATAGGTGTTTCATTGATGGACTAGCGAACAGTGCCGATCCTGCTCAGGCCATGCAGATGCACATGCTGGTCTGGATCTACACTGGTCACAAAACCCAAATGCCCCATTTCTTCAATCACAGCCACATTTGTGGTTAAAACTTCACGACTAAAAGCGCACCATACCTTAGAATTTAACGACCAAAGATTGAGTGACTCATTTGTTGGCAATACTTATATACCCTAGCCTTAACATTGTTCTTTGATTTCTGTCTGAAATGTATACAGAGAACAGGACCACCAATATACCATTGTATGCTCTGGTTAGTAATATATGCCACGTGCGCCTGTTCTTTAGGTATGCTTCGACATGCATTTGCATCCTGCATGGTGGGTAGAAATTGTTATTTTGACGTAAATTTTCCTACATATCTCAACAACGAGTGGAGCAATTTTTATGGGATAAACTCCTATAACCCAGGTACATTGTACGCTATTGTCTGCCGATGATGTCGTTCTCATAGCTGTGTAGCGGTGTCAAAGTTATTCTGAGAAAACTTACATAAATAACAACGTCATCGGCATTCTAGATACTGTGACCATGATGTTGAAGAGACGATTTGATTTGATTTGATTTGATTTAAAGGTGTTAACGGCCTGTCAACAGGTAAGGTCATTTTAGGCTGGGTTTAACAGGATCAAATCCCGTGTTACCTGTTGTGATAGTGGTTAAACCAGAACAGAATATTTACAGAAAAAAATATAATTCAGCCCTGAAATTAGAAGAGACGAAACCCATGGTTGTTATGAATGTACATATAAATATCACTAAGTTGAAATATGTATTGTATATTTATGTATGTACATGTATATGCACTTCTTAAGAGGGCCTCGGGGAAGATTGGTTCCGACCAACCGAGTCACCCTCTATAAATAAAGAATATCTATCTAATATAGATTGTTATCGGGCTACTAGAGTATGATCAGGAAGTTTTACCCCCCCCCACTTGCGGTCACAAATCCCATAAGCCCCATTTCTCCAGTCACAGATTACACACGCTGTGTGATTTTGTACTTAAGAACATTCATGAAATATATTTATATAAACTGTGACATTTTCTGTAAATGGCGTCGAAAGATGACGAAATTTGCTATGAAAATTTCGTCAACTTTCGAAGTGTAATAGGGAAAATATCGTAAATATTGTAAAAATATGTCACGAAACATCACACCATTTTATTTGATTAACTTTCCAAAAACGTGCGTTATATTCAAGTACATACTACCAGAAACTGTGATAAACAGGGTAGACAATTCTGCATTTTCGATATACATGTACATGTACCAGTAAGGAAAAATAGTGCAGATCTTGTTGAGATAGCTCGTTATGAGCCGGCTCATCTGGATCTACACTGTTTGCCATGACACTATATGAGTCTGTGGTGGGGAAAATGTTACATCCCAAATAAGTTCTATCAGTCGAATAGTCAGTAATATTTAATTATGATTATCTACATAATCCCAGGTGATTGTCCAGACATATACATATAATAGTACTTAAGCCGAAAACCCACCCCAAGCAGCGGTTTCGACACGCTGTAATGCGTTGTATAGGCGAGTTCCAATTGTCTCTATCGCGTGGCTTTTTGTTTCAATGGTGGCGAATGGGAGTTTTGTACCTTTGTAAGTACTATTATATTTACACCCGGGCACATTTGAATAGTTTTGTACATTGTTTAGAAAGGTGTTTTATGTATATACAAACAATAATTGACCATCCAAGACACGCTAGCATCACCTGTGCCCCCAAGTCTAACTGACATCAGCAACAAAAGATGTCTGTTATGAAATATAGCCTGAATGGGGTAATACGATAAGGTTACATGACAAATACAGTTATTGACGACAAAGATCGTTTTAATTTCTAAATTATGTTAACGTTGATCCGATGTGGCCTCGTGCTTCATAGTTTTTCCAAACGATTATATGAACGTTTTGTGGAATTAACGATAATCATTGACATGGTCGGCAAATAAAACATGTGTTAAATAAACTTACGTGTTTAACTTAAACTTTAAGTATGGCTTTTTATCTAAATTGAACGCCTTTTCCCGGGTTTTGTTGCGTCTGTAGTGATGTCGGCCATCTTGGTTTTCATGTATTGTATCGATTCAGGTGCGCGAAATGACGTTGTGAAGTTAGTATTCCTATTGAATAAACTGAAGCCATTACAGGCGCTCGGATTGTTCAACACAAATAATATAGAACCGCATTTCATCACACTATCGGTTTGTTTGCTTGTCGGTCCAGCCGAACGAACTCGTACGCCGAAATATATTTCCGTACAAATTCAATAGCCTATAATTATTGCGTGGACAAGGATACAGAGAGCGAAAATTAAAAATGGCCGCCAAGGGGAAGTAAGTCATCGGAAAATTTTCAAAATCAATAGGCTTCTTCGTCTTGCATGTACATTACCGAATTTGGTTACGAGTGGTGAAGTAGAACTTGAGTTATTGGGTGGACACGGATACAGACTGCGAAAAATCAATAGGCTTCTTCAGCTTGCCGTGATAAACATGAATACCGAATTTGGTTACAATCCGTTAAGTAGATTCTAGTTATATTGCGTGGACAAGCTGTGCCCGCCTGCCGCCCGCACATACAAGATGAATATATAATACGTCCCGTTTTTTCAAACGGGCGCAAAAAAACATACCTGAGGGCCAAACCAGGCAAATCGTGATTCCTATAAGGAGAAACCCCACCCTTAATATATTTATTTACTGATAGTGGCGCGCTGTGGTATCAGGCTATTTTCATGTGCAAATGAGGCATGACATTTTTTACTTATTTATACTAATTAAATAAATGCTCACCTCAACAAAATAATATTTTCAACAGATTATAAAGTATGATCATTGCACATCAAACAAATAAATACAGGGAATAAATGGTAATATCCGTTAACATTTTAGGAAAACACGGTTATTGCCCCTGATATCAGTGTTGAAATTTACGTCGGATATAAAATGTATAATAATGCCAATCAATACATGGGGTAATGGTACATAAATGTTTATTTTGCCAGAAAATGTCTCAGATGATGTCTCTGATATCAAGACCATTTTGTGCCTACTGAATGGGCATGTACCTTTAATGTTGATGTATTTAATAATGTGGATGGAATCTCATGTACTGATGGACGTATCTCATGTACTGATTGAACTTGTTTTCTTTTTTTATTATCGAGCTAAGTTTTTGTAACAATAGTATTACCAGGTAATGTAGATTCAGGGTATATGGTTGGTAACATGCGATGCAAGTGGTTTTGAAATATATTAGTTGCACAACAATAGGCAGTACGGCGTATACCCTTGTGTGTAATCATAATGCACAAACACAAAAGTTTCAATATATAGTGTTGTGCTTATGCATTAGATAAACAGTGTCGACAAATTTCGCAATTAGTTGCATACAATGGTAAAATTGTGTATCACACAACCAGATTCACAAGAATGTTAGAAATGTAAACACGAACATAATTATATACAAGGGAACAGCTAACCCGAATGTTCTGTCTGTAACACAAGTACAAGTCGCCCTGCGTTACAGACAGAACATTTGGGTTAGGCAACGGCAGGAATAACGTATCTTAGATCGCAATATATAGATGAAAAATTTACAGACATTGGACTGCATTAAAGAAGTGTATCATTGTGTCATATTCCCCCAGTTCTAAAAATTACGAATGCCCGCTATACAAATATAATAATTTAGTAATATTTATTTTACTGATACATGTAGCGACTCGCGGTTGTATCAGACTATTTTCATATGCAAATGAGGCATGATATTTATTAATTATTTATACGTATATTATTAAATGCGTCACCTGAACAAACAATATTTAATAATGATACAGATTATAAACATGATAAAGTAAGATCATTGCACATCAAAAAATAAATATAGATAATACATATTAATGTCCGTTATCATTTTAAGGAAACACGATTATCGCCCCTGATATCAGTGGGGAAATTTACGTCTGATATAAAATGTATAATAATGATAATCGAACATTTGTACTGCCTTGCGGTATAAGCCGGATTTTATAGCAACATGGTAGAGTGTTCGTCTCTCACACTGGTGGCCTGGGGTTCGACCCCAGCCGGCGACAATATATTTTTCACTTCAGCGCTCCAGATAAGCTGCGCGTTTGCTTAAATACCCAATTAAAATTGCCAAAAAACCCAATTGAAATCAGAAGTACAGTGCAGTCTCCGTTTTTGTTCCACCGTAGATAACACTTGCAAACTCAACGCGAACGCAACGGTTTGCTGTAGCGTTGTATACGTTGTTTAAATGTATAATACGGTTCGTACACGTGTAATACACATTGTCAAACCGTTTAGTTTAAAAGCGTTGTATACGTTGTTTAAACGTATAATACGGTTTGTACACGTGTAATACACATTGTCAAACCGTTTAGTTTTAAAGCGTGTAATACGTTTAGCTTCAAGGCGTATAACACGCTTTGGCGTATACATATGTAGCGAGGTGAAAGAGTTGAAACGTGTACAACGATTACACGTTTTAACGCGAATACCTGTTCGGCCCCAATCGCTTCGAGGCGTTCTTGTTTCGTCCCTTTTAAAATATCGCGAATACATACCCTCAGATAGAGTTGAAAGTACATCGGCGGTGTGATTTAGCACTTCGATTGATCCCTAATCCCTGATGCCTAATGAGTCACGCTTTTAACACGACAGATGTACCTTGTCGTTTATCAAAATGTTTGCGAATTGTAGATCACGTGAGCCGGCTCATCAGGATCTGTTGCATTCCTACGTACATGTACATTTGATATACACAAAAATGACCCATTATACAGCGTAATGTAACAGTTCCTAACTTAATATGGAATAGCCCGGGCCGATAGTCCGTGTCAGTTACTTGGGGTTAAATATTACGAACACAGATAAACACGGTGCATTTTATTTTAACATCATCAGAAATGGCGAGTCTAGGAACTCTCGTATCTTTACGCTGAAGCCAGTCTATTTCAGTCACTAATCCGCTATATACCTGTCCCACGCGTGTTAAGAAAAATCGATATTTGGCGAAACTGAATACACAGCGAGCTGCACACTGGTTTAACACGGATATGGCCCGCGGATATGTGTCATAAATTACTTGGTGGTCAAAACCGGTAAATTTACAAGGTTTATAGCGAAATAGCAGCCGACTGGCAATTTTTCTCGGACCGATTTTTAAGACTAGTTTTCAAATCTCAATCGGTCTGAGAGTTCAAAAATCGGTTCAGAACCGGAAAACTGAAAATTTTAGAAGCCCTGCAGTCTAGAAGTATATATACACACACGAAGAACGATCTGAGAATGCGCATTCTACGCGATACACGGTTGGCATACCAAAACGCGTAATGCATTAAAACCCGTGGAAACGTGTTATACGTATAACACGGTTTCATCTGTACGGTGCTGTGTACATGTAGAAGCGTGTAACCATTCGTCAAAGAAAGCGTTAAATCGTTTAAACGGTTTACCTTAGCGTTGTATACGTTTACAACCGTTGTATACGTTTACAACCGTTGTACACGGATTACACGCTTTTGAAACTCAATGCGTTGAACACGGTTTGTTCGACTTTCGCGCATGCGCAAGAGTGGGGAAACGCAACGCATGGCCGAAAACCTATTACACGTAGACGACACACGGTTTGAAACGCAACTAACGGAAACTCCACGGATACGCAACGCACAACACTTTGTACACGTATAAACCCGGAACATTTTGACAGAAACGACTGTAGCGAGTATAAAAAAGCAAAATAAATATTTGTGGTACCTTTATCATGCTGCAGAAAACAATAAACAGACCAATAATATAGCATATTTTTCTTATTTTCCATGAAAACAAATCTTGGTATATCATTGGAATTGTCTCCAAGTGACAATTCTAATTAAATGCCGAGACATGTTTTCATTTCGAAGCAAACTATTAAATAAGTGCTGTCTGTTGATGTGTAAACAGTTGTGGGATTTTATTTTACCTAATTAAAATTTCGAAATACCCAATTACTTCAGAACTGAGCCTTGTAAGGGACATGAGAAGAGAACAAATTCCAATTTGTTCTAACGATTTCAATAATTTCGAATTCATCAGAACGAAATAATTTAAATTGTAAATTAGAACGAATTTGAGTGCTTTGGAACAAAATAATTGAAATCATTAGAACAAATTGGATTTGTTAGAACGACAAATTGGTCAGAATATTTGTTTCTCTTCTCATGTCCCTTATAAGTACCCGTACTTCAGAAATGATGGAGTGACAATACTCAATTACTAATTCCTTATCTGGAGCCCTGTCACTTTATATCACATGCGGTACGGGAGTAGATTGCAAGAGTTACTGTTCGCAACTAGGGAGTCTATGAAAGAACCTGGAGGGAGACATTTGAGAAACAAATGTCTATTTGTAGGAAGGAATAATGTAGTAGTACGGCCATTGTAGGATAATCGAACACTTGTGCTGCCTTGCGATACAAGCCGGCTTTTATAGCGACGTGGTAGAGTGTTCGTCTCTCATGTAGGCGGCCTGGGTTAGATTCCCAGCCGCTGACAATATATTTTTCACTTTATAACACATTCCCCTCCTACTACAGGGGTAATGGTGAATAAATGTTTATTTTGCCAGATGATGTCTGATATAAGAACATTTTGTGCCTACTGACTGGGCATGTACATGTACCTTTACTCAATTTTGTATAAAATAAGTTTTAACGAGAAAATGTGTTCATAGAATAGCGATGCCTCACATACCGCTTTGATAGTAAATAAGGCAAAAAATACAAGTCCAAAAGGGGGAGATAATCCGTGGCTCATTGTCAAATCATCAAGGCAAAATTGTTGATATACTAAGTCTAAAAGGGGGAGATAATCCATGAGTCTGGGTCGAATAAGAAATCGAAATAAACTGTTCGCATCTACTCATCATAAGGAAGCTACATACCAAGTTACAGGTCTAGCTAAGACGCTTTAAAAGTTTTACGAGTTACAAGGCAAACTTGCCAAATTCTAAGTCGAAAAGGGAATAATCAATGACCCGAGCATCAGATCAAAAATCAAAATAAACTTAGCGCATCTATTCATCATATGGAAGCTATATACATGTACCAAGTTTCAGATCTGTAGTCATGACGGTTTAAAAGTTTTTCGAACTACAAGGCAAACTTACCAAATTCTAAGTCGAAAAGGTGATAATCAATGACCCGGGAGTCGGATAAAAAATCAAAATAAATATTGCGCATCTATTCATCATAGGGAAGCTACATACCAAGTTGCAGGTATGTAGCAATTAAGGTTTAAAGGTTTTACGAGTTACAAGGCAAAATTGTTAAATTCTAAGTCGAAAAGGGGGAAATAATCCATGACCGGGGGTTGAATCAAAAATCGAAATAAACTTTGCGCATATATTCATCAGAAGGAAGCTGCATACCAAGTTTTAGGGTCTGTAGCTATGACGGTGTAAAAGTTTTACGAGTTACTTGGCAAACTTGCCAAATTCTAAGTCGAAAAGGGGATAATCAATGACCCGGGGGTCGGATCAAAAATCAAAATAAACTTTGCGTATTTACTCATAATAAAAATAAATATTGCGCATCTATTCATCATAGGGAAGCTACATACCAAGTTTCAGGTCTGTAGCAATTAAGGTTTAAAGGTTTTACGAGTTACAAGGCAAAATTGTTAAATTCTAATTCGAAACGGGGGACATAATCCACGACTCTGGGGTCGAATAAAAATAAAAACAAACTTAGCGTATCTACTCATCATAAGGAAGCTACATACCAAGTTCCAGGTGTGTAGCTCTTATTGTTTAAAAGTGTTACTGGTTAGAAGGCAAATTTTTTAAATTCTAAGTCTAAAAGGGGGAGATAATCCATGACTCTGAGGTTGAATAACAAATCTAAATACATGTACACTTTGGGTATCTACTCATGATCATCATAAGGAAGATACACACCAAGTTTCAGGTCTGTAGCTACTATGGTATAAACGTTTTACAAGTTACAATACATGGCAAAATTGCCAACGTCTAAGTCGAAACTGGGGAGATAATCCATGACCCAGGGGTCAAATCAAAACTAATAAACTTTGCGCATCTACTCATCATAAGGAAGCTACATACCAAGTATCAGGTATGAAGTATGTAGGGTTTAAAAGTTTTACGAGCTACAAGCCAAAATTAGAAAATTCTAAGTCGAAAACGGGGAGATAATCCTAGCTGCATGTTTTCTGATGACAACAAGGCATAACATCAGCTTAAGATATAGTGCTGAACATTTAATTATTAATTCAATACGTATTGGAGAGAGCATCGCAATATGCAATTAATTGATACAAAATGCCGTTCTTTCTTTGGTCGAGAAACTAGGGTAAACAATAATGATTGCCCTAGTTTCTCGACCAAGAAAGTAGAGTATTTCGTCTCAATTAATCGCATATTGCGACGCTTTCGCCAAAATCTATTAATTTAATAATTAAATGTTGCAATGACTGAAACGTTATATTTATAACCACATGCCCCGCCTTGTTTATGTAATTCCCTGTGACTGTGATGCGCAACATGTGTGTGATCGATTCAGTGTCGCACCGCCAATCAAGTAATAGTATCGTTATTTGAAAACACGTTTATGGGCAGCGCTCCATTCTAATAGACATGTGCCCGTGATGGGTCGGGGCAACCGATAACTTAGTTAAAGTTCACATATTGCATTTTTAATAAACTAATTTCTTCGCTCGCTACGCTCATTCGAAATTAATTAATTAAAAATTCAATATGTGAACTATAACTATTACATCAAGCTCATACTGAATAATGTCATTTGAATGTGTACTAAAGGGACTGTGTCTCAGATATACAATATATAAATGTTCGTGTCGTGCAATGTACATGACATGTGGCTGTAACTGGAGAAGTGTGGCTCATGGGTTTTGCGACCAGTATCGATCACGATCAGCCCGTCAACCGCAGTATGGTCAATATCTGAACTGTCCGCCATTCCATCAATGAAATACCCGGCAAGCTTGAAACAAGCAATATAGATTGTTATCGGGCTACAAGAGTGTGATCAGGAGTTACACTGGTCACAAATCCCATAAGCCCCATTTTTCCAGTCACATATGACACACGCCATGTGATTTTGTACATAAGACATGTTCGATTGTTCATGAAATATATTTACATAAACTGTGATATTTTCTGTAAACTACGTCGGAAGGTGAAGAAATGTTCATAGCAAATGCGGAATCACCAACATTCGACGTCTAATAACAGAAAATATCGTAAATATTTTTCATGAAAAATCGCACATGTTCTTTGGTACAAAATCGCATATATGTCAACCAATCGCACCATTTTATTAGATGAACTTTCCAAAAACATGGGTTATATTCAAGTACATACTACCAGAAACTATGATAAACAGGGTAGATAATTTTGCATTTTCGATATGCATGTACCAGTATAGCTTAGAAAATCTCAGATCTACGGATGTGTTTTACTATTTCATCTCCCTTTTATATTTTCTGTATCCGTGAGAGCTGAGACCCTTATAGTGTACAATTTAGTCACAATAACAGCCCAATTTGTTCTGCCGTTTTGCTACACAGTCTGAAAAGTGAGAAGTTTAAACACTTTAACACAATAACACACATGTAGGTATACACAGTTTGACATTGGTTACCCTTTTGGTTCTATTCCCATTTGTGTAGCAAAACACCAGGACAAATACTAAGCTAGTACCAGTAAGGAAAAATTGTGAAATCTCTTTATTTTTTGTTGGGAAATGATCATACTATACCAAGTTTCCATTATAGTCGCTAGTGAAATTAATTTAACCCTTCCACCGCTATCTTAATTTTTTGTCATCAGTCCAGAACATCACCGACCCAATCTTGTTCCATGTAATACAACGGCGGCAAATCTATTTTTTGCAATCTGTTATTCTCTTTATTTGCGCACCACAACAACAAACACAAAGTTGCCGAGATTTTTTCACACAGAACTACGACCCAATCAAGTCGTGATGGCTGCTATTTGTTTATTGGCATTTTATAATTTTCAATAAAACTGAACATATACAGCATGTAACTGTACAAACATTTGGATTGGACCCTAGTTTACATTTACAAACATACACCAGCAGTATATCGTTAATTTCAATACAATGCTTTACCCAAAAAAAAAATATTCACAATTATTTTTTATTTCTATGAACAATAAAAGCTTAAAATAGTTCACAACTACTATTTACATGCATACTCAAATAACCCAGAAGTTATTTAATTTAAAAATATGTAAATTTGATATTTTATCACTGTTTTTGAAAATTCCACAGGAAAATTCCACTTTAATATCAAGACAGTCATGAAGTCACAACTATGTTGTCGTTTGCTGTTTATTTTCTGCTTTTCCATTTTTATCATCAAAACGATGTTTCGACAACTTTAGGGTTAGGGTTAGGGTACCATAACCCTAACCCTAACCCTAACCCCGACATCACTTCAATGGAAATGATTCAGTAGTGCTGTCGAAGCAAGTTGTAACCATGTTTTTATTGAGAAATAAGGTAAGATATAAATTTAATAAAAGCAACTGCAGATGACAATTGTTAGGCCTTTATTTTTTAATTGTTTGTTTTACGAACGACCAAATCTCTGAAATGCCGTAGGAGGAGGCAAAAAAATAAAATTAAAACAAATATTGCAATTTTTATTGATTCGTCGGGAGTTATAAACTGTACGAAGAACAATAAAAAGTCATTTTAATAATTAGAAAAGTATATGTTTGTACATCTATATCTTTGCATAAATTTTATGTAGTCTTATGTTATTTTAAACATTAATTAGTATGACATTGTACAATTAATACAAGACTTACATGTGCAACAATAGCAACAATAGTTTCTAAACAATATATTATAGGAATGAATGGCCTTTTTGTGGAATTTATCGGGGTATAAACTTGGAAAAGTCGCGGGAATACTGGACGAAGGCCGGAAGGCCTCGTCCAGTATTCCCGCGACTTTTCCAAGTTTATATCCCCAATAAATTCCACAAAAAGGCCATTCATTCCTTATAATTCCCATCATTTGAAATAAATTCATCAAGAAAATGTGTTTATTTTCCGTTTTCTTAAGAATTATTTTAACTGCGCCTGACGGTTACGGAAAGTAGTTCGGCATGGAGTTTACTGGGATATAAATTCTGGAAAGAGACTTGCTACGGACCAATCAAATGTTAGGGAATTGTGTAAATATTTTTGTGCTGGAATTATTACAGGGTGTGGGATCAAGTGGTTTCCGAATGGTGTCATATTATGTTAAAAATGTTTACAGTAATTCTTCAGTCAATATATTTAATGCTAATGGAATGATGATTTTTATGAAACACAGTGCAGGAAATTCAAAACTGTTTATCCATTATTGAACAGTTTGCTGTAATCTGATTACTGTGGTTTTGAAGAAGAATTGGTTACCGTCAACGTAAATAAAAATCGACAGCATGTGAATTTAAGAAATACCCAGTACTTGATTCTTAATGAAAGTTTTTGGATTTTGTAAAGAACGTTTAGTGCAACCAGAAAACACACAAGACATTGTCTTTGGTGCGCTATATATCATATCATCAAAATTCATCATGTTTTGGCACCACATCAGAATCGTCGCACAGGAAAAATGTTGAAGAAATAAAATCTCAACAAAAATTGACAAGCGAGTTTTCAGATGTTACTCTTATCTTGGCAACACATTTACACATTAAGTTTCAATTGTACTATAGATTCCACATTACACTACGTCCGATACAAATACCCAATGCGAATTCTGGTAATAAATACATTACTTTATCGCTGTAATATAATAAGTAGTAGCCTACGTGATTTTTGCTCTATGTATGTTGAAAGTATAAAACACTTATTCTGGGAATGTACCCATGTGGAACATTTTCGGTCTCGGTCAAGAACTTACCTAAATGATTAGGTTATAACATGCATAATGAATGAAGGCTAAAATATTTCTAGGCCTCTACTTTTTAATTGTTTGTTTTACGAACGACCAAATCTCTGAAGTGCCGTAGGAGGAGGGAAACAAATAAATTAAAAAAAATAATTTGGAATTTTGTTTGTTTTACGAATGACCAAATCTCTGAAATGCCGTAGGAGGAGGCAAACAAAAAAATTAGCAGTTTTATTTTATCGTCGGGAGTTTTTTCTGTACGCAGAACAATAAAAAGTAATTTTAATAATTAGAAAAATATATGTTTGTACATCTATATCTTTGCATAAATTATATGTAGTCTTATGTTATTTAAACATTTATTAATACGACATTGTACAATGAATACAACACTTACATGTGCAACAATAGCTTCTAAACAATATATTACAGGGTGTGGGATCAAATATTTTACATATGTTTACAGTAAATTTTTCCTTTAATATCTTTAATATTAATTATAAATGGAATGATGATTTTTATGCAACATAGTGCAGGAAATGTGAAACTGTTTATCCATTATTGTACAGTTTGCTGTAATCTCATAACTCTGTTGTTTTGAAGAAGAATTGGTTACCATACCATCAACGTAAATAAAAATCGAGAACATGTGAATTTAAGAAATACCCAGTACTTGATTCTTAATGAAATTTTTTGGATTTTAAAAAGAACGTTTAGTGCAACCAGAAAACACACAAGACATTGTCTTTGGTGCGCTATATATCATAAAAATTAATCATGTGTTTGCACCACATCAGAATCGTTGCCAAGGGAAAAATGTTGTAGAAATAAAATCTAAAAAAAATCGACAAACGAGTTTTCAGATGTTACTCCATGCATGTTGGCAACAAATTCACACATTAATTTTCAATTGTACTATATATTCAACATTACACAACGTCCAATACAAATACCTGATGCGAATTGTGGGAATTAATAAATTACTTTATCGCTGTAATATAGTAAGTAGTAGCCTATGTGATTTCTGCTCTATGTATGTTGAAAGTATAAAACACTTATTCTGGGAATGTACCCATGTGCAACATCGTTGGTCTCAACCTAAATGAAAAGTTTATAACATGCATAATAAATGAACGTTAAAACATTTCTATAGGAATAAATGATAATGAACTTTTGGCACAACAACTTAATTTCATCGTTACTCTAGGAAAATATTTCATATTAAAATGTAAATATGAACAACGCGATATAATGTTCGAATCATTCATAAATTACTTGAAGAACATAAATCAGATAGAACATAAAATGGCCACATAAAAACTTGAAGGATAAACGAGAATAACACATTATCAAGTGGGGTAGGTTTAATATTCAGTTAAACAGGTCTATTTGATGGGAACACAATTGGAAATATTTCTTTCCTTCTTTTTCTCATGATTATCTCCCCTAACTAAAAGCCCTTCTCAACACTACGTTCTATTTTGTAACTTGTGTAGTATAATTAGATACTAGTATGTTCAAGTGCTATACAGTGCACATAATGTATTGAAAAGTGAAAATAAAACATTTAGTCATCAAAAAAGAAAAAAGAAATTAAAAAAAGAAAATTCAATTTTTTTTTCACTAAATTTTCGGCGGCGGGTTTGTAAAACAAATAATAAAAAAGGTAAAGGCCTTAATGTTGTGTGTAGCGGTCTAAAGGTTAAGTACAATAAATTTGTAATAAATTTGTAATAAACATGTTTATAATACTGAAACGCTAGTGATTTTTCAGCATTAATTATAAACATTATAAAAAAACATTATTTTCACAAATTTCATTTTTCACAATCAGATTTTTTCCAGACCATTTATAGGTATAACTGGGATAACAAAATCCGATACAAATCTACAATCAACCCATGTTTTCCTGATCTGGTGAATCCATTTCTGTATATCTGAGACTGTGCCTTTATTATCCGAGACGAAATACTTTAATACAGTCATTACCTGTCAATAATCCACCCTGAGATACGTACAGTGAATTGTCGTGCTGGTTGTAACAGATGCCGGTAGGCCCCGATAGCTGTCCGTCCCCGAAGACTTCAATACTACTGGTACAATCCGCCGTTATGTGGTGGATGTTGTCGGACTTGTAGCCGCAGACATAGATATTTCCGTCTGGGTGGACGGTGATTCCCCATGGAACCGCCAAGTTGTCTTCCTTGTATCGGGCCAGCACGACGCCATCCCGGGTCACACGTGTTACCCCGCCGCCGCGGTCTGTCGTGATCAACTCTCCACGGGTGTTGTGGTTTATATACCGGAGGTTGCCATGAGGACATGTCCATACAGTTGTCACCTTCCTACCCCTCATGTCAATCTCCACAATGTCTCGTGATCTCCAAGTTATCGCCGCCAGGTTGACGCCACATCTGGTCACACTGAGGCATTTCACTGCGGTCTTGATGAGCCGCCCGAGGGTCAGGGTGCCGGACACAAACTGGATCTTATTGTTGTCTGGCAGACAGACAGCTATCTGCCCGCGGGCTGTCTCCGCAATGTCGATGGGAGCGGATTGTAGTGGAACGTGGGACACAAGTTTCTGGTTGTTGTCAAACAGCTTTATGTTGTCATTGTACCTGTCCGACAGTAGTAGCCGGCCGTCGGCGAGCACGAGTAAACATGAGACGTCACACGTGTCGCCATCTGTAGGTCCACGGATATTGATGTCGTCACTCAGGCATGGGAAGGTTTCCGGCACTAATTGTCCAATAGCACCAACACTCTGTAAATGATCCAATACTGTTTTATTTCCTACAAACACGCACGGCTTCACCTTGCATTGATGTGGAATACCGGAAGTTGAAGTTTTGCACTCGGCTATCAAAGATTCAGCCTCATTCAACATTGGAACGAGATTATTGTCTCCGCCTTTCTTTGATTTGTCGCCGATGTCCGTCTGTACCGACTTGATACGATCGACGTAATCGTGACTTAACTTGCAGACGTCGTTTAGTAGGTCCGTTATGGCGTCCACGTGATCCCTACACTTCTTCTCGGAGTCGTCGATGAGTCGTTGAATCATGGCGTCACCGGCCTTAGTGGGCGCGGCCCCCGCTCCTGTCATATCTGCTTTATTCAACAGGACGTGCTTCCTGGTGAACTTTACTCTGGGGTGGATTTTCCTGGCACAAGTATTCAGTCCCGGCAGTATGTAAGTATTATAATCCACGATACTCCGCACGCCACTGTTGTGTCTCTGCTGGTCGCTCGGCTGTAAGTATAAGTTAGAGATAATGCATTCCAGTAGAATCACAGGTTGAAAGTTCATAAATACATTAAATATACATAAAAGTGGTAACAAAATAAGCTAAACACATGATTTACTCATTAATGTGTTATAAGATGGAGTAAACAAATGTTAGCGTAATTTATATCTGACTTATTGAAGCTTTTATGCATATTGAATGTACGTATAGACATTGGTACGTTATTTCAACCTGTCAGTCCAATATGGTTCGATAATAAGCGCATGAGGTGACAATTGACCTCAGTACACAGATAGACTGCTGCCGGGTCAAAAAATAGTCCGGAGAAAAATACATATGTTTGTGTTGCAGGTACTTTGAGGCAGGTTCGGGTGCACTGATATGGTGTTTTAATGTATGTGGAGACAGTGTTTACACATGGGCTCTAGTACACAGTTTGGAATGGATTATTTTGTGTGGCAGGACACATGTGAATGAAGTGTGATGCGGCTCTGCGGCTTTGCGGCTCTGCGGCTCTATCGTTTAGTAATAATTCAAATCAGAAAGTCTGTTATAAAGATAAAACCGATATTGTATTAACGTTAAACAGCGTTCCTATCCGACCGCTGCAGTGTATTTCACCTTATCGAGGCCACGGTGTGTATTGATTTAAACACACACACCCACCAAGACAGACGCCGGTGTATTTCGCCAATAGCGATTGGCGTGTAATGCACCAAGCTATCGAGGTGATCTATATATTATTTCCTGGTATGGACAGTTTGTGGTTTATAGAAATGTATGGTGGCCGGTGGGTGACATACTCACGGTGGTGTTGTAACTTTTCCTCCCACTTTATCACCCAGTTTTAACCTAAATTTATCCCAATCAGTATTCCCAATCTTGGGAAGGGTGGCACTTGCTTTCGTTCTAATAGAATTTTTTAAATCCTCATATCGAGACATCTCCTTCACCATCGATTCGAACTCAACATCAGATATATTGTTATCGGCCAACGCTTTGGACACGATAACTTCAATACCATTTTTCTTAGACCTCGCGAGAACCGATATTCTGTCGTGCTATCTACTTTTATTTTCGAATTTCCTTCCCACCACTCTGAATGCCATACATAACAACCCCGACCCAGTGGCTACACCACTGAAACCCGCGGCAATAGGAATTGCCACGATTGTAGATAACAATGCAGCGGTTCCGGCCCCACCCATTATAGAAATTGCTGCCAGCACGGTGCTCACCCCCTCCACTATATTTGCAGCTCGTCTATATTTTTTAGCATTTACCCTCCGAGTTTCCCCCTCTTGTTTTAGAATATCCTGCATCGCGACGATATTGTCCAATCTAAAATCTGAACTTCTTTCGCCAAAACCAATATCATCCAATCCGCGATTGGGGTCCAACATTGTTGGTATTGGAAGCGTGCTCGGAAGCGGTGATTCGTTCATAATATCCAATATATTGGTATTTTACAAATTTATTTCAATCAACAATGTCACAACAGTGGAAGAACTCGCTGGGCTAGCGATTTTCGTAACAAAGTTAATAACACTACCTTCGGAAAGTGTAATTGGATCATCACCGGCGAACAAAACCACCCCCGAACTCCGTCCAGCGAGTTTAGAGGCTCCAACCCCCCCCCCCCCCCCCCCCCGTTCTTCCCCATCCACTACGAGATTTGCGATGACCGCGCCCACAAGTTTACCACTAGCATTAACCGAACAGACCGCCATTCGTCGAACCGTACCTGGAGATGTCATGACGTATCCCCCATATCTATTGCTCGCTTTGGCACCGAATGAATATTCATAGGCCCCCTCATTTAAAGGCCCCCTCTTCTCAGCCCAAGCTGTGATGATTGGGTTTCTGCTGCGTAATAACTTAAACTGCTCTACAGAGTGTCCAACAATGCGGCAAGCTCCTCGATAGCGGTATGGGCCTCAACACGAACCTTTTCAGAGGTATCCTCAAGGGCTTTGTGAGCGCCTTTACGCACTCGATTTAGTTTATCGGAAACTTCCATAAACTCTGTATGGGCCTCTTCCCGAAATTCTGTTATTTTTCCACCTAGTTCAGTAAGTGCTGTCTGGTCCTCAGAGCGCAACATCCCATAGGCTTCCGTAAGGTCCGCCTGTATATCTGATCGGACTTTCTCAATACCCATCCGGACTTCCTCAATCCCCGAAGGGCCTCTTGGTGAACTTGTGCTATAGATGTTAGGACGTCCGTTCTCAGTTGTGTTATACTTCTACGAATGTGCTTTGTAGCTGAAGTCACAGTGTCATCAACCAGTGCTACGGTTTTCCCGGTAGTTAAAAAATCACTCTCTGTTGGGGTGAATCCCCTTTCTGCCGGTTCCAAATTCTTTGAATTTATATCTGTCACCCAATCCCGTTCAAGGGAAGAACTACATGGTCCGTATATACTCATAATAATTAATTTTAAGAAAATTATAAAATTAAATTATAATATTGGGGGCACTTATACTCAAGTGGACATTTCTAGGACGACCGAAATCGGGTAATAGTTCTTCAACTCTCTCGCTTGATCATCAAGAAAAGAGACCGTAAATTCGTGGATATGTCCCGATTCCAAAACTTTCATCTCGGGGCGTGGGAAGTCTAAGGTCACAGTCTCCCCAAAGAAACAATCACTGGCTTGCACGGTTTTCAGTAATGTGCTGGGAGATCCGTCTAACATGTTGTACGATGTGTTCACCCGATCCAGGTATACCCTGAGATTTTTCGTGAAGGCGAAGTCCACCGGGTTATCACCGACGTACTCACCCGAGACAAACACTCCTTTATTTGCGGAGTATGTCACTCTAAAACCGAGTTGAATACCCAACATCGGGGAGATCATTATCTGGTGGTCTGGGCTAATGGTCATTGTTGCAAGTCCGGTAGCCTTCGATACTGTGAGGTTGACTATACCGTCAAGCTATGTGGAAACAAAGTCTATGAGCTGTCTTATTCCCCACAGTCCGTGAGGCAGCTTTACGCCTACTTGTTGTCCATCCTTCACATATTAAAACCCTTCGCTCGTCCCCACATTCTGCCACCCAACCGTGAAGGTGATTGATCTGAGGCCTACCCGGCGTTTTCCGCAGCAGTTGTCGATTGACTTTTGAAGTTCACAACTCTCTTGTTGAACGTTAGTGATAGTATCAAACATGGTAATATATTTTCAAAATATTTTGGGTTCAATTCTGTATATGTTGGAAATTTATTAGATATCCAGGATATTAGAGATATATATTATTCACTGTAAAAGATGGTGAAACGCTACGGTGTAAAATACCTCGCGTTAGGTCGGCAAGACATATGCGTCACAATGAATGGGGACAAGTTCGAAGCCCGTTTTCTAGATTTGAACTACGAGTACACAAACCCCGTAATAACTGGCAATATCGATGTGAACAACGCAGCTGTGGTGGCGTGGAAGACAACACCGATGGATTGGTGGCAAAACCAATTAAACTTTGCAGTGTGGTGCGCGAGCTCTGGGTGTGGGTTTTCATCCGAATTACTCGGTGAGGACGATCCAATGTTGAAATCGTTGTTTCAATTTCATTTTTACTATCAGACACGGCGCTCTCTAGCGGAAATGAAAACACCTGTTCCTCAAGACTCTGTTTTTAACTGGCAATCCAACACCTACGACTGTAGGGCCTTCGCTAAATTGTGCAACGAGTTTGGGGTTTCACCGACAACAGATTTCAGACAAAAGGTGGACAAGCCTAACGGTGGTCTAGGTAGGTTCACAATGTTTTGGACACCCGACGGAAAATATAGGTTAGATAATGGAGGGCGGATGAAACCTTTCTTCAGTGAAAAAGACGCATTCACACACCACGTAGACATATCTAGAGCGTGGACAACATTTGTGGAAGAAAAACAAAAAACTTTCACACATGCTGGGATTTCCCGCCTAAACGACTCCATTCGCACATACATCTGGGCCATCCTCGGCGCGTAGGCGCAAGTGCGCAGTTCTATAATAGGATACGGGACGGCGTTTCACGCGCAAAAACAGTTCTTGGCAAATGTCGAGGACACCATCAGCGAGAACTATGATTGATATGATCATGCCGCGAGCTACGATGATGCTTACTATTGTGACGCCCTGCTCTCTGAACAGTGTGCGAAGTCGCTCACCGAGTGTCGTGTCCTCGTGCAGAACCCTCGAGATTGTTTCGCGGATCCGACTGATTTGGGTGCGGAGAGCACGACGGTTAGCCGAGGCAGCCTCCAAGCGAGATTCTCTTTCATCTCCGAAATACCGCAGTCGTTCGTTGATCCGCTCGGTAGATTCTCTATCATCAGCAGCTTCCCCAAGTTTTCTTTCTTCTAGCGCGATATGTTCATCCAGCGCCGTGAGTTTGGAGAGGTTAAGGACCAGTTCGCCCCGGACCTTTTGTAAAGCCTTATTGACTCCCAGGAGTTCGCGTTCAGGTATCGGTGGGTCATCGTTCGACCCTTGGTCGAGATTGAGTATTCCGTCTATTTCGTTTTCGTTGATCTCCATTGTGCGAATAGCGTCGGTGGCTACTCGAGGGAGCTCGCTGAGCTCAATCGTTTCTATCGCGGCGGCCGTCTTTGCCATCATTTCGTCGGTAGACTATAGGGTCTTTACAGCGCGCCGGCATAATTGTTTTACCACGCGCCCAATTTGGGAATCCTAGTTCGCTCCTTATGATTTCGCCGCCACCCCGGATTCCGGCAATGGTGCTCAGCGCTAGGGGTTTTCCGGTCTTCATGTTGATGATCGGGATAATTGATGCTTTTAGTCGCAACCTACCGCGCAGATCCAATTCGAACTTGGAGTAGTCGCGACCGACAGATGGGACCACACCTTTTTCTGCCAAACTGTTGTAGTAGTCGTCTACAGTTGACTTGACTAATTCCTGACTTAGACCAATGGTGTTGGTAGCGCCACCTATTTCCTCACCGGGTTGATTCACTATGAAAGACGTTTCGTCACCGATGTCATCATCGATGTCATCATCGATGTCATCATCATCGCGGAAATCTTTTCGGTCGACTTCGTCCATACCAATATCGTAAACAGCCATTTCTATAATTATATAATAATTATGTATTAAAGAAAAAACCATACGGGTTTAATAGAGTATTAAGTTTCATCGAAACTATGTCTTCAAGTCAATATGGCTGCAAACTCAATCCATACCGCAGACTGCGGGAGCCCCTTGGGGCGAAAGGTGTGAGACAGAGCGTCGTTATTACGAACAACCCATCGACGATCGACCAGAACCAGCAGCTGTTGGTCCGCTTCCCAAACCTCGGAGCTAGCGACGTCATTGTGCCAGGGACTGTTCGCCTCATTTTCACTATTTCGCTGACGTTGACAGACGCGGACCGAACCGTCGTTCAGAACCTGGGTCGCGCCATCGTCAAGAAGACCATGATAAAGATTTCTGGTAATGAGGTGATGTCGATCGACGACAGCGACGTCTACCATTGTTATCAAGACCTGCGGAAGACGGAGCAAGACGGCGAAAATGCGGTCTATCAGGGTATTGAGACCAGCAAAAATAAGTATGTTACCAGACTTAGAATCGGGGCTGGTAACAAGCTAGATAACGACGCGAGCGACAACGCGATCGCGGCCGCTTACGGCAACCGCTACTACATCCCGCTCGACTTTGAGTTGCTGGAGAGTCACATGCCCTACTATCAGAGCGCTTTGGCTGACCGCCTCGAATACGAACTAACGTTCAATGACTACGGCCGACTTCTCATAGCCACCGACATGGCATCGACGTATACTATCGACAATGTTTCGCTGGAGTACGACATGGTCACGATGCCCGAACTCGCGCGATTGATCAGAACACAGTACGCCGGGCGCGTTGCCATACTTTACGACCGAGTTCTTCGCCATCGCAAGATGACGAAAGACAAAAGTGACACATTGTGGAATATTAATGTCAACGTACCCGCCCGCTCGATGAAAGGTATACTGATGCTGTTCGAGGAGCGTCGGTTCGAGCTCGGGGCTAGAAATAGCGACAAATTATATAACCCCAAAATCACAAAGGTAGAGGTGACGATCGAGGGAGTCCCCAATCAACTCTACTGCGCGGGCCTTCGCGCGCACCAGCAGTGGGACGATGTCAGAAAAAGTTTTCTGCTAGCTCTAAGCGTGACCCAGAGGTTGCCGCGGTTGCCAAAGACCTGCAGCTCTCGGACGTCTCCCTCGCGCAGTTCCTGACTACCAAATACGCATTATGGTTAGACATGCGAGTCAGTGACGACGACCAAATGCACGGTAGTGGACGCCAAGTCGAGAAGGCTAGCGAGGTTGTGACGATCCAGATAACCAAAGAGGCGGATGGAGCTGGCGCATTGAACGTGTATCTATATATAATCACAGACGCATATGCGAACCCGTCTAGAACCCGGGAAGTGCAGGTCTTTAGACCAGGCGTGGCCGTTGTGGACGATGAGTTCTACTTTTCTATAACTTTGGGTACCACGTCGCTGGTACTTCCCACTGTCGTAGATGTCCCCACCGGCAATGTCCTTCAAGACGATCGCCCGTTGGATAATGCTTTCAAGCTCAGCCACGTCGCCAACTGTGGCACCCGGTTCATTGACCCTGTCCTCCCACTGCTGGATTTTCTGTCGCCTCGTAGTAGTGAGCCCCTGGCCCCTCGAGGCACTTTCAAAATGATCCACCACTATCTGGGCAACGCAGTTGAGGTCGCCATCTCTTAGCGGAGCAAGGTTGGCAGAATCTGGGTATTTTATTGTATTCAGCCCATAGACAACAGCGGTAACGGGGTAGGCATTCTGGTAGTATGGTCTATCGATCCCGCTCAGAGCGCCCGGCTTTGTGTTCTTGTTAATTTTTACAACGCCTTGGCCCTTTCGCCTTTCTTTTTTCAAGGGATCAAATTTGTCTTCGACCACCCAATCTCCCTCATCCTGTTCTCGTAAATACTTGAGTTTCAGGATATATCCCCCCTGTGGGAGTTCTTGGAGAAGGCTCGATGCCCTATCGTCTGTCATCGTGCCATCTATGGACACGCGGTCCGCTTTGATATCTACTACTTTCGGGTCACCAACCCCCATCAATTCACGAATTGGAGTTGGAGGAGGGTGTTCTGCCTCAACTCTCCATGTTGAGAAGACCTCTGCGGCGCCATCAACTTCAAACTCGTCTTTGGCGTCGTTCAGAATCTTAACCCACGGTTCACCGGCTGGAAGCCGCACCAGGGGAGGGGCCTGTGTGTCTAGGTCGATAAATTGTTGATCCTCTGAGATGGGTTCAGATATTCGCACAAAAATCTCTTGGATCAATTTATCCATTATGTGATTACATATACTGAGTATATCTTATCTCTAATAGGGTGTTATTTTTTATTAATTTTGTAAAAATTATTATAACAAGTTTTGTTATGTATGACAGATTACTGTATATATCGAGTATAACTTATTGATTTCTTATCTCTAATAGGGTGTTATTTCTCATAATAATTTTCTTGAAATAAAATTATGACAAATTATGAGAAATTATGATAAAATATGAGACATTATGACAAAATTGGGACTGAAATGGGGCTGGGAGGCTCGGTGAACACAGAAAAGGGAAAGGATAGTAAAATAGGGACTGAAATGGGGCTGGGAGGCTCGGTGGACGCAGAAAAGGGCAAGGATAACGAAATATGGAGGCCGAAATAGGGCTGGGAGGCTCGATGGACGCTGGCGAGGTCACCCCCAATTTTGTTACTCCCCCCCCCCCTGCTGCTACATGTGATTAGCTACATTATATCATAAGTTCTACCTCACATTTTAAGTTCTTTGTCAAACGGCAGAACAGGTGAAACTTGCCGATGGTTGGAACACACACAGATAGCCGAATTGGTTACCCCACGTTCCGCATAGGATACAGTAACGAGGCAGTATTAACATATATGTTATACATATGAGCCGCGCCATGCGAAAACCGGGCTTAATGACAATTTTTTCAGTTTTCTCTTTTTTATGTATTCTGCATTATACATCTTTTTAAAGCCATATGCCGCAAAAAATATTAATTTATCCCAATTATTTTTCATTTTATAAGTATTTTTTATGACGCGTGGTAAAAACGTATATAACGTTTTAGATCAATGACGTCGAAAATACGACGTTTTTATCAACGGCTTATGTGAGTGGTGTTTATAAAATACCCGGACAAGTCCCATCGTTGTGTCATCTATTATCGCATTTCAACAAAATTTGGATATCTCGTAGCCTGGCCAATTGTTTACCATTAACCAAAGACAAAGTATGAAAATAATGTTCATGGCATGTGTTGCAGTAGCTATGGTAACGTCATGTTTTGGATTGTGACCCAGATGACGTAATTTTGTATGCATATTTTATAAAGAACGTGGATTGAGAAGGGCTTGCGTTTCCGAGTTGTTTGTTGTTGGCTCAAATAAATTTTAGGAAATGATAGCGACTTTATTTATTGTTTCATACGCGACGACATGTTTTGAAAAATGTGACGTCATGACAGGAAATTACATAGTTTAACGAGTGTCTGCTCTGTCTCATGAGAACATGCCAGAAGAACTAAAATGTGCTATGAAATACTGCATCGTAACGCACACATCAAGACGAGATGATGATGAGAAATGTATTCGGTGAAAGTGCACCACCGGGATGACAATTTCCGAGCGATATAGTCACAGAGACGGTGGACGGGAATGCGCGAAGTGTTTGGCCAGAAATGGAATTCTAAAAGTTACGTTTTCATATGTTGTGACGCAAAGTCTGTGCTGATGGATCATTGTGCGTGAACTGTGAGATCGGTTGAACTTACAACCAGCACACTCCATAGTGTGATTAAAAATATTTAAATATCAGGATACATAGAGCTAGATGGATCCCGATGATGCTGAACATGGAGAAATACACCATTGAATGTTACCAATTGTGCTCGAGGTTTACGAAATTTATGGTCATATTTCTAATCGAGTGCATCTATTATCAAATATCGTGGATTTGAGCTGTTATTCCATCCTCCAAATTCGCCAAATCCTGCCATTTGCGATTTCCTTATTTTTAAACCCCGTACACGAAAAGCCGCTTGCAAGGTAACCCACTTCGACGACGTCAGCAGTCAATAATGCTACTGTCGGTATGCCAGGTGCTATGTTTGAACAAAGGTAAAGTGCATGACTAGGCCGCTGTTGGACGTACATATACATGTAGTACCGTTGTGCTTGTTTTCAAAAATAATAATTAACTTATTGTGTGAGCACGAAATAAAATAATATGCATGTTATCCTTCTATTGAACAGTAATGAGCATAACAGTTACATAACGTCATTGTGACGTTCGGCCGCATATCGCGTGATGACGTTGCGTTGATAACCATAACCATGTCCATGCTATATGAATTATGATTTCTGAATATGAAATCGATGCAGCATTTATCAATCACCATGTATGCGAATTTTCAGACAGTTAACCCAAGAAACATGGACTTGACAGAACTTTTCCGGGAATTTTGTTATAACCGCTCGTGTATGGCAGAACTAATGTTGCATGTGAAAATAAAAGACAGAGTGATGGTTATTAAACCAACTCTGGAACTCGAAAAACTCTTACAAACAATATATCAGCGATCATCGGGGGCTGGCCACACGAGTGACTTTACAAATGTATGTAGCTATCGTGCTTGTAAATTTTCTACAATTATCCCGAGGTATCATAGCCCAAACCGCGACATTTTAATACATAATTAGAAGTTGCAGGTTAGGGAGTGCCGGGTCCCCGCCACCCCATATATATCTGTCAATGGCGGAAGCCCATTTTAAATATGGGTGACGAATGACTTTCATATGCGAGAATGAAGTTGCATTATTTCAATTACACCGATTGGCATTCAGGGATGAACTATGTTCCCCGGGGGTACTTGTCCTCGAATCCACAATCCTCAATCCCCACCCTTCGTCGCCAGGTCATATTATTGTGTCCACACATAAAGTTCACGCTAGTTACGCGACTTAACATCGTAAGCTAATAGTTGCACAAATATTGATTTAAATAAATAAATATATATATGTTCATCTTCCATCTGGCAAGTGTTATTAATCAAATATATAGCAAATTCACACCATGAACAGGGAAGAATCTTTACGAGGGTCAGTCAACCTAAGTGAGAAATACGGAATAGGTCATTAATTAGTTAAACAATCGCTACTATGAAAATTGTTTATCTAGCTATAATGATTCCAATGGTCGAATTGCATGTGTGGTTTCTCGGCAACTGTCGACAACATTATGTAAAAGCTCAATGGACTGGACCTGGTGCCGTTTGTAATATTGCTATAACCCCGTCGGACCGGTATATTAATTATATTCCAATATTATATCTTACTTAATATGTGCATGGAACGGCTGCAAATGTAGTATTTGTTTGTAGACATTGCACGTGTACATCTGCAGTAGGCATATTTGATAGCGTAATACCATATATTTGTCGCCATGTGTCTTTCCTGAGGATCACACTGCATTCGCCGGATATACATTATTATGCACTAGTAGTATATAGGGAGTTAAAATGATACCACCAACCTACACACCACCCCTACGCTCCATCTACAGTCCCACACCCCTCGAATTTGTGTATAAACTGAATAGACAAAAAGTGCGGACCACCTATAGAATACAGAGCCAAGTTAGACAACTGTCAACTTCTAAAACGGGTCGTCCTTGTCAGAGTTGTCTCTCTTATACCATACATTTCCGCCAACAAAAGTTAGGTTTATATACGAGAAATAAACACATATATTCATTGCTGGGACGCCAGCAATACTCTCAGCGCTGAGACAGGTATCGCCACATGTATTTCACTCTGGCTGCTCTACGCATTCTAGCGGATGGAGGTAATGAGGAGGAGGCGTCCGCGGTAACAGTCCAATGATGGGGTGGAGGAGATGTGAGTGTGACACATCCCACTAAGCCTAAACAAGAGAAGAGAAGAGATTTAAAGCGAAGGCTTAGTGGGATGGGCCCAGAAGGGTTATGCTGGCGCGGGTTCGAGCCTCGGTGTGACCTAAAACTTTTTTTTTTTTAATTGTTCAAATTGTTTATTATTATTAATAAATTGTTTACTGCACCAATATAATTAATTTTATAATTTTAAGAACATTTTTAAATTATTTTTTAAAAATTATTTACTAAAATATCACAATTTCCAGGATGGTGGTGCTGTAACATTTCCTCCGACTTTATCTCCAAGTTTTACCTTAAATTAATCCCAATCAGTACTCTCAATCTTAGGCATGGTGGCGCGCGCTTTAATTCTAATATCATTTTTTAATTCTTCATATCTCCTCATTTCTTAATGGATTCAAACTCTAAATTTGATATTTCATTATCGGCCAACGCTTTGGACACTATAACGTCGATGCTATTTTTCTTAGACCTAGCGAGAACGGATATTCTATCATGTTTTCTACATTTTTTCTCGAGTTTTCGACCAGCCACCCTAATTAACATACAAAGTATTCCAGATACAACTGTAATTCCACTCAAAACCCCAGCAATTGGAACTGTTACAATTGTAGATAGCGTTGCGGCTGTCCCCGCACCACAAATACAGATAAACTTGACAGAACCGTACTAGATGCCTCTGCTAAATTTGCAACACGCTTATATTTTTTAGCGATTCTTTTTCTATTTTTACATTCGCTAACTAAACTATCCTGCATAACGACGATATTATCCAACCTAAAATCTGAACATCTTTCGCGAATTGGATACAGTGTTGATGGATTGGTATTGACAATTGGATACAGTGTTGATGGATTGGTATTGACAATTGGAAGCGGTGATTCGTTTATGATTACAAATCAAGTTCAATTAACAATGTTACAACAGTGGAAGAACTCGCTGGGTCAGCGATTTTCGTAAAAAAGTTAATAATACTACCTTCGGAAAGTCTAATTGTATCGTCACCGGCGAACAAAACCACCGATGAAATATCTCCAGCGAGTTTATTGACTCCAACCCCTCGTTCTTCCCCATCCACTACAAGATTTATCACGACCGCGCTCACAGATTTACCATTAGCATTAACTGAGCAGACAGCCATTCGGAGAAGTGTACCTGCAGCTGGCATGGCGTATCCCCCATATGTATTGCTCGCTTTGGCACCGAATGAATATTCGTAAAGCCCCTCAGTCAATGGGCCCCGCTTCTCAGCCCAAACTGTGATGACACGTTTTTGCGTTTTCATTGTTTTCAACAGTACGGCAAGCCCCCCGATAGAGGTATGGGCCTCAGCACGAATCTTTTCAGAGGTCTCCTCAAGTGCTTTGTTCGCGGCTCTACGAACACGTTTCAGTTTTTCAGAAACTTCGGCTATTTGTCCACCTAGTTCAGTAAGTGCTGCTTCTCTGATGAGAGAGTCCTCTGAGCGCAACACCCCATATGCCTCCGTAAGGGCCGCCTGGTGGTCTTCTCGTGCTTTCTCAATACCCGTTCGGACTCCCTCAACCCCCAACCGGGCCTCTTCCCGAAATTCTGTTACTTTCTTCGTCTAGTTCAGTAAGTGCTGCTTCTCTTTTGAGAGAGTCTTCTAAGCGAAACGCCCTATAAGCCTCCATAAGGGCCGCCTGGTGGTCTTCTTGGAGTCCCTCAACCCCCAACCGGGTCTCTTTTTGAAATTCTGTTATGTTTTCGTCTAGTTTAGTAAGTGCTGCTTCTCTGATGAGAGAGTCCTCTGAGCGCAACACCCAATACGCCTCCGTAAGGGCCGCCTGGTGGTCTTCTCAGGCTTTCTCAATACCCGTTCGGACTCCCACAATCCCCAACCGGGCCTCTTTTCGAAATTTGGTTATTTTTTCACCTAGTTCAGTAAGTGCTGCTTCTCTGTTGGGAGAGTCCTCTGATCGCAACACCCTATTCGCCTCCGTAAGGGCCGCCTGCTCTTTCTCAATACCCGTTCGGACTCTCTCAATTTTCGCCCGGGCCTCTTCCCCAACTTGTGCAGTCGCCGTTAGCACTTCTACTCTAACATCTGCTATACTCCTGTGAATCCCGTTTGTGGCCTTCGATATAGTTTTATTGATCAGGGCCTTGGTTTTTCCGGTAGTTAAAAAGTCACTCTCTGTCGGGACAAATCCCCCTTCTGCCGGTTCCAAATTCTTTGAATCTGTCACCCAATCCCGATTGGAATTGGAAGAACTACCCGGGCCGTATATACTCATTTTCAATAATATTGATACTTCTATTACGAACATGCGTTTAATTAATTGGAAATTTCGAGAACGACCGAAATCGGGTCATAGTTATTCAACTTTCTCGCTTGATCATCGAGAATAGAGACCGTACATTCGTGGATATGTCCCGATTCCAAAACTTTCATCTCGGGGCATGGGAAGTCTAAGGTCACCGTATCCCCAAAGAAACAGTCGCTGGCTTGCACGGTTTTCAGTAATGTGCTGGGTGATCCGTTTACCGTGTTGTACGATGTGTTCACCCGATCCAGGTGCACCCTGAGAGATTTCGTGAAGGCGAAGTCCACCGGGTTATCACCGACGTACTCACCCGGGGTAAACACTCCTTTATTTGCGGAGAATGTCTCTCTAAAACCGAGTTGAATACCCAACCCCGGGGAGACCACTACCTTATTATCAGCGCTGATGGTCATTGCGAGCCCGGTAGCCTTCGATACTGTGAGGTTGATTATACCGTCAAGCTCTGAGTTGACAAAATCTTTGAGCTGTCTTATTCCCCACAGTCCGTGAGGCAGCTTTACACCGAATTGTTCATCCTTCACATAGTAAAACCCTTTACTCTTTCCCACATTCTGCCATCCAACCGTGAAGGTGATTGATCTGAGGCCTACCCTGCGTTTTCCGCAGCAGTTGTCGATTGACTTCTGAAGTTCACAACTCTCTTTTTGAACATTAGTGATAGTAGCAAACATAATAATATCTTTCAATGGATACCAAGGCATTTAGCTTTAATTCAAATGCAAAGTAAGCGGTCGGTGGGGTATATGACACTAAGGCTCCCCGGCTGGTGCACCCCACTATCCAAGTTAGTGGTGGAAAAGGCTTTCAATCCAACTTTCCCGACATCTTTGAACAATATAGGCTGCCCAAGATTACTACCATGGAGGCCGTGAACGGGTGGAAAGCAACACCGATGCTATTTGGGCAGAATCAGCTCAACTTCGCCGTATGGTGCGCAACTGCCGGATGCGGGGTTTCCTCTCAGGACCATCTGGCCGCGGAGGATCCCTTCTTGAGAGCCGTTTACAACTTTCACGCGTATTACACTATTAGGAGGATTCTCAAAGAACAGAAAATCTCTCTGCCGCAGGACGACGGCTGCAATCCCATTTCCAACGCATACGACCGTAGGGCGTTCGAAATAATTTGTGACGAATTTGGGGCCCCAAAAGACGCGGACTGGCACCAGAAAGAGTCCTGGTACACCTTTGGTTTAGGTGACGTTTACATAACGGGAATGGGGTTTCTGAAGCACCCAAAGGATCCACCACCACCAATAAAACTAAATAATACCGACTTCGTGCCACCAGTACCATGGTCTTTCAAATCGGCCCACATCGATTTCATTCAGCAACCTGCTTGGGTAAATACCGCGTGGGGATCATTTATGTTAGATAAGGGTCTGGGGTTCACGGAGGCCGGGGTTATTCGTCTCAACGACTCCATTCGCACATACATCTGTGCCATCCTCGGCGCACAGTCGCAAGTGCGCAGTTCTATAATAGGAACCGGGACGGCGTTCGATAGCCAGAAACAGTTCTTAGCAAATGTCGAGGACGCAATAAACAAACCGGTGGACCTCCCGGCGGCGATCCAGCGGTATCAAGACGTTTTGCAGTATGCCGGCACCCCAGTAGACTATGTATTTGGAATAGGTGTGTATATGGCACCGAGCAATATGATACTACGAGACGACCGGGTTGACGGTTACAATAATCAGATTGTAATCGCCACCGTCAAACAAAAGATCGGCCATAACGGGAACGTGAACGCGGATATCATCAAGCGCACCGCGCATGGAACTGATTTCATCAAACCGCAAGCACCCACCCAAGTACAAAGCACCCCATCAAGTTCCTCCAATTCACGAATTGGAATAGGTGCGGGAACTAGTGTCACAGCAAGTTCAGCCGTTGTTCCAACGGCTGCAATAGGATTTGATGCACCAGCAAGTTCCACCAATCGCGATTGGATTGGAACAGGAGCGGGAACTAGTACCCACGAGGATGAAAAATTAGGGCTCGTCGTCGCCCTCGTGGCGATCGGACTATTTGTGCTTTGGTTTTAGGAACTCTCGGGCGGAGAATAGTAGGAGACCGGCGATCGCCACGATTAAGGCCCAAGCATTCTCGGCGAGCCATCCGGCTGTTTTTGATAAAATAGATAGCAAGAAGGAGACGAGACCTCCGATCAACCCAGGCAGCGCGGTTGCCGCCTTTCCGGCCAATTTAGCCAGGAGACTGGCGAGGGATTTTAGTTGTTTTGTTACCCACTCCTTGGCTCCACCGGATGGCACGGGTGCTGGCGCGGGTGGTGCAGCGGGTGCAGTCGCACCGCCAGTGAAAGCTAGAACTATAGTAGATATAGTCATACCGAGAGCCGCGAGGATGCTTGCTATCGTGATGCCCTGCTGTCTGAACAGAGTGCGAAGACGCTCACCGAGTGTCGTGTCCTCGTGCAGATCCCTAGATAATGTTTCGCGGATCCGACTTGTTTGGGTGCGGAGAGCCTCACGGTTAGTCGAGGCAGCCTCCAAACGAGCTGCTCTTTCATCCCGCAACGACTGCAGGCGTTCGGTGATCTGCTCGGTAGATTCCCTATCGCCACGGGCTTCCTCCTGTTTCCTTTCTTCTAGCGTGATATGTTTATCCAGCTCTGTGAGTTTGGCGAGGTTATGGACCAGTTCGCCCCGGATCGTTTGCATAGCCTTATCGAGTCCCCGGAGTTCGCGAAGAGGTAACGGGGGTCATCCATCATGCTGTCTAACTCGCTGAACGTGGTCTCCATCGTGTTAATAGCGTCGGTGGCTACACGAGGGAGCTCGCTGAGCTCGACTGTTTCTATCGCGGCGGCCGTCTTCACCAGAGTTTCGTCGGTAGACTGTAGTGCCGCTACAGTGCGGGCCGGCATAACTTGTTTTACCACGCGCCCAATCTACGAATCCTAGTTCGTTCTTTATGATTTCACCACCGCCCCGGGTTCCAGCAATTGTGTTCAGCGATAGGGATTTTCCGGTATTCATGTTGACGATTTGGGCATTTGATGCTTTTAGTCGCAACCTACCACGCAGATCCAATTAGAAATTGGAGTAGTCGCGGCCGACAGATGGGACCACACCGTTTTCTGCCAAACTGTTGTAGTAGTCGTTTACAGCTCCCTCGAGTAGTTCCCGACGTTGACTAGTGGTGCTGGTAGCGCCACCTATTTCCTCGCCGGCTGAAGTTCCTGGAGTCTCCATGAAGGTCGTTTCGTTATCATCATCCATGTCATCATCATCGATGTCATCATTTTGGACATCGTCTCTGCCGAATGCGTCCATGTCAAAATCATCCATCTTTTAATTATTTATGTATTAAAGACAAAACCATACGGGTTTAATAGAGATATTTAGTTTCACTGAAAATATGTCTTCGAGTCAATACGGTCGCAAACTCAATCCATACCGCAGACTGCGGGAGCCCCTTGGGGCGAAAGGCGTGAGACAGAGTGTCGTTATTAAGAACAACCCATCGACGATCGACCAGAACCAGCAGCTGTTAGTCCGCTTCCCCAACCTCGCAGCTAGCGACGCCATTGTGCCGGGGACTGTTCGCATCGCTTTCACTATTTCGCTGACGTCGACGGACGCGGACCGAACCATCGTTCAGAACCTGGGTCGCGCCATCGTCAAGAAGACTATGATAAAGATTTCTGGTAATGAGGTGATGTCGATCGATGACAGCGACGTCTATCATTGTTATCAGGACCTCTGGAAGACGGCGCATGAGCGCGAAAACGCGGTCTATCAGGGTATTGAAACCAGCAAAAATAAGACTTAGAATTGAGGCTGGTAGCAAGGCAGATAACGTCTCGAGTGACAACGCGGTCGCGGGCGCTTACGGCAACCGCTTCTACATCCCGCTCGACTTTGAGTTGCTGGAGAGTCACATGCCATACTATCAGAGTGCTTTGGCTGACCGCCTCGAATACGAACTAACGTTCAACGACTACGGCCGAGTTCTCATAGCCACCGACATGGCATCGAAGTATACGATCGATAATGTTTCGCTGGAGTACGACATGGTCACGATGCCCGAACTCGCGCGATTAATCAGATCCCAGTACGCCGGGCGCGTTGCCATACTTTACGACCGAGTTCTTCGTCACCGCAAGATGACGAAAGACAAAAGCGACACATTGTGGAATATTAATGTCAACGTACCCGCCCGCTCGATGAAAGGTATACTGATGTTATTCGAGGATGCTCGGTTCGCGCTCGGGGCTAGAAAAACCGACAAATTATATAACCCCAAAATCACGAAGGTAGAGGTGACGATCGAGGGAGTACCCAATCAACTCTACAGCGCGGGTCTTCGCGCACACCAGCAGTGGGATGAAGTAAGAAAGCAGTTTGCTGCCGGCTCTAAGCGCTCTCCGGAGGTTGCAGCAGTTGCCAAAGACCTGCATCTCTCGACCGTCTCCCTCGCGGAGTTCCTGAGTTGAGAACGCTAGAGAGGGTGTGACGATCCAGATAACCAAAGAGGCGGATGGAAACGTGTACTTATATATAATTACAGACGCACAACTCAACATCGAATATGGCCGATACGTCTCAGCACTCTACTAAATCTAACGATGTATTAATTAAGTTTAAGATAATTAGCAATCAATACCAATTCACGATTGGAGATGCCCACTCTGCCATAATATGTGGGCAGACAGGATGTGGAAAAACTGTTTTCATCCTCGACTTGCTCGAGGGTTCCTACCGTGATGCCTTTCGACACATTGTGATCCTGTGTCCTACTGTGCGGCACAATGAGACTTATCAGCGGCGCCCGTCGATATGGACCGACCCTGAGGTATACGTCATTGACCCCGTCGACAGGCTTCACGATTGGTTGCGTGGTTTATACCAAAGATTCCAGGGTGAGCCCACCCTATACGTGATTGACAATTGCTCGGCCAAGGCGGCGATGACCAAAAAGAAGGACATGCTCTCTGAGCTCGCATTTTCTGGCCGCCATGCGAGGTAAAGCGTATGGATCTCCACTCAAAAGTACAACGCCGTCCTCAAGGATCTGCGCGAGCAAACTAAATGGGTCGCCCTCTTTCACTACAAGGACCGAGTCTCATTCGATGACTGTCTTCGAGAGAATGACGTTATCCCAACCCGCGAGGAGCGCCTGGAGGTTCGACAGATGCTTTCCGAAACTAAGCACGCCAAGCTTTTGTGAAATACTGATCAACCAACTGTTTACGAAGTTATCAATTAATTACTGAATGTCTACTAATATCTACTAATATTTACTAATATCTACTAATATCTACTAATATCTACTAATATATACTAATATCTACTAAATATTTACTAATATTTACTAATATCTACTAATATTTACTAATATCTACTAATATTTACTAATATCTACTAAATATTACTGAATTATTCGCAACTTCAATTCTTCCAATCGCGATTGGATTGATGCTGTTACTCATAATTAATTATAAACAGTTTCATGTTAGACTTATGAGACTAGTCAGAATACTACTAATTATTAAAAATAAAATAATGAACTGCGACGAACTTCTCGATCAGCTAATGGAAGAAACAGTTGCTCCGACTGCCGACACAACTGAAACTGTAGGAACACCTGTCAGCACGACTGCCGGCACGGCTGCCGATACGGTCCCGAAAGAAAATGAAAACATGACGCGACGCGAGCGGCTAGCTGCGCTGGTTGCTGGAGGACAATCGGAGCAGTATTTCGGTAGGCGTCTCTCAGTTTGTCAGGTGGATAAAATGTCAGATGCGGAGGTTGATAAAATGTATGCACGATACGAATCTAAATTGGGGGCAGAGATGACGAAATCTCTTGGGGCGGCGGCTATTCATTTGTACGCTACCGCTGTCAGTGCAATTCTCCCTATATCTGACATCGCGGGGTTGATTAGTGATTTAGAGACTGATCCTTTTATAGGACACACTCTTAGAACAGCCTGCTGCTCAATTTATCACAAGTTTGGAATGTACTTAGCTCCGCTGACAACCGCGTTGACCACGGGTAAACACTATCAATTTGGACATATATACCCACGAACTATAATCCCTAATATTAATATTATAAATGATGACACAAGACGCACCTGCGAGAGTGACGGAACCGCAATCCCCGATTGCTCCAACACTGTTGAACCCGATTGCAGCACTTCCAACGGCGTTGGGGGGAACAAGCTCCACATGAACAAGCTCCACAGGAGCAAGCTCCGGTTGCACGACACAAAAACCCAAAAAGACAGGCAGCTGGGCGGGCAGCGGCTGCCACCCGAAAAGCTAAACAAGATGAAATACTCGCCGAGCTTCGAGAGGCCAAACGGTCGTTATTTGTTCCTGCTTTTGAAACAGCAAAACACCCGGTGGTTCCACATCCGAAGGCAGCTGTTTCTCCCCTAACATGCTCCAGTTTGGAAGAGCAATCACCGATTGGTGTAGCTCCTACCCCCTATTACCTCAACAGTGTTGAACAAGATTGGAAAATCATCCCGTGGGTTGTTGGTGGTGGTCTGGCAGTTGTGGGCACCGTGTGTGTGTGGAAATATATTTCGAGACAACCACCAACACTGTTGGAGGCGGTTCCGAAGAAAGTTACGAAACCGATTGCACCCCATTTAAACATTAATCGCGATCCCTTTTATATGCAATAATTATAGTTATCAATAATGGCTGAAAAAGATGGTAAAATGATAGTGAATGCGCTTTATCACGCCGTGGTGATATCTGGTTTCAGTATCGGGTATGCTCGACTATCAAAGGCGGCCTTAGGAGGGTCCGCCCCCAAATTGGACTTTACTGTGAGAGACATAGGGCTCGCGACCTTAGATGTAGCGGCCGCAGTTTGGACCCGAGATTATCTAATTAAAGCTGGAATTCTACCCGTTAATATATGGAAATAAAATGGCTAGTGCGATCGCAATGATGATAGGTGGCGCGGTAGTGAACGCATTTTCGTTCAGCGGTAGCAACATTTTCTTCACGAAACTGAAAAGCTCGGACGCGGATGAGGAGCGCAAGCGTCACGATTTAGCTGTAGAACAACTCAATAGCGCAAAGGAAGCATGGTCTCAAAAACGAACCGCCCGTCTGGACTGGATCAACGAAGATCTTCGTCGCGAGAATCACGCCGTGCAAACTTTCCGGAACGTTGACGACGCCATCCACGAGTACGCGCGGGCATATCTGCAGAAAAGTCTCGCGCCGCTGGATCCCGAGCCCCAGCTTTCAGATTTCTATGTACCATCAGATGCCCAAAAAGACCGCGAGATCGCGTTCATCGTCGTGGGAATGGTTGTGGTGGGTCTCGTCAGCTACTATATTCAATCGAGATTGAAATGAGCAATAAGCAATAATTAATTTTAAAAACATTTTTTTTTAAATATATATACATTGTATATAGAACGATGTTAGTTGACGAACTTTATTTTGCTATGATTGATGTAGGCTACACGGCCCTTAAACATCGTTTACCTGGTACAAAGAGTATGATTCGTCTGGCCCGAGATTCTCTCGAGAAGTGGCGTGAGGACGAAAAAGCGGCCACCCTTTTCGCACAGCGGATGTTAGAGTTAAATTCCCCAGAATTCACTCTCCTGTTCCAATCCAATCGCGATTGGACTTCCAACAAAGGTTTAGTATCGACGACGCAGTTACCGAACGATCTGGCGATGGCATGTTGGATATTGTCCGATCTATTAGGATACCTCGCATACGATGGACACGCGCAAACTTAATACCAAACTATCGGTTCGCCTAGCGCGCAAGTTAGCGAACACATACTACAGCCCCCGCAGCTACTAGAAGGGGCTCGCGGCCATCAAGAACCTCGCGGCAGCGACCAAGGTTTCCGAAAACGCAGCCAAGGAATGGCTCACGAAGCAGGCCATCTGGCAGATCTATTTTCCCGCACCTCACAATATTCCGCGCCCGAAATTCGACGTGCCGGTGCCGAACGAAGTCCACCAAGCAGACCTCCTATTTCTCCCTCACGATCGAGTCGGTCGCAAGACGTACAACTACGCACTGACAATCGTTGAAATAGCGAGTCGGTATAAGGGGGCAGAGCCTTTGGCCATTAAAGAGTCTAAGGAGGTGGCCGAGGCTCTTTCCCGAATATATAAAAGGAGTCCTCTCAAATGGCCGAATCTTCTCCAGGTCGATCCCGGTCGCGAGTTCATGGGCGCGGTATCTCATATATTGTCTAAACACAAAGTTTCGGTCAGACGCGGCCGCGTCAACATCCACCGGGACCAGGGGATCGTGGAGCGGTTCAATCGAACCCTGGTTGAGAGGCTGTTCGGGCACCAATATGCCAAAGAGCTTGTAGACCCTCATTCGCGATCGACCGAGTGGGTGGCCAGACTGCCCGCCGTGGTCTCCGCACTGAACGGAGAGGTGACCAGATTGATCGATAAGAAACCTGTAGATGCTATCAAGTTTAAAAGGGTGACGAGCAAGCCCTCTGCCGTCTCGCGCGGGCGACCCGTTGGCTTAGAGGAGCAACGGCTTCCATCGGATGTTGACGTCCGGTACCTCTATCAACCGGGAGAGCTCGAGGGTGGCCGCCGCCGCGCGACTGATCCCGTGTGGTCTCTCAATGTATATCATCTACATCGATCTATTACCAAACCTGATGAGCCCGTGCTCTACTATCTGGCTGATGGTCCATCTCGCGGGTTTGTTCGCGAAGAACTTCTTATGGTACCTTCTGACACCCACCTGCCTCCGGATTACCATTTTACATAGTAATTTAAATCTTGATTCGTTTTATTACATCAACGGTTCCGTGTGGATACCGTCGGGTAACACCCTCCTCTTATCGTAGTACGCTGATAGTCCCAACTTTGTCTGCGAGTAAGTCTTCATGACTCCACTGTTCATTCTGAAACCCCTGTTTTTTCCAATGTCTAGACCACCCTCCAACGCTTTCTTGTATCTATCCCAGTTCAGACTGTTTGTTCTCTTGGACATACCTTTGGCGAAATGTTTCATAAAATCATCCGGTTTAATTTTTTTGTCTTCTTCTTCCCGACTTCCTTTTTCGGGAACTTTTTCGACAATATAACACTTGCTAAACAAGGCAATCGCTCGGTGTTAGCGGAACTCCATCTTGAAGAGTCCTGGCTCGCGGTTGCTCCACTTATCCCAAGCTATCCAATCTCGTTTCTCTCTTTCGAAAGAGTCAATCATATCCGACTTTATTATAGAATCCAGGCTGTTGCTGGAAAATCCTATATACATACTGTCTGTATCCATCTGTATCAACTCGAAATTGCTTCGGTCAACGTATTTATCTAGAAAGTCGTAGTAGAACTCCAACATCCTCAACTTTGCCAACTGATAAACTGCTATCCCACAGTGAAACGGTCTAGTCATTACTACTCTCGGTTTCCTGCTAGATATCTCGTAAGCGTCTCCAATCTCCTCGATATCTTCTAAGAATGCGGATCTCAATGCTTTGTCAACGCAGCTCTCGTTGTTAGTATACGTTGTGTTTAGATGGCGCTCAGAACATTCGATCATCTTTCCGCAACAAGAGTTGCCCACCAATTTGAATATCTCGCCCACAACGGCCTTGCTACTGTCGACATCTCCTGTTCTACGTGCTGCGGTTACTTCGTTTACGAACCATTCGAACGGCTTTCCTTCTTGGTAATCCAAAGTTCTGTACACAGCAGCTATCTCTAATCCGTGTCGCAGATACCACTTCAGTAGCGGCGCGTACAGCAACGTCTTCTCTGTAGACAGAGTTCCCACTAGTTTCTTACCGTCTCCCCTGTTCCTACTTGTATTCTCTAGGTAAACCAACATGTGCTCTGGAACCTCTTCTTCTTTAACAACCCTGTTTGTGAACAGCGGCGACATCTCCGAAAAGTGTTTTCGTAAATTTCTCGACACCTCGATATCCACCTCCGCAAATCCGAACCACTCGGACTTCAAAATTCTTTGTGAGAATCTGTCCACAACCATCTGGTTTGTAGGTTCTCCAACGTGTCGGATGATCTCTTTACCGCAAGGCATCACTTTCTTCAGAGTCGACAGGTACAGTGCGTTAGCGTCGTAACCTAGCACCGCTCCGCATTTCTTATTTTTATTCGTGCGGATGTTAGATACTCCGGCTTCCGCGTATCTCGAAAACACTATAGACGGTCCTCCGACAAGAGCTCCCTGCAGCATGTCGTAAGTTTCCTTTTCGTGTGCGTACAGTGGTGGACATTTTGCGTATGCGGCGGCGTTTTCCTTTGTTCTGTAGCTTTTCACATCCTCCTTGATGGTTCCTCGCAACAAATATTGCAGAGCCACACCGGGTAGCGTTACTGCGTCTTAAAGAATATCCACTCCTCTGTCTTTGTAAAAGTTACACATTTTTCCCACCGCTTCCAAGAACGGTGCGACGTCCAGATCGTTGTAGTATCGCAGCCAGTCCATGTAAGTTTTCATGTTTTTCTCTTTGTAGATCGAGTTGCACGCTTCTAGCTCACTCTCTGTAATAAGGCATCCGCCTCGCAGTTTGGAATACCAGTGCTCGATGGGTGGTAAACCATCATAGTCCAACTTTTCTGGGGAGTCGAACCACTCATAGGGAAAGAAAGACTTGTGCATCGAGCAGTCGTATGCCTTGATCCACTTGTCGTAACTAGTTCCGGGTCCCATGTACAGAGCAATGTCTAGAAACCGGAATTCCGGAGTGAACAGAAATATCGTCGTGTGTGTCTTCTTACCTACCAGAACTGTATCGGTTGTGTCAGCCAGTTTCCCAACGAGACGTTTCTTTATCAGGTTTATGTCGTATCTCCTAGAGTTGAATCCTACCACGGGAACCTGTTCTATCCACCTCTTTATAGCTTTGACTTGTGTTTCCGGGAGTTCGTCCATATCAGTCGGCATGTACTTGCGGTGCACATCGATTTTGATCTTTTTACCACGGCTTTTCAACTCCCTCAAGAACTTTGATACCAAAACTTGAGGATCTCTCTCGCAAATGTGTGTTGTCGTTCCTGAGAGACTGTCGCCTAGTGAAACACTTATCGGAACGTGGGCAACCTCGTACTCTAGGTCTCGAGTGTGTACCTCCCCTCCGTTGACATCTAGGTAAGCTTCAAAGTCGTACACTATTTGGTGCGGGTACAACACTGTCTCCGGGACCGTCTGTTCTACTTGTGGATGATTTCGTGAATTATAGTCGCACTACCAAATAACCACGAGTGTGTATCCGGCTGAGATTATTGCCGCGTCCCTATCGAGAGTTTGTTGATACTTTTTACCCATGCGCATTGTGTGGAGTGGACATCCGTGCCAGTGACAGCCGTGGAATTGGTACACGGTATTTGTCTCCCTGCAGTATCCGTCGACCGGAGCCCCTGCAACCCACCTTTCTCCTCCGTGTCCACACCTGGCGGTGTGTATGTGATTGCCTTCTAATGAGTTTATCCAGTCTATCGACATTTTGCTGGCGTGCGATCTTGGGTAGAAGGCTTTTTTAAACGCGGACATTATCATCTTACCTTTGCACACGACTACGGTCTCTCCCCTCATGCATGTTGCTGCGTGCATCTTCATGTTGCTGGCGTTGGTGAATCTCTGTCTGCAGTCGTTGCAACATTAGATTTTTGTTAGATTCTTTATGTTTGTCACGAGGAACGCGTTTGTTTTTGAACAATCCTATCGTCATGTTCTACTCTCCTACCTCCTCGTAGTGTGCCGGTGTCTTTCTCAAATACCACACTCCTTCTTCCGTTGGTTCGTACACTTTTATTCCTACACTGAAACATTCCTCCACTTTCTTCATGTCCTCAAAAGGAACCGGTCCTCTCGCGGTTTTCTTGTTTTTCGCGAAATACTTGTTAGCCATGCTTCGTGCCTTATCACAACACCTGTCCGCTCGAACATCTTCCAAATGAATAGCTAGACATCTGAAAAGACACAAATCGTCGTTGTATTTATCTAACGCGTACATGCCCTTCTTGGTCCTCAACCAATCCGGAAGAGGTCCTCCGGATGCTACTGTTGACGCTAACCCTGTGTCTTCCCTCCTATCACCTAAAACTAGTTTTACGAATACGTCTACCCACCGGACAAACGTCCATTTCGTGTTTGGTCTGTCTATCTTATCCAGGTTCATACGAGTTTCTTCTTGGCTCTTCACCCATGTACGTACCTCCTCGTAAGAACTCATCCATTTGCTACCTCCGAGGTTTTTGTAAAATATTATAGTTTTCGCTCTACCACGACTGGCTTTCTCCTCTATATGTGCTAGTTTGTAAGAAAAAGAGTACCTCAGATAGAAGTTGCTCGTCAGCATCGGAGCCAACTTGTCAACTATCCTTTCAGATATTGTCCCTTCTATACCCTTACGAAAAGAAAGCTCTATGTTTCTCCTACCTTTCTCCACCCGTTCCTTACTTTCGTCGTGGCTGCCTAATATCTTCTCACCTTCGTCGGCTATTGCGTTCACCAACTTTCGGTTCAACTTCGCCACCACTTTCTGTGGGGTCTTTCTCTGCGCGATAGCATTGGCACGCAGACTCATAATACTCTCTTCCGCAAGTCTATGCCCAACTTTATCAGCATTGTCTATATTATTGAAGGCACCTCGCTTGTAGGCCCTGGTAAACCTAGTCATGAAAGCTGTGTTTTTAGCCTCGTTCAAGAGTTTTGTCAACCCTGGAACTCTTAGGCGCTTACTGTATGTCAACCCTAGCGATGAGGCTTCTGCTCTGAGTTTTTCAACTTGTGGTAACATTTTCAAATCTTGTTTTAAGCCTTGGTTTAAACCGTGGTTTAACTCAATGTTTGAATAACTACTAGTTTTCGTTTCTTTAGCTTGAAATTGTATTAGTTTTGTCAACCCAGGAACTCTTAGGCGTTTACTGTATGGTATGTTGAGATCGTCCGCTTGTTTTCGCAGTTGATCTCTAGTTACATGAAGCTTTTCTATACCGCTAATCAGTTGAGGCGGAATAATTTTCTCATCCATAGCTTTTCTCATTTTTCTTCGTCCGAAGAAATTTCTCGCAAGCATATTTTTATACTTCCTATATGTTGGCAAATATACTTTTTTTTAAATAATTAAATAATTAATTAATTATTTAAATATTTAATTATTATATTTTCTATATAATAATAGGGGTGTTCAGTTTTAAATTATTAATTAATATTGTCATGCTTCCTATATGTTAGCAAATATAATAATTAAATAATTAATTAAAACGACTGTATGGTATAAGAGAGACAACTCTGACAAGGACGACCCGTTTTAGAAGTACACAGTTGTCTAACTTGGCTCTGACCAACGACTGTATGGTATAAGAGAGACAACTCTCACAAGGACGACCCGTTTTAGAAGTACACAGTTGTCTAACTTGGCTCTGTATTCTATAGGTGGTCCGCACTTTTTGTCTATTCAGTTTATACACAAATTCGATGGGTGTGGGACTGTAGATGGAGCGTAGGGGTGGTGTGTAGGTTGGTGGTATCATTTTAACTCCCTATATACTACTGCACTCAATTGATAAACAGATGATTTGATACTAAATTTCGTGCGACAAGCAAGTTTATAACCATCAAATTACCAATTAACGTAAAGACTTTTCGAAAAATCCACCGATCTCACTGTGTGTCTTGTGCATTATGTATTTCTTACACAAACAATCAAGAACCTACATTAAAATCACTGATTCTGAATCTATTAGAGAAATGTTGATGCATTTGTTTCACCAACTTCTATACAAACAAGGAATATATATGTCATAATAGCTGCATTTCTATCTCCGTTTATGATAAAATGAGTGGCACACGGTTTACTAAATGACATATCATTTGCCAAGTACTGGCTAGAAATGTTCGAAAGTCTCAATTTACCAAGAGTATAGATGGCACGATCGGTTGGCCTACATTAGGTTGTTCATATTTAAGATTATGTAGCAATCAAAGTGCAGCGTAAGCAATGACATCGCTGAGATGTGGCTAATTAAATTATACGTTCACCATTTTAAACAACGAAACAGAGTGACAATGCAAAAGAACGATAGTTAGGTGACAATGTACAGCGCCTCAAACATGGCTAAGTTATTTATGTTGCGAGTAACTCGTGTTGTATCCTTAGTATACTATTTTTGTGATGTGATGGCAAAATGTGAAATGTTACGGCGACGTTAGACAATTTAAATCGTCATTTTTCCGACGTCGTTTGTCGCTTTTCACGACGTTGTCATTAAGCCCGGTTTTAGAATGGCGCGGCCCATATATTCACATTTACGATACAATTATCTTTGAATCAAACGATGATCATGTATAGAACGAGTCCTTAACATGATAATTATTCACCCATTACATAATTTGGCAAAACATTTTACTGAGGAAAAATAACAATTTTATTATCTATCAAAATAATCCGAGATCGGTTACAAGCTAACATTTTACGAGATATATGGAGGTTATTTGAATCATTTGAATATTGTAGACCCTGATCGCGCAGCACAGGTCATATTTTAATTTTCAAAACTGCAGAAAATACCAGATCTCAAACAGTATAGACCCTGATCTGACGGTGCGGATGTACAGGGAGATATGGGTCACAGTACGTAAGAACCATAGGACAGTAAGTAACAATTACCTACTGTGGGCACACAGCCGGGCCGAAGACAATCTGTGGTCTGTAACCCAGAGTCGAACCACCCGTACGGTCATTATCTCCTGTGTATACAATACAAGGTATGAGTGGAACATCAACACTAACCTACCGCACACAAGAATTACTGTTTACAGCGTTACAACTAAAACTAGAAGGCTGCGGCCATACTCTTTACTATTTGCGGCTCACAAACATTTTAATTTTGAATATGCTGAATTTTCAGTAGTTTTCATAGTGGTTCAGAAAGTTGTCTGTTTTTCGGTTTCCTTCAAGAAAACATGTAGTGATCTTGTCTATTATTTATTATACAAATGGTCATATTGCAAATGTTTTTTATAATATACATGATATATATGGACGACTTGTGCAATTACATTATAACTATTTGTATCGGGACATGTAATAATTATACAACCATGTATGCTACATCCCCACATTTTCCTGACATTGACATATACATATTGCAGGTTTATGGATTTTTTTTTTATTTCAAATGGTAAACCCATTATCAAAAATTCAAACCAACACAAATATAAAACATACACAGTAATGGATAATTTTGCTCTGAATGTTCTGTTGGCCACTTTGGATTTTAACAACTGTACATTCCATTTCCCGTACACTATTTTGAGAAGAATATATAGAGAATAGTAGGTTAGTGCCGTGAATGGGAAAACATATCTGGCAAGACTTAGCCTCGCCCATCCCGTTTCCGAGGCGCGCCATATATTTTTCCCATTCACGGCACTAACCTACTATTCTATTTATCCCGTCAACACCTACTAATGGCTTTAAAATGCAAAACAAAATAATCTCAGCCACCGCACATATTCATACGCAGTTATTAGGTCGTATTCATAGGATACAACACAATTTCACGGCACATTGTTTCACGGCACATACGCACTGTGTTGATGGGATAAACGTTTTTATACCGCAACCATTGCTCCATGTAGCATAATAAAGGGGGTTGAATAATGCTGTTTATATCTGAAGTAACCTGATATACATGAAGTAGCCTAATATACATGAAGTGCCGTTTTTGCCTTTATTTTTTCACCTTTGACCCCTAATCGAAATCGAAATCGAAATCGAAATCGCTGTCTGTTCAGTTGAATTTTGTCCATTTTAACAGTATATGCGATGTATCCAACGAAATGGGTATGGCCATTACGATTGCAATGCTTATTATGACAACCACAGGTGACTGAAAAACATCTCATGTCAGTATCATTGTTAGTATAACTATAAGTGTATTATCGTGTCGTGTTCTAAGTTCGTGAAGTCTCCATCTTCGTGTTTTGGGATACCTCGGTCCTTACTCCTTGATGTATGCATAAAAATCCGGATGTAAATATTGACATCTCATCTTCTGCTGTCAAAAACTGCTCAGTCCAGAATAAAAGCGTGTGAAACAAGTAAAGTAACTCATTTTTTTCTACAAGTTACCTAAAATTGATAACATTCACTATTCCCATATATCCATGGGCAGCAAAATGCAAAATTCTTGTATTAGTACTGCGTATGATCGTCCTGTAAACTTTTCAGGAAACATTACTTCACCCTTACACTGCGTCTAGCAACTTCCGTTTTGATTAAGGCCATGATATTTTTTTATTGGGTTTTCGTCCTCGTTATATATTAACTGCAAAATGTGTTTCCCTTTCAATTTCTACACAAAATATCCATGAAATGTTTGCTAATAGTATCAATTATGTATGACATAGTGTGTGTCTTTTCCCTATTAAATTGTTATTTAAATTATCAAAAATTCACCACAAATATAGTGAAAATGAAAAGCACATGACCAGTGTCGGTGTGTGTGTATAATTATAGGCAAAGCCAATTACATCAAAGGTGAAGTACAGGCAATACCCCATTCTGCCCTAACCGATGCGTATATTGCGGTAAAGGAAGTGGATATTGCGGTTGCCAAGGCATCAAGGGTCTACCAAATCCCAATGCAAACCCTTAGAGATCGTGTGATTGGGAAAATTGATGCTGACTGTGTGACAACTGGACGTACACCTCTATTATCTTTAGCTGAGGAAGCAACTCTGGTATGTAGAGCTCCAGTGGTATTGATTTGTCATAAAGTACAACTTTTATGGTCAGGTGTAAGGCCTTATTATCGCTAATGTAATAATCACAGCTATGTTTTCAATATTCTGTCTGAATTCTAAGCCATGAACTTAACACCAACATGATATATTAGTATGGTGTCTCCATTGTCTTCTAAAGTACTGAGCAGTGTCAATTACTTTTCATATTGTAACGCTCATATGTGTGAATGAATGGAAGTGTTGTGTCTCAAATAAGTTATAGAGATGGTGCATATTATGTAATATGGATCTCGCATACAGGGTCAGCCATGTTGACTTTCCTTGCCACAGGTAGAGCATTTGAAGACTGTAGCCAATTATGAATACGGCTACAGCCGGCAAGAGGTGGTTGATATAGCCAGTGATTATGCAGTCCAGCTTGGCAAACGAAGTAAGGATACCCCGTTTACTTTGAGTTGGTTCAGAAAGTTCAAAGGCAGGTGGCCTGAATTAAGTGTTGTCAAACCAAGAGGGTTAGAACTGGTGAGAGCCGAAGAACTTCAGAACAAACAATTTCAGAGTACTTCAATGAACTCGAAAGAGTAATAAAGGAAAATGACTTGAGCGATAAACCACATTTGATTTTTAATCTAGATGAAAAGGGCATCACACAAGACCACACACCTCCGCATATAGTCATCAGCAAGTTCTCGGAGTGTCAACCACAAGCCGTTACGTGTGGTAAATCGAAGACTACCACTATCCTCGGTTGTGGCAGTGCTAGCGGCGTGCCGATCCCACTGTACTTTGTATTTGCTGGTAAAAGGCTGATACCCGAGCTAACGGAAGGAGCAACACCAGGAGCAGCTGCTTCCATGTCTGATTCTGGCTGGTCTGCCACAGATGTTTTTCGGAAGTACTTAAAGGAACATTTTATAAAGCATATTCCACAGAGACCAGCAGACCAGAAGCTACTTTTGATTGTGGACGGTCACAAGTCGCATATAGCTGTATACATTGTCGAGTGGGCCAAGGACAACAATATTGAAATGTTTGTTTTACCCGCCCATACTTCCCATATGCTCCAACCGCTTGACGTAGGATGTTATGGACCTTTTCAGAGACTCTACCACGACAGTTGCCAATCATTTATGCGCAAAACGTCTACTGCCATCACGCGCTATGACATATGATGTCTGGCCTGTGCAGTGTACTACAAGGCGCTGTCAGCTGACAACCTCCATTCGGTATTTCGTCGCACCGGAATATATCATTTCAACCGCTTAGTGATCAGCAAGGAGGCGACTATGCCATCACAGGTGTTCATGGAATCTGATTTACTAACTCTTCAAGATGATCCAACAACAGAAGAGGCACAAACCCTTCTGTAGCTGACAAGGAGGACGTGTTAGCGAATATACTTGACGCTTTACTGAATGTGAAGCGAGATCGTGTTAAGAAACATAGAAACACTATAAGTCGAATTGTTTCTGGAAAAAGTATTACAAATCCAGTAATTGAAAAACAAATTGCAGAAGATGTAAGTGGTCAGAAATCAAAACCAGTCAAGAAGGCTACAACAGCTAAAGCAGTTAAAAAACGCACTGGTAACCTTAGCGGAACATTAAACCCGAATGATTAGCCTGGTCGCAACTCTCGTGAGCCCCATTTCTCCAGTCACAGCTACATATTAGTTATCCACACACATTTCAGTTACAGAATTAATGTCTATTCGACTCTCTATATGTCCATTTCCTATTTATGGAACCAAGACAATTACCATGTTTACTATGTTGTGTATTCCGACATGAACGTCTCTGATATTCTACCATACTGAATGGATGATTTGTAGCACATATTACTCCATGTATGACACAATAAATACTAAAATACAGAACATTAAGATAGCTGTAAATAATACGAGCAAGCTAATCTGGAGTAAAAACAGGACAAATATATTGTTATACACTTTCAAGATGACAGCCAGCAAGTAAATGAGTTTGTATGACATAAAAATAAAATAAAAATAAAATTAGGTAGTAGAACCGATGAAACAGAGATATATCCCGGTTCCACATAATGTACACACTATTTATCATGCATTCCAAGACTATTCCCTCAACCCATTCCTGGTCATCAGCCGGAACAGGATTCAAATGTGTAGTTGGCACCTGTACTTATAAAATCATGTATAAGTAAAAATGTATAACTTGTATAACTTGTATAACTTGTATAACTACTGAAATACAGTATGTGTCATACGAGAACGGGTGTGTTCCAATGTGTATGACCGTCATCCATTACCAGTTTAAGTGCACACCAGTGCATGCATCATTGCCATTACCTAATTCGTGTAGGTATATTGTTCCATCAGTCTTATTTGTGAGGCACCCATTACGATATTGTATTTTGTAAGTGAGGCGTTGTAAGTAAATATTTAACCATGATTTCATAATAGTGACATTTAATAACCTGTAAGGTGAGATACCATTTGATAATGTTCATATAAACAAAGACATTGAAGGTGCATACTCTTTCTTAAAGCATGCATATGCTCTTCATATATATCCACTCTATTCATATAGCTGTTATGTACGCATACATAAACTATTTTGTCCAAAATGTTTCAACATTCGGTGTACTTAATTATAGCACACGTGTTATTCTACACCTGTTGTGTCAAATTACCAATATTTACTATATATACAAACCAATATTAGTATGTATGTAGTCTGAAAAAGCCATTCCGGGGTATTCAAACATCAATCTAATCCAGCTTAAGAAGTATGCACATCTACCACGTGTAGCCACACACACTCATAGGACCATCAATATACACATTGCAATCCTCATGAATGATAACGTAATCGCCATAACATATTTTGAAATGTATCAAAATGTTCATCTAAACAATATCACATAGCCTATATCGAGACACATTAAATTTGGGATTTTACTATGCAATTGAACTATTGTCTACATGCCATTCTAACTATTTACGCAGGCGGTAAGGATCAGGTTGGTGAAATGCGTTTTCTGCAGCATTGTACCACAGTTGTGTGTTTTGCTGGCTCTTTGGGGTCGTCTGAATATATATTTCTCTATTTGAAAATAGGTAATGTCATTATAATGATCAAACAACTCTATACTCATGTACCGAGTGTATGAATGCAGACTTATATTTGCATTGTACCTGTTTAGCACATACATACCACACGTAGTTTGTAGCTAATAAACACGTCTTTGCCTCCAAATACCTCTATGTGGCATTCAATCCGCAAAACAATCCCTATGGTTACCTTTAAATTTATTACACCGCTGATGAACAATCAATATTGCATTACTATAGCAACCAGAGACATGTATTCGAGTATATGTCATGGGCTAGCAGAGTTTGGTTCAGCGCAAGATGCGGGACCTCATCGGGCTAATGGTATTATCAACTAATTTTAGAAATTTGAGCTGTATTAAGAGTGTACATATAGATCCGTAAATATCACATCTCCTAATTGCAAAGCGACCATCTTGATGGTCATCTTGAAACTGATCGACAGTCATGGTGACACTGTATATGGTTAGGTTTGTATACGACCGTTTTTAAAAAACGGTACGTATTATGTTTTACCGCGGGGCGGGCGGGCGGCGGCCAGAAAAAGTGCATAGATTGTGTACACAACTCCTCCGAAACCGTTCAGTTGATCGATCTGAAACTATACACACGTCTTCTACACAAATTGAAGATGTGCACCTTGGTGTTTTTATGCCGAAAAAATATTTTGTAACAAAAATATCACCTTTTCAATTTCTCATTAATGTTTCTTACCTTGGTGACAGCTTCACATTTCTGCATTTTCGCTATCTGGCCCATCTTCGACGGGCATATTTTGTGACTTGCGGCACTCTTGTTGGTGTAGTATATTCAATAATGGTTAATTAGAAGAATGAATACAGCACATGTAGTGGTTAATGTAGAACTGATTACATCAGTGACTGCATGAATTACATATCGTTACCATATATTGTATTTATTTTCCAATCCAACTCACGGCCAAGGGTTAATTTAAATTGTTGTCACATGTGCAGATGCTTAATATGGGAGAAAGCCATGCATGTTTGCAATAAGCATACCCATGCAATTCATCATACCATACTACATACTGCTTTGGGCAATGATCACCATGCTCGCTTAATTGTTAGAAGTGTGCTCGTTAACAATAATAATATTGTATTCCTTATCAACAGTCAATTCATTTTGGACACACTCTGAAACAGTTCTTCAATATTCAAACTGATTGAAATACATCCGTATGTGTCTTTGAGAATAAGCAGAATATCACCCTCTATACATAACAATTGTTTAATTACTGAAAACTGCGGCTTCATCATCAATACTATTCAACATCTGATCATTTTGGCGGCCATTTTGAATATATATTATAGCATTGTATACCTGTATATGTATATGTTATCAAATGATTTGATGCATACATGTAATAGGTGCATGAAATACTGTTTATCACAACTCCATACATAAAATAACAGAACAAAACAAGAACATTTTGGCGGCCATTTTGACTGTTCTGACATTTGTGGAAGGCTATTGCATCACTATCTCCTGTATTTTCCATTTATTTGTGAAGGAAAGCAGTGTACAGTCGAATCTGAGAACAACGACCGTCAAAGGGTAGTGGCCAAAGTGGCCGCTGTTGACAGGTGGTCGTTGTTCCAAGGGTCAAACATTTTCCCGGTTTCACAACAAAGTCGGCCATGTATTTAGCATTATATTGTAATCTATATGCAGGCATAGCAAACGTCTTGGCTGTACACTTCCAACTGAATATTCGCTATTTCACGATCGTGGAGTGTATCTGCTTTTTATCAATTAAAAATTGCATGAAAATGGCAAAAATAGTCAATTAAATGTATTGAGTTATGTCATCTTGTTGTTATTGTTTTGAACCCATCCTCGCTTAGGAAATTATATACAAAAGAGAGTAATTATCTTCATGATAAGTACATCCTGCGGCTTGCTTTGGTTCACCATTTAATAGCTTGTCGTAATTACATGTAAGCGGTTTAATTAGCATGACCATTAGTATTTTGTTTTCTTATTCTCAATTTCACACCATCAGTTGAAATTAATAATGGTCATAAAGTGTATTTATCTATTTAGTCTGTATTAAAACGATAGCCTATGCGGCGTGGCCTGTGAAAACAGCGATTTTCTTTTGTAACAAAAATACTTCATTGAATGTGTCAAGTTTAGTAACCCACGCGAGATAGCTAGGTGTCCAAATCGGCAGAGAACAACAGGCTTGTTAGCTTTCTGTCCAATGTATAATATCCTGATCATGCATTGTACATGTATGCATGTGTAACAATTTCCAGGTTGGTATATACATGTAAAGGACCAAACATTGAGTTAATTAATGGGTACTGGTGTGGAACATTTCGTTTGTGACAACTTTTTGAAGATACGATAACATGTGATTGTTGTAGATATCTGGTGAGGATAGTGTGTGGTGGCAAATTGAAAAGAAGAGTATGTATATTGTTGTAGGAGTACGCATGTACATGTGAAAGGTGGGCTGGGTTGTATGAGTGGTTGGCACGGTTGAATACTGATATTGATCGATATTAACATGAGATTTAATAATTTCTTAAAACAAAACAATAAAATGGTTTGTGATGTGTTTGTGAATCGTTAGTGGATAGGTTAAAACTATTGTCAAGCCAGTTATCCCATAAACATATAGCTTACACAGCCATGCATTCGTGGCGTAATATAAACCTGTGAAATGTTTGCCTTGTGTCCTGTGTAGATCCTGATCAGCCTTCGACCCCACGCAGTCTCACTATGAACATAGTCAGGACAAACTCAGTTCAGACCTATCGGTTTTTAAGGACGGTAGGAAATATTATTATGTGTCTGATTAGCTAACAGTGTAGTTCGTAAAAATACTGCTCGCTGTAAGCTCTGTCAGGTCAGTTTTCAACCAATGGATTGCGTGAGTCCATCGCCATTTACAATATAACAGACCAGCTGACCATTTTAGCTCGTCTGCACGAAGTGCAGAAGAGCCTATGGCATACCACCGGCGTCGTTTGGGTACATGTCTTATAATTTCTGTTTCCTTTCATGGAACGCCTTGTTATTTCATACATGCATTTCTCAGATGACCCTCTATCATGCTGTAGCAAATCCATGACCCACCACCCAACCCTTAACCCAATATCAAGGTCTCAAACTTAGCACATTCATAAACTTAATGATGGGGGTAAATGTCTTATAACATCAGTTTCCTTTCATGGAACGCCTTGATATTTCATACATGCATTCATATGATGATACTCTATCGCGTTATAGCAAATCCATGAACCAACACCCAACCCTTACCCCAAAATCAAGGTCACAAACTTAGCATGTTCATAAACTTAATTTTGGGGTAAATGTTGTGTAACTTCTGTTTATTTATAGGGCACGCCTTCATATTTCATACATGCATTCATCTGATGATACTCTATCGTGCTATAGCAAATGCATGACCCACCCCCTACCCCTTACCCCAAGGTCAAGGTCACAAACTTAGCACATTCATAAACTTAACGTTGGGGTAAATGTCTTATAACATCTGTTTCCTTTCATGGAACGCCTTGATATTTCAAACATGCATTCTTCAGATGACCCTCTATCATGCTTTAGCAAATATACGACCCACCACCCAACCCTTATCCCAAGGTCAAGGTCACAAACTTAGCATTTTCATAAACTTAAAGTTGGGGTAAAACTTGTGTAACTTATGTTTATTTACAGGGAACGCCTTCATATTTCATACATGTATTCATCTGATGATACTATATCGTGCTATAGCAAATCCATTGACCCACCCCACCCCTTTCCCCCAGGTCAAGGTCACAAACGTAGCACATTCATAAACTTAACATTGGGGTAAATGTTTTATAACATCTGTTTCCTTTCATGGAACGCCTTGCTATTTCAAACATGCATTCATCTGATGATACCCTATCGTGCTATAGCAAATCCATGACCCACCGCCCACCTCTGACCCCAATGTCAAGGTCACAAACTTAGCACATTCATAAACTTAACGTTGGGGTAAATGTATTATAACATCCGTTTCCTTTCATGGAACGCCTTGATATTTCATACATGCATTCATATGATGATACCCTATCGTGTTATAGCAAATCCATGACCCACCACCTATCCCTTATCCCACGGTCAAGGTCACAAACTTAGCACATTCATAAACTTAACGTTGGGGTAAATGTCTTATAACATATGTTTCCTTTCATCGAACGCCTTGATATTTCAGACATGCATTCCTCAGATGACCCTCTGTCATGCTTTATCAAATATACGACCCACCACCCAACCCTTATCCCAAGGTCAAGGTCACAAACTTAGCATATTCATAAACTTAAAGTTGGGGTAAATGTTGTGTAACTTCTGTTTATTTACAGGGAACGCCTTCATATTTCATACATGTATTCTTCTGATGATACTGTATCGTGCTATAGCAAATCCATTGACCCACCCCCACCCCTTTCCCCCAGGTCAAGGTCACAAACGTAGCACATTCATAAACTTAACGTTGGGGTAAATGTCTTATAACATCTGTTTCCTTTCATGGAACGCCTTGCTATTTCAAACATGCATTCATCTGATGATACCCTATCGTGCTATAGCAAATCCATGACCCACAGCCCACCCATTACCCCAATGTCAAGGTCACAAACGAAGCACATTCATAAACTTAACGTTGGGGTAAATGTATTATAACATCCGTTTCCTTTCATGGAACGCCTTGATATTTGAGACATGCATTCTTCAGATGACCCTCTATCATGATGTAGCAAAACGACCCACCACCCAACCCTTACCCCAATGTCAAGGTCACAAACCTAGCATGTTCATAAACTTAACGTTGGGGTAAATGTTGTGTAACTTCTGTTTCTGTACAGGGAACGCTTTGATACTACATATATGCATTCATCTGATGATCCTCTATTGTGCTGCAGCAAATCCATGACCCACTCCCACCACCCCTTTCCCGAAGATCAACATCATAAACTTAACGTTGGAGTCAATGTATTTTTATAACTTCTGTTTCTTTACAGGGAACGCCTTAATATTTCATACATGCATTCATCTGATGATGCTCTATCGTGCTATAGCAAATTCATGACCCACCGCCCATCCTTTACCCCAAGGTAAAGGTCACAAACTTAGCACATTCATAAACTTAACGTTGGGGTAAATGTCTTATAACATCTGTTTCCTTTGATGGAACGCCTTGATATGTCATACACGCATTCCACAGACGACCGTCTATCATGCTGCAGCAAATACATATCCCAACCAACCCAACCCTTACCCCAAGTTCAAGGACACAAACTTAGCATGTTCATAAACTTTATGTTGGGGTAAAAGTTGTGTAACTTCTGTTTCTTTACACTTTGAACGCTTTGATCTTTCTCTTTTTATAACTTCTGTTTCTTTACAAGGAACGCCTTGATATTTCATACATGCTCTTCATCTGATGATCCTCTATTGTGCTACAGCAAATCCATGACCCACTCCCCCCACCCCTTTTCCCAAGGTCAAAGTCACAAACTTAGCACATTCATACATGCATTCCTCATGTGAATAGCTATCATGCTGTAGAAAATCACCAACTTAGTGCGTTCATAAACTTAACGTTGGGTTAAATTTTGCTTTACTTCTGTTTCAGGGATATATATATTTTGGATTAAGCACACATTTCAACATAACTGCTGGAGAAATTGGGCTTATGGTATTTATGACCAGTGTAGCTCCTGATCAAATAGCACACCCATGTAATTTATCCTACACTAGTAAAGTCTTATTATGAGTGCCTCACGATTTTGTTAAGATATTATTTGACTGGTCAGTTATTTGCAGCTATTCGGGGTACTTACAGCATACGCGTGTATACAATAGAGAACATGGTTATGCGATACTTCCTAGGTGTTGGTAGATACGCGCCTACGGATGCGGTGTTTGGCGATCTTGGCTGGATTCCTGCACATGTCCGAGAGTGGAAATGTATAGCTAACCATTGGAGTAGGTCTGGAAATATGCGCACCGATAGAATCAACAGCCGAATTTGTAAATGGTCACTAAGTATTGCTGGTCGAGGATGTCGATATTGCCCATTTTTAGTGACCACTAATTTTACTATTTTGTTAACGTTCATGCTGTTATTAACAAAGTCACCATTCAAAAGTATGTTTGTTTGCTTGTTTGTTGGCGTTTAACGGCATATCAACAGCTATGGTCATTTAAGGCCGGGTCAATGGGTTCAGTACTAAATCCCATATAATACAAATTGGGGGAAAATACCAAAATCAGAACCCAATATTTACAATACAAAACTATATCAGAATCACTTGGCCCCCTCCAAAAAAGCAGTAGGATCGGTAATAATATTACTACCTTCATAATGGGCAATAACCCAATTCAACTCCCAGGTAATAAAATAACCAACGATAAAAACGTACCTGAGGGCCAAACCGGGCAAATCGTGATTCCTACAAGAAGGAGCCCTTACCGTTAACATGGTTAATGAAAACACGATGATGATCGGATATGTTGATGGATGGCAATCCCAATATAAACAGATACAGTAGTGTTAGTGGTGTAGCCGGTGTAACGTGGGCCCCTTAAGTCCGTGAAAACCTTCAGCCTAGCCAAGCGGCTTAAGGGGCTCACGCTGGGGGGTGTGAGCCCCTTAAGTCCGTGAAAACCTTCAGCCTAGTCATAGAGGCTTAAAGGGCTCACGCTGGGGGAGGGGGGGGGGGGGTGAGAACTTTAAGCCCGCGGAAACCAATTTGTTGGTATATACACAATATGAATGGTAACGATGATATTACGCAATATGCACACCGCGTACCGTAGTTCTTCTACCAAATGGCGTATATTTATATGAATGTACCGATATGTAACCGACCGTGAGAAGTTGAAGCCTGTCTGTAAACTAATCTATAATCGGTGGCTTTGCAAACCCCTGTGTTGGTATATACCCAATGTGCCTATTAATAATGATATTATGCAATATGTTCCAATATAAGGCAAAACAAACGTGAAATATATGGGACTGATTTCAATTTTCACGGCGGGGACAAAAGCACCCGGCCATGAGAAGTTTCAGCCTGTCCGTAAACTTGATATATAGAGAACACATCGGTATATTTTCACACCCTGTGTGGTATATACCCAATGTGCCTATTAATAATGATATTATGCAATATGTTCCAATATAAGGCAAACACAAATGTGAAAAATATGGGTCATGATTTCAATTTTCACGGCGGGGACAAAAGCACCCGGCCATGTGAAGTTTCAGCCTGTCCGTAAACTTGATATATAGAGAACACATCGGTATTTTTTCACACCCCTGTGTTGGTATATACCCAATGTGCCTATTAATAATGATATTATGCAATACGTTCCAATATAAGGCAAAACAAACGTGAAATATATGGGACTGATTTCAATTTTCACGGCGGGGACAAAAGCACCCGGCCATGAAATGTTTCAGCCTGTCCGTAAACTTGATATATAGAGAACACATCGGTAGTTTTTTACAACCCTTTGTTGGTATATACCCAATGTGCCTATTAATAATGATATTATGCAATATGTTCCAATATAAGGCAAAAAAACGTGAAATATATGGGACTGATTTCAATTTTCACGGCGGGGACAAAAGTACCCGGCCATGAGAAGTTTCAGCCTGTCCGTAAACTTGATATATAGAGAACACATCGGTAGTTTTTCACAACCCTTTGTTGGTATATACCCAATGTGCCTATTAATAATGATAGTATGCAATATGTTCCAATATAAGGCAAAAAAACGTGAAATATATGGGACTGATTTCAATTTTCACGGCGGGGACAAAAGTACCCGGCCATAAGAAGTTTCAGCCTGTCCGTAAACTTGATATATAGAGAACACATCGGTAGTTTTTCACAACCCTTTGTTGGTATATACCCAATGTGCCTATTAATAATGATATTATGCAAGATGTTCCAATATAAGGCAAAAAGAAACGTGAAATATATTGGAATGATTTCAATCTTTTAACGGCGGGGACAAAAGCACCCGGCCATGAGAAGTTTCAGCCTGTCCGTAAACTTAATATATAGAGAACACATCGGTATATTTTCACACCCCTGTGTTGGTATATACCCAATGTGCCTATTAATAATGATATTATGCAATACGTTCCAATATAAGGAAAAAAACGTGAAATATGTGGAACTGATTTCAATTTTCACGGCGGGGACAAAAGCACCCGGCCATGAGAAGTTTCAGTCTGTACGTAAACTTGATATATAGAGAACACATCGGTAGTTTTTCACAACCCTTTGTTGGTATATACCCAATGTGCCTATTAATAATGATATTATGCAATACGTTCCAATATAAGGCAAAAAGAAACGTGAAATATATTGGAATGATTTCAATCTTTTAACGGCGGGGACAAAAGCACCCGGCCATGAGAAGTTTCAGCCTGTCCGTAAACTTAATAATATAGAGACACTCGGTATATTTTCACACCCCTGTGTTGGTATATACCCAATGTGCCTATTAATAATGATATTATGCAATACGTTCCAATATAAGGCAAAAAAACGTGAAATATATGGGACTGATTTCAATTTTCACGGCGGGGACAAAAGCACCCGGCCATGAGAAGTTTCAGCCTGTCCGTAAACTTGATATATAGAGAACACTCGGTAGTTTTTCACAACCCTTTGTTGGTATATACCCAATGTGCCTATTAATAATGATATTATGCAATACGTTCCAATATAAGGCAAAAGAAAAGTGAAAATATATGGGACTGATTTAAATTTTCACGGCGGGAACAAGATGCACTCGGCCATGAGAAGTTGCAGCCTGTCCCAACCAGTAAACTTGATATATAGAGAACACATCGTATTTTTTTCACACCTGTGTTGGGGGCCCGGTATATACCCAATGTGCCTATTAATAATGATATTATGCAATATTTTCCAATATAAGGCAAAAAGAAACGTGAAATATATGGGACTGATTTCAATTTTCACGGCGGGGACAAAAGCACCCGGCCATGAGAAGTTTCAGCCTGTCCGTAAACTTGATATATAAACACATCGGTATATTTTCACAACCCTTTGTTGGTATATACCCAATGTGCCTATTAATAATGATAGTATGCAATACGTTCCAATATAAGGCAAAAAAACGTGAAATATATGGGACTGATTTAAATTTTCACGGCGGGGACAAAAGCACTCGGCCATGAGAAGTTTCAGCCTGTCCGTAAACTTGATATATAGAGAACACATCGGTATTTTTTTCACACCCCTGTGTTGGTATATACCCAATGTGCCTATTAATAATGATATTATGCAATATGTTCCAATATAAGGCAAAACAAACGTGAAATATGGGGATGAATTGATTTCAATTTTCACGGCGGGGACAAAAGCAAAAAGCACCCGGCCATGAGAAGTTTCAGCCTGTCCGTAAACTTGATATATAGAGAACACATCGGTATATTTTCACAACCCTGTGTTGGTATATACCCAATGTGCCTATTAATAATGATATTATGCAATAAGTTCCAATATAAGGCAAAAACAACGTGAAATATATGGGACTGATTTCAATTTTCACGGCGGGGACAAAAGCACCCGGCCATGAGAAGTTTCAGCCTGTCCGTAAACTTGATATATAGAGAACACATCGGTAGTTTTTCACAACCCTTTGTTGGTATATACCCAATGTTCCTATTAATAATGATAGTATGCAATATATTCCAAAATAAGGCACAAAAACGTGAAATAAATATGGGACTGAATTTCAATTTTCGGCTGGGACAAAAGACGGGACAGAGAAAAGTTTTCAGCCTGCCAAACTTGATATAGAGAACACTCAGTCACTTAGCTCTGCTCCAAAGTAACAGGATTACCTATAAGCTTATTATTTAATAATGGAGCATAACTGGATTTAGCTCTCAAGTACCAGGGCGCCAAAACGGTACAAGAGGGCCAAACCATGTATGTCGGCCTCTCGGTAATGATGAACGCTGCTCCCTCCTACCACTTAATTCTTCAATCGAGTATTACCATTTCCAATAAAAAAAAATCCTTTGCATTTCTACTTTAAAATAATGTGTCCCGTCAAGAGGGGATTTATTGAGTTTGTGAAAAGTGTAGCCCAAGACCAGCCTGTGACTCGCACAGTCTGATCAAGGTCTACACTTTTTTACAAACGGGCGTATAAAAATATTCTGTCTGTACATAGCAGTGCATATGACACACTCGTAGTCTACGTCACTGAGAGCAGCCGTCACAGGCAGGCGACAGCAGGTGATGTGGAACCACCGTCCACACACAGCACACTGCACCCACCTCTTCCGGCCGCTTCTCCTTGACTGACACTCTAGCATGTCACATACATCCCTGTCTACCGGCCGACCATGGGCGAGGATACTGCTCTCCACATACTGCCTGTACATCGGCGCATGCACCTGTCTCATCACTTGATGGGGCACAAAAAACATTTGGTAAAATTTACGAGAATGATGCGGCCCGCGTATTATACCGCTCCCACAGCTTTTTATCTGAGTGCTTTACGTAGCGCAATACAGCAACCCCGGAACCCGCCCCCTCGAGATTAGCAATACTTCAAAATTAACATGTTATTACAAAACACTATTGCACGCAACTGCGCCTTGCCGTTCAACACCTCGTTTTAGTATTGCCTGAAAATAACAAATAAGTGTCCCACCCGCCCCATTTTTCCCCAAAATTTGGATGAGAATCTAAACATTAATTTTGTGTAGCCTATTAAATAGTACTGCACATACTGGTTATAAATGCACCATGTCTTTTTGAATATCAATTGGCGGATTTTAATTCTGATACATCAAAACACCATCACCAGATTACAAGGATTGTGTTCAGTGTAGCGCACCTGATCAACTAGTACACTCCTACACGTTGATAAGTATCTAAAATGTTTGTCAGAAACAATACCGCACTAATTAAACTAAAGTGGTGAACAGTGTAAACCCTGACTGGCATACATGACGTGGTTGGTGGTACGTTAATGGCAAATATAGGTGTATGCTTGTATCATGTGTTCTATCATCTGGTATGTTGATACGTCTATTCAACACATTTTATGATCCAGTGCACAGGAAAATTAAAACGAAATTGTATGTATACTTGTGGTTGTGACAGGATAAATGGGGCCTATGGGCTTTGTGACCAGTGTAGATCCAGATCAGACTGTGCATCCGCACAGTCTGATCAGGATCTGCACTGTACACCTGTCCATCAATGAAATACCCGTCATGCTTAATACAAGCACCATAGATTACAGATAGATCAGGTTACAGGAGTGTGCTATTTGATCCCGAGATACACTTGTCAGCAATCCCAAAAGCCTGATTTCTACAGTCACAGCCACAATTTAGTTACCATTACATACCTAGACAGATCAGCCAGCATACACATGGTGCACTCATCCATTTCATGCAGCACACATTGTACACATTCACTAATGTTTTATAACATTATAACATTTTACTAATGTATATGAATGAACGTATATGCTGTCAGGCGCCAAACAGGTGTCCGATAGCATCTCGATTTATCAGCAGAATAGTATATGGCCACTAAAGTGCGACACGGAGGTCGAAAATACGCATTCATAACATCCCCGGACGGGAAAATACCTAAATTTTACATTTGGGACCATTTTTATGCTTAGACGTACGTTAATCTCATTAAATCTTGAAATATAATCGATGACTTAAACTTTACACAGCCTTGGCCCCGATTGTTATTGTTCCGTCTGCGCATGCGCGGACTGAAACCTTTACTGGGCTGAAGAATTTTCTGTTATACCGGCAATAAATTGTGCACTTATCATGCTTACAAACACACTGCATATTTTGGTTTGAGAAAATTGCGGAACATGTTTGCCAATTAAACGTTGATCAACGTTTGCGAAGTTTCGATTTGGCGTCGCACCAATAAGGTTAGAAATGGTCGCCGTCTAGGTAAACAGGAATACGCTTGACAAGACCGTTGTTTGCAAAGGCTAAGTGGTACATTTCGCATGTTTGTGATCAGTGTATGCGTATTTTCTGTGCATTATTGTCTGCTTCGGGACATTGAAAAATAGGATAAACCCTGATTAGATGCACACCCTGTGCAATCTGATCCAGGGCTACACTGGTTGCAAATGTTGTCTGCTACATTCGTCCATGAACGGACTGATGTTAGACAGGAACCCAGCTATGAGCAGATGAGGTATACCGTGGCAATGATATATCAGTAACAGCCTAGCCAAGTATACTGTCTGCGCATTTGTTGTATGCGCATAATTGTATTGTGACATAAACGTGTGTTATTGTATCTGTGGATCCGATGGATGTGGTGAACATATGAGTTGTTTTATCATGTTTTATTAGCTCTGTGAATGCACTGATTTTAATAGATTTAGCCATGGAGGAATGAGAATCGCCGCCATGTGGTTATCTGGTATACTGGATTCATTAGAATCTTCTCATGATAATTATAATACATGTGGTACCATTATAATTCAATTTACTAGTGATGCTATGATTATTCGCTAGGTATGATTGCCGGTGCAGTCTGACGGCGACATGACGATCCGTTGAGTGATTGTGTAAACGTTTTCGGACCATATCCCGGTAGGTTATCGTCATATTTTGTATTAACTGCACATGTTGCACTATATCGCTACACCATGGTCAACGGTAAACAATTGCGTAATTGCATTTGCATTTCGAGCACTGAAATATAGGAAAACTAGAAATGTGACCTGTCGGCACATGAATGCCCCCGCTGGCAGCCAAAGAAAACGAGGCATATTTGATTGCAAGCCATTTACCCGAGTACGGACGGACGCCGGTAACACTATATGCCCCACTCACCATTCGGTTGCGGGGGCATAAAAAGGTGAAGGTCAAAGGTCAAGGTCGAAGTACTGGGAAATTGGATCTCAGAACATGATGGCGTTTACAGAAAGTCGCTATCTCAAATAGTAAAGGCTTCAATCGCGTCCAAAGTTTGCAAACTGTAAACGCCATCATGTTCTGAGATCCAATTTCCATCGGCATGCCAATTTTCAGCGGGATCGGACGACGTTGAAAATGTGGAAACTTTCCGTGTCCGGCTTTCCACACGCATACGTCTTGCAGCCTTGAACCAGAATCCGTTCACAGAAGTGTGATATCTCTATTAGTAAGGCTGTAATCGCCGTGTAAAGTTTGAAACTTTCGACGTCATTTACGGCGTCGTTAATTAAGATATCGATTTTTCGTGAACGGCATCGTGTTTATCGAGCGAAATGTTTGCGACTTTTCGGCTGAAACTCGGCACACGGATATATATTGCCTCGCTGAACCAGAATCCGTTTACAGAAGTGTGATATCTCAATTAGTAAAGCTGTAATCGCCGTACAAACTTGGAAACTTTCGACGTCATTTACGGCGTCGTTAATGAAGATATCGATTTTTTGTGAACGGCATCGTGTTTAGCGACACAAATCCAACTGGGATGCCAATTTTCAGCTTAATCGGATTACGGCATTATGGCTTTATTAATTAACATATCCAATTTTCGTAAACGGCATCGTGTTGTGTTCAGTGACCCGTTTGTGTCCCCTTTCAACAAAACGTGGTTTGACAGCAATGGAAAAGATTCTTAAGTTTTACCAAACCATGTTGTTGATGTGAACAATGGAAAATAGGACGCAAACAGCAGACGACACAATTTAATTCAGCAGTGTAAGGATTAAATTGGCATTGGTCAACCGTTGTGAGTAGTATATAGGGTATCAGTTCATTACCACGAGAGCTCACCAATAAATTGGGGAGCAGGCAACGTACCACAGGGGTAAAAAATGGGGATATTTTATATTAATTCTAATATAATAAACTATGAATCAGGGGACAATAAAATATTTAGTATCGTCATAAAAAAATTGATGACGAAAATATGAGAATATTTTGGAAATATTTGAAATCATCCTATTGAACAAAAAAAGTATATATGTAAATAAACAAAAAAGTTTCAAGGCTGAAAAAGTATATTTACTATTATATAGGAACCTAAAAATGTCACATATCAAACAAAAAGTTATGAGAAAAGCTTCACCCAAATTATCTCACACAATGATTGGTGAGATAGAGGGTATAAATGTCAAGAAGTGCTCAACAAATTCTTCACCAAGAATTAGGGAATTAAGGGCAGAACTAGTAAGAATGGGGAAATGTTTTTCATTACGTTTAAGAGAAAAAGGGTTAAATAAAATTATAAATGAGGCAAAAAATGAGATATTTATGAAAAGGATGAGTCGTGCGTTTTCACGCGAGGTGTTTAACGGGTTAGAAAATAAGGATACAGAAAAAATATCACAAAATCTAATTGATGAGGCCTCTTTAAGTCTTACAAGTAAAAATATTGGTAAGCCAAAAAACAGAACACAGAAAACAGAATTATTACAAAAAATAATATCAGAAGGGCCAGAAATATTAGAAGATTACCAACAAAAAGAAAAGAAAATTGAGAAAGGGCGTAGGATAACCACAGTAACATTGAGAAGAAAACTTCAAACCGATATGGTATTTCTTTTTAATTTCGCAGGCAGGAACATTTCCCCGGGATCGTAAAATATCTAACAGCGCGTCGCGGTTAAGAGTGGATTTAGGCATAATAATTCGTAAGAATTACTTTATATATAAATGAATAGACATTAATGTTCAACATAAATTCATAATTGGGAATAAAAACAGTAATTTTATTTAAGTCAGAAGGCAAATATAACAAACCCAAAAGGTTAATATAAAACATTAAGGTTTCAACACACTTTAAGAAAACCTTTCACAAATTACAAAACACGCGGGGCTTTTTATGCTTTTTAAAACACAATCTTTCAAATTTCAAAATAGTAATTTTATTTAAGTCGGAAGGGCAAGCAATAAACAATGTTTAACAATTGCTAACAGTTGCTGATTCATTGCTAACAATTGCTGATTCATTGCTAACAATTGCCGATTCATTGCTAACAATTGCTGATTAATTGCTAACATTTGCTAAAATTATTCTACAAAAAAGGGTAAAATTATTCTACAAAAAGGGTAAATTCACCCCGATTTGCAAGGGTTTCAAAAACACAAGATGGTTTTATCAAATGTCGGCCATCTTTTTTTTTAAAAATCTTCTTAAATATTTTGTTATATTTTTTATAAACATTTTCTCAAACGTCGGCCATCTTTTTTTTAAAAAGGTGTAAATTTATATTTGTTATATTTTTTATAAACATTTTCTCAAATTTCGGCCATCTTTTTTATAAAGGTGTATATTTCAAATGTTCGTTATCTTTTTTATAAAATAATGCGGCAGGATTTTAAAACCCACTCCAACAAAAACGGGAGTTATAATCAGTTAGAATTAGTTAAATCAGCTATCACTGACAGTTTTCAGTAAGTATTTAGTTAGTATTTAGTTAGAACGGGTTAGAAGTACTATGAAAAGTAAATTGTATTCCTATATTTTACTTTACAGCTTTTCCTATGTATATTTAGTGGTACCTTATTAGTAATGTATATTACACACATGATAACTAAATACAACTTGAAAAGTATACAATTAGAGTATTTTTATACCCAATTATATTCTAACTGCCAGTAATAGCTGATTTAACTAATTCCCGCTGTTGTGGTTTTGGTAGTCTGTCCATATCTGGAGGAAATCCAAATATTTTATCTTTACCCACCGTTTCTCAAATGTTTTTACCTCTTTTCAGCACATCTTCCATAAATATAGTCACTAAGTTTTGAGGAGACTTATCACATATGTGTCTTATTTCACCAGATAAGGTGTCTCTAACACTTACACTTATGGGAACGTGTTCATTTATAAATTCTAAATCCTTTGTTGGTCCCTTATTCTCATTCGAACTATCTAAATATGCTTCAAAATCGTACACTATATGATATGGATAAATTATTGTAGGAGGCTTTTCAAGTGTTTTCGGTCTTCTTTTTTAATCTTTCTCATCTATGTGAACCAATCTGTAAGAAAATGAATATTTTAAATAAAAACTCCCCGTAAACAGAGGTTCTAACTCCGCAATTATTCTTTCTGTATTATCGGTTTGAAGTTTTCAATGTTACTGTGGTTATCCTATGCCCCTTCTCAATTTTCTTTTCTTTTTGTTGATAATCTTCTAATATTTCTGGCCCTTCTGATATTATTTTTTGTAATAATTCTGTTTTCTGTGTTCTGTTTTTTGGCTTACCAATATTTTTACTTCTAAGACTTAAAGAGGCCTCATCAATTAGATTTTGTGATATTTTTTCTGTATCCTTATTTTCTAACCCGTTAAACACCCCGCGTGAAAACACACGACTCATTCTTTTCATAAATTCCTCATTTTTTGCCTCATTTATAATTTTATTTAACCCTTTTTCTCTTAAACGTAATGAAAAACTTTTCCCCATTCTTACTAGTTCTGCCCTTAATTCCCTAATTCTTGGTGAATATTTTTTTGAGCACTTCTTGACATTTATACCCTCTATCTCACCAATCATTGTGTGAGATAATTTGGGTGAAGCTTTTCTCATAACTTTTTGTTTGATATGTGACATTTTTAGGTTCCTATATAATAGTAAATATACTTTTTCTGCCTTGGAACTTTTTTGTTTATTTAAATATATACTTTTTTTGGTCAATAGGATGATTTCAAATATTTCCAAAATATTCTCATATTTTCGTCATCAATTTTTTTATGACGATACTAAATATTTTATTGTCCCCTGATTCATAGTTTATTATATTAGAATTAATATAAAATATCCCCATTTTTTACCCCTGTGGTACGTTGCCAGCTCCCCAATTTATTGGTGAGCTCTCGCGGTAATGAACTGATACCCTATATACTACTTTGTGTTCCAAGCCGCATCTATAAAAATATACCCGTGCCTGTTTTCCTTTTCAATACTAATTTTGAGATGTCTCTTCATGTCTTATGTAGCCGAGGGGTTAGAGTGACGGACTTCAATGCCGTAGGTAGTGAGTTCGAATCTTAGTTTTTCATAAATATATATATTTTGTATTTGCTTATATTTTATTATATATTTCTTTTTCATATGTGTTTCTCTTACAAATTACATTTATTTAACTAAGTATGAAATAGTTCACATGTAGAACGCTAGTAATATTTGAAGAAAACTAATAACTAAATGCACATTTCATATGTGTCTACATGAAAAATCTGGGAGTATTTTCCCGCATATCATGTCACATTGAGGTCACACAGCCATGGTGATAGCCCTCGCCGTTTCACCTATTTCCATCTCCAGCAACAAGTCATACAAAGAACACAATACTATCGACAAAAGTAATGCGTTTTGTGAGGTTCGAACTCTCGACCAGATAGGATGAACACAATTTCTGCAATCGTATCGATATTCTCCCACTTTGATACCACTGAGCCACAATACATGTTTATTTTTGAGCAGCAAGATACATGTGCTCTATAATAGTGACTTGCATGCACGTGCACTCTATCATACATTTGCAATACACGAACACGAGGCTACGATATGATAATACACCCTTTTTACCTAATATTTTCTGAACTGTGCAGATCCTGATCAGACTGTGAGGATGCACTGGCTGACCTGACCTGGATCTACAATGGTCGCAAGACTCGTGAATTCGCAATAGGGAGTGTCTTTAATATGGTTATTACAAAGATCATCATTTAGACTACTACATTTATTACGAATTCTCGCATGCATTACGGATACAAATCGATTTCCTTCCAAATAACAGGGAGGAACATCGTACTGTGTATATAAATATTCAGTGCATACTGTTTTGAATTGTCTAAGGCTGTCAGCATTTCTCAGCATAGGATCAGTATCATTCCAAAGGCGTACAGAAGATGGTATGAAAGAACGTTTGTATACCTCTAGTCGTGTGTTGGGAATATTAATATCATTTTGGTTTCTAAGATTATAACTAGTTATGTTATTAACGGGAGGAGGTATAAGATTCGAAACATAACTAGGTAATTGATTGTTGTTGGCTTTGTACATAATTGACAATTTGTGTGCACTTCGTCGAACTGATAATAATTGCCAGCCTACTTCTTGTTTTAGGTTTTCTAGCGATACAGATCGTGTTAAGCCAGTTACTATTCTAGCGGCTTCGTTTTGAATTTTTTCCAATGAATCCTTTTCATATTCTTCACAACCATCCCAAACTGATAAAGCATACTCTAGAATAGGTCGCATGTAAGAAACATATATTTGGTTAAGTGCTTTCCTACTTATTTTAAATTTTAGATTGCGCATTATGCCTAGTACTCTCGATGTCGACTTAATAATGTTATTTATATGTGTATGCCATTTCCCATTGTTGCTCAGTGTTAGACCAAGATGTTTATGATTGTCCACGAATGCAATTGAAGTGTTTTCAAAAATCAAATTTAGGGGTCGCTCAAGATGTCTTACAGTAAAAAGCATCGCTTCAGTTTTATTTGGATTAAAATTTACCAGCCACTGTTTAGCCCAGTCTGAAATAATTTGCAGATCATGATTTATTATACCTTCTAGATCATCGGTATTGCTTGAAGAAAATGATAGAGAGCTGTCGTCGGCAAACAGTCGAACAATACTTAATAGATGGTCAGTTATATCGTTGACGTATATTAAGAAAAGCAATGGGCCAAGCACCGAACCTTGCGGCACACCAGCGGTTATTGGTTTAGTATCTGAAGATGTGGAACGAATAGATACAGATTGAGTCCTGTTAGTTAAATAGTTTTCAATCCAGTTTAAAATATGACATTCCATTTTTTCTCAACTTAAATAATAATCCTTTGTGCCACACTCTGTCAAACGCCTTAGAAATATCACAGAATACCATACAAGTAGATTGTCGTGCATCAAGTGCCTGGCATATTTGGTGGTAGATATCTATAAGTTGATATACCGTTGAGTGGCCTGGCAAAAAACCAGATTGTCTATCATATATTAACTGTTCTGTATGCAAGTGATTGTAAATATGTTTGAACATTATTCTTTCCATTACTTTTCCTACACAGCTTAGTAGAGATATAGGACGATAATTTGAAGGAGTCTGTGTACAACCTTTCTTAAATAGGGGTATTACATTTGCTGATTTCCATTCCGTTGGAAAATGACTTTCGTTTATAGATCTATTAAAGAGGGTTGCCAACGGTTTTGAGACAGTGGCAACTGTTCCTTTCAACATTCTGTGACTAATTAAATCTTTTCCACAAGCTTTATTTGTTTGTAATATTTTTAGTATGTCACTAACTTCAGACTCATTTATAATTATCATATCTAGAACCTGGTCCGTTTTTAAACTAAACGGCGGTAGAGTTGAGTTAGTATCATTAACCGTCGATATTGAAACGAAAAAAGTGTTGAGGCAATTTGCTTTTTCAATATCTGAATAAAAGTAATTAACGTTGGTACCATTGTTTCTTTTTAAAGGAGGGATAGTACCACTTGATTTACTATCTTTCACAAAATGACGGATTAGTTTCCAGAAGTAACGTTTGTCATTTGAAAAAGATTCTGTTAAATTCAGTTCAATATCATTATAGAAAGCTTGTCTAGCATGTTTTTTCATATTATTAACTTTATTCCTAAGTGTTTTATATTTAATCCAATCGTTTGCCTTACCTGCATGTGTTGCCGTCCTCCTTTGTTTATCACTTAAGTTGCTTATTCGACGGATTTCAAAATCATACCATGTTTTATCGTTAGGCCGTACTGTGACTTGACTTCATGGAATACATTGTTTAGCTAACTCAATGAACATCTTTGTAAAATATTCAGATGCATCATCTACACTGCCATTATTCAAAACACTCCAATCACAACCGGATATTAAGTCATTAAATTTATCAAAGTCGGCCCTTTTATAGTTCCATGCTGTCCGTGTATATGAAATGTCATACGGAATTGCAGCTGGTATAATAATACATGTTGCCATATGATCACTTATATTTTGCGGAATAGATAATACATCACTCTTAAGAATGACCTGGTTTTGATTCACGATAATTGAATCTAATAAGGTTGAGGTAGTAGCAGTTATTCGAGTTGGCGTTACAATGACATTTTTCATGGTATTCAAAATCATGATATCTTTTAGTTTGTGGTTTTGTACATTTAACTGATCCTCATTTACATCACCAACAATAATAATATTGTTTGATTTATCGGATACATATTCTATGTTTCGATTTAATAAGTCCCAGAATTCTACGTTGGAAGACGGTTGTCGATAGATCGTACCAATATAGAAAATATCACGATGTGTCTTTACTTGAATCCATATTGTTTCATCCCAAAATATTTCTAAATTTTGCATTCTCTCTGATAATATATGGTCAGCGACATATACTAATATACCCCCAGAGTGTGATGATTTGTCTTTTCTAAATGGTAAGCCATAGCCTTTTATTTGTAAGCTATTAGTTTCTATAGAACATGATAAATGTGTTTCTGTAAAGCAAATAATATCAAAGTCCGTAAGTTCGTTCTCGATGTAGATCAGCTTATTTCGAATACTTCTTATATTTAAATGTAAAACTGATAGCGATCCTATCTCATGTTCAGGCCCTGGATTCCTTGCAACATGTCCAGCCAACAATATTAGGATTAACGATAATACTGTCAGGAGAATGTTAATGTTAAAGAGTAGCCCAGATGTATTACATTTAAATATGTATGTCAATAAATTACCAATATTCGTTAGCTCAATTAGTAATAAATATACAATGTTCACAGATGATTTAAACGCAAACATTATCGGTTGAGTACAGCAATAGAAGTTCCCTATGGCAGCCCTCCAGGACATTAAATCATTACCCGTTCGGCTTATTGACAAAACCATCAAGATGGAGGATTGCCCTGGGAATCCTTACAGGCAACTTTGACCAACAAGAGCATATACAACTGGACGAAAAGCCGCTCAACATGGCGCATGTATGCGTCAAAATGAAGCTACAAATAAGATATATTTTAATTTTAACTGAGGGAAAGATGAAAGATAGACAAAAAGACAAAGAGAAAGGTGTAATGCTAACAAGAGTGTACTGAAGCTGATGAGAACATGTATCATATAGACGCATGTTGTGGTGTATGTAACTGGAACATGTATAGAGTAATGGGCGGACTGGATAGTTTAGCGAACTATTCACAAGTGTTTAGATACATACATACGTAGACGTCCTGTAATATCATGAAGTACCAGCATTGCCCGTTTGATATGACCGTTCAATATGACCTGTTCGATATAGCGTGACATGAACATTCAATTTATTCAACGATCCGTTAGAAATATGTGTGAACAGTTGTGCTATTGTTTTCTCTACAATGTACAATATACAAAGGGGTGCACCAGATAAGTAGTAATGAATGGTGTTCCTCTTACAACATGTCTTCTACAGATATGTCTGCAAATATACATGCAGGTTGGGAGTTCTTCACAATCATTGCTGAGAGAAAACTATACAGGACTAATAATCCGTATGCACAGATACATGCAATAGTGAAGTATCACATCCGTAGTTTATCAGGATCTTACTAATGCATAAAACCTTTCCCAGATTCACCAAGAAAATGCACATACTGGTCAAAATACCATTTTACTCAAGCATCTATACAATAAAATGTATACAGCTTGAGCGATAATATAACAGTATGAAATAAAACTATTCAATATATAGATCAGCAGAGAGTTCACTACACTTCAGGTTTTGACATAATTGTTCAAATACAATTGTTCAACGCGAACAAAAATAAAAACGTCCGCAATAGTTAATCACGACAACAATCAAGCGGACAGGTTACGTTCACTCCACGCTATTTGTGAGTACTTATCAAGTTCTGACATACATGTACTTTGTAAATTGGCATCCCGGTTGGATTTGTGTATCTAAACACGTTGCCGTTCACGAAAAATCTATATCTTCAAATAGTAAAGGCGTCAATGGCGTCCAAAGTTTGCAAACTAAATCACGATTTGCGGCTTTACTATTTGACTTTCTGTAAACGCCATCATGTTCAGAGATCCAATTTCCATCGGCATGCCAATTTTCAGCCGGATCGGACGACGTTGAAAATTTGGAAACTTTCCGAGTCCGATTCGGCTGAAACTTTCCACACGCATACGTCTTGCCGCCTTGAACCAGAATCCGTTCACAGAAGTGTGATATCTCTATTAGTAAGGCTGTAAATTTCGACGTCATTTACGGCGTCGTTAATTAAGATATCGATTTTTCGTGAACGGCATCGTGTTTATCGAGCGAAATCCTATCGATATGCCAATTTTCAGCCGGATCGAACAACGTTGAAATTTTTGCGACTTTTCAAAATAGATTCGGCTGAAACTCGGCACACGGATATATATTGCCTCGCCGTACAAACTTGGAAACTTTCGACATCATTTAAGGCGTCGTTAATGAAGACATCGATTTTTTGTGAACGGCATCGTGTTTAGCGACACAAATCCAACTGGGATGCCAATTTTTCAGCTTAATCGGATTACGGCATTTACGGCTTTATTAATTAACATATCGTGTTGTGTTCAGTGACCCGTTTGTGTCCCCTTTCAACAAAACGTGGTTTGACAGCAATGGAAAAGATTCTAAAGTTTTATCAAACCATGTTGTTGATGTGAACAATGGAAAATAGGACGCAAACAGCAGACGACACAATTTAATTCAGCAGTGTAAGGATTAAATTGGCATTGGTCAACCGTTGTGTTCCAAGCCGCATCTATAAAAAATATACCCGTGCCTGTTTTCCTTTTCAATACTAATTTTGAGATGTCTCTTCATGTCTTATGTAGCCGAGGGGTTAGAGTGACGGACTTCAATGCCGTAGGTAGTGAGTTCGAATCTTAGTTTTTCATAAATATATATATTTTGTATTTGCTTATATTTTATTATATATTTCTTTTTCATATGTGTTTCTCTTACAAATTACATTTATTTAACTAAGTATGAAATAGTTCACATGTAGAACGCTAGTAATATTTGAAGAAAACTAATAACTACAGAGTGGCCTGCGGTTCTCTTACCAGGCGAATTGCAATTCCTGGAGCGCAGGATTGCAATTCGCGTTCCCATTAATTGCAATTGGACCGCAATCGGACTACAATCATGTGACTGCGGCCCAAAAAGTTGGTTGCGGAATTGCAATACTTATAGCGCAGTTAGCGCTGCGCTCCGCTTTTAGTTGCAGTTTACTTTAAATTGCGAAAGAATGACCGCTTTACGGTGCGCTCTGCGGTCAAACCAGCAAACCGCTCTGCTTGACCAATGCTGCAATACAATCGAAATAGTTTACAAACGTATCCGTGTTCCAATCCAAAATGTTATCCCATCTATTTCATTCAAAGTGGCTAGAAAGTCAGCGGTATTGTTGATCTGTTTTTTTTGGTGCGCAAATATAAAGCGGCGGGTTATTGCGAGACAAACAGTGAAACATTGACCTTGACAATTTCTTGGACAAAACAAAATGTCGTCACTGCTGTTCCGAATATCAAGAACACATTAATAGACACCACCATACTCACAATATATTTATTTTCATATAAAATCAAATTATAATGTGTGGTCTACGGTATAATATTGCAAAACTAAGCATCAATTTTGCGTTTTGTTTACTTTTTCGTCGGTACCAAATTACGTTTTCCTATTCTGTGAACATTATTTCGATGCGATCCTATAGTCGACATGACAATTTCTGAGATCAACACAACTTTTCATAATGTCTTTCAATTTCAAGCTGCAAGGAAATTGTGAATTGCATATTACCCATAATAACATGGTGAACATATTGATAATAATTTTAAAAGAAAAGCATATTTTAATTTTCGAAACCTGATAATAAAAAAAAATGGTAAAAATTTAATTTGGAATTAGATTTCTATTACTGCAAACGTTCTGCTCTGGCTGTTGATTTCTATTGGCCCGAATAAAATTTTGTGAAGATAATATTTATTCCGGTGATAGCCATTTCTTTAAAATAAAACGGTTTACTTGTGTCACAGAGTGAGAAAGATAAATAAAGGCCCGGAATCGAACTAGGGACCTCATGTGTACCGTACCATGCCCATGGCTCTACCGAGCAAGCTAACAAGGCACAGATCATACACACTTCATCTCCATAGTCAGTTGTGTACTTTGACATTCTTCTCCGCCAAATTGAAATTCGTCCTCTTTTAATTCCATGTTTAATTTTTGTCTCCGAATTCCATATGTTTGGGTACAATTTTGGGAGTATTTATCAGTCGTGGTCCTTCGTTGGGCAACAATTGTCACTGGGCAGAAATATTTCCACCCAGAGTTCCATATTTGTGGAACATTTCTTCATCAGTCACGACTCCACGTTGGGAGTAGTTGCGGCAAGTAACTGCAGAATTCTCAATTATCGTCCGTACCCAGAGTGCGCCATAGGTTTTTCCTGCAAAGTACCGAATCGGATCTCATTCGCGCTTTAGCTGTTAATTGTGACATATTTTTCTGTACTTATTACACAGAAATGAATAAGTATAATACTGACATTTCTTTCAATTGAAAAATACAGAAAATATGTCGCAATTAACAGTTGAAGTGCAAATCAGATGTGAGTTGGTACTTTGCAGGGGAAACCTACGGAGAGCACCATAACTCTCGGTACGGACGATGCGGGAGTATTCTACATAGTTACTTCCCGCAACTACGTTGGGCGCTAAATGTCACAGGGTGAGAAAGATGCGCACCAGCCCGGAATCGAACCGGGGATCTCTGGTTTACCACACCATCGCTCTACTTACTGAGCAAACCGGGCACAAATACACACTTATTCACCATAGAGATCACTTCATTCAACCAAAATTCACAAGCTAGAAGTTATGCCAAATTATTACAGTCAACGTCACAGATTATGCTCTTGGCGACATTAACGGACACAAATTTGTCCATCAATTTGATCAAATAAACAACGGAATCTGACAGATAACACTATGACGGCGCATGGAAACATCATTATTCTGGTACTTGGAATCAAAATGGTGGATATTAAGATCAATATGTGAGGCGCTGACAGAACCTTCAACATATTTTATCACGATAGCAGCTACAGGGATTGTTGGACGCATTTATTTAGAGAAATGAGCGATTACAACCCGCATTGGATAATATACTAAGTGACATTATGTTCTAACTTACACCAACATAACGGATTAAATTTGCGACAATGTTGGATTCTGGATTTTGTGGACAGGTGACAGAAATCGGAGCTGGATAAGAACCGACAGACGTGATTCTGAATATGCGTGCTTGATCTGTGGTTATTCTTCCAGATCATGTCATGCATGTTTTAATTTCACGTCATGTCAAAGCAGCACTATTGAACATAATGAATAACTTTAATATTCTACACCAGAATTAAAGTTCATTCATCGTCTGATGTGTAACTGATGAATTAAGGTAAGTTACTTGTACATGACAACTTTTGCCTCACTAATGTTTATGCCGCACCACGATAGTGGAGGGGGCATTTAGTGTTACCCTTGTCCGTTCTTCCGTCCGTCACCATCCTAGTAACTCGTAAAAAATTTAAACCGTAATAGCTACAGACCTCAAACTTGGTACATGTATGTTTGATTCGACCCCATGGTCATGGATTATCTCCCCCTTTTCAAGTTAGAATTTTCCAATTTTGGCTTGTAGCTCGTAAAACTTTTAAACCCTAATAGCTACACACCTGAAACTTGGTATGTAGCTTCCTTATGATGAGTAGATTTGCAAAGTTTATTTTGATTCGACCCCCGAGTCATGGATTATCTCCCCCTTTTTTAATTAGAATTTGAAAATGTTGCCTTGTAACTCGTAAAACTTTTGTAATAGCTACAACACTGAAATTTGATATGTAGCTTCCTTATGATGAGTAGATGCGGAAAGTTCATTTCGATTTTTGATTCGAACCCCGTGTCATGGATTATCTCTCCCTTTTGGACACTGGAATTTTGCCTTGTTTACTATCAAAACGATATGTGGGGTATCCGTGTTCTATGAACACATTTTCTAATTTAGTTATCTCCCTTTGTTTTTTCGCGCACTGATTTGTCCTGAGCATAACGCGAACACCCTTTGCAATATATTTTATGAAACTTAACACGTGCATAGGTCTCACGGGACAGTGCGGAGCTAGCGTTAAAGGTACATGCCCACTCAGTTGGCACAAAATGTTCTTTATGTCAGAGACATCATCGGAGACATTTTCTGGCCAGATAAACAATCATTTACCATTACTCACGTATTGTTTGGCATTATTATACATTTTACATCAGAAGAAAATTTCCACATTGATATCAGGGACGATAACCGTGTTTCCTTAAAATGTTAACGGACATTACTATTTATTCTCTGTATTTATTTTTTGATGTGCAATGATCATACTTTTTAATCTGTCAATTTTTTTTTTCAGTTGATGCATTTAATTAGTACAAATAATTATAAAATATCATGCCCCATTTGCACATGAAAATACCGATACCACCGCGCGTCACTATCAGTAAAACTAGAAATGGACGCTTGTCGACAAGCGCATGTGTATCCCAATACCCAGATACACAAGTAGTTTGAAAAAAGGGTGTTCGAGTTATGCTCCGGAGACAAAATCAGTGACGGAAAAAACAAAGGGAGATAACTAAAAAATTAGTGATGCAAGAGTTGTCATTCTTGCGTGACACATCTTTAGGGTTGTCGTCTATGCATGTGTGAAGTTTCATGAAAATATTCCAAAGGGTGTTCGAGTTATGCTCCGGACACGAAATCAGTGCACGAAACAACAAAGGGAGATAACTAAGAAATTAACGACGCAAGAGTTGTCATTCTTACGTGCGACACACCTTTGGGTCGTCTTCTATGCTATGTGAAGTTTAATAAACTAGAAAATGTGTTCATAGAACACGGATGTCCCACATATCGCTTTGATAATAAATGAGGCCAAATCAAGTCAACATTTTCTTTTACCTGAGCGTTAAAGTTTTTTGAAGCACCAAGTATGTGACCTTGACCCTGGGCTTGGCGGGGGCAGGACGAACGTAGATTTGCACAGGGCGGTAGAGAACCATTAGAGCAATGCATATATGAAATATGAAGCTGATAACTGTGAATGGTAAAGAAAAATTATAAGATATTTACCTGAGCATTAAAGTTTTTGAAGCACCAAGTATGTGACCTTGACCCTGGGATTGGCGGGGGCAGGACGAACGTGGATTTGGCACAGGGCGGTAGAGGACCATTAGAGCAATGCGTATATGAAATATGAAGATGATCCATGAAAGAAAACAGAAATTATAAGATATTTACCCGAGTGTCAAAGTTTTTGAAGCACTAAGTATGTCACCTTGACCCTGGGATTGGCGGGGGCAGGACGAACATGCATTTGGCACAGGGCGGTAGAGGACCATTAGAGCAACGCGTATGAAATATGAAGTTGATCCTGTGGAAAGAAAAATTAAAAATATATATTACCTAGGGCGTTAAAGTTTTTGAAGCACCAAGTAGTGACCTTGACCCGATTGGCGGGCAGGACGAACGTGGATTTGGAGGGCGGTAGAGGACCATTAGAGCAATGCGTATATGAAATATGAAGCTGATCCATGAAAGAAAACAGAAAGTATAAGATATTTACCCGAGCGTTAAAGTTTTTGAAGCACTAAGTATGTGACCTTGAACCTGGGCTAGGCGGGGGCAGGACGAACGTGGATTTGGCACAGGGCGGTAGAGGACCATTAGAGCAATGTGTATATGAAATATGAAGTTGATCCGTGAAAGAAAACAGAAATTATAAGATATTAACCCGAGCGTTAAAGTTTTTGAAGCACCAAGTATGTGACCTTGACCCTGGGCTTGACGGGGGAAGGACGAACGTGGATTTGGCACAGGGCGGTAGTGAACCATCAGAGCAATGTGTATATGAAATATGAAGCAGATCGGTCGAAGGATGAAGAAATTATGAGACATTTACCCGAGTGTTAAAGTTTTGTGACGGACGGACGGACGGACGGGAGGACGGGACGCACGTTCCTTGAATACTTGAATGAATACTTGTTGGGTTTTTACTGTATGAAGATACCCAACAAGAGTACCCAACACTATCCTAACCCTACCCAATAAGATCCCCGTACGCTTACAACAAGTACCCATTCGTGTGTGCGGACGGACGGACGGACAAGGGTAACACTAAATGCCCCCTCCACTATCGTGGTGGGGCATAACAATATCCCAAATGGTGTTCGAGTTATGCTCTGGATACAAAATCAGAGCACGAAACAACAAAGGGAGATAAGTAAACAAGAATTCCGCGGAATCAGATGCCTCGCCTTGTCCCGTCTTGACCTCGAGCCTGGGCCCGAAAGCAATTTTCACTGGCCCGAACATATTATACAATTATTGACTAGTGAGCCATAGAATATCAGATTATATTCTACGGCTCACTAGTCAATAATTGTTTTATTATATGATAATAGTTTGTATATAGCACTTACGACCTTATGCTACTAGACAAAAATTGAAAAATAATTTGAAAAAAAAAATGAAAAAAAAACAAAAAAAAAATGGAAAAAAAAAGTTTAAAAATTAAAAATAATAATGCTTGCTACTGGAGCCCTAGCAATTTTTTTTAATAGTCCTATATTTATCTACATATATCTGCACAGGTCCACTAATGCCACAATATTTTCAACACAGTTTACGGAAATGTAATATACAAAAAATAAAATAATGATGCTCGCTACTGAAGCCCATTTTTCAATGTTATACTTTATCTACATATATCTGCACAGGTCCACATACTGCCACAATATTGTCAACACAGTTTACGGAAATGTAATAATGTACCTGTATAAATTACCTGCAATAAGTTAGTGGTCAGTTAAAAAATTGAAAAAGAATGTAAAAAAAAAAATGGAAAAAAAATATTAAATTTAAAAAAAATAAAAGAATAATGCTCCCTACTGGAGCTCAGAATGATTTTTAATAGTCCTATATTTATCTACATATCATATATACACAGGTCCACATATTGCCACAATATTTTCAACACAGTTTACGGAAATGTAATGTAATCATTTACCTGTATAAATTACCTGTAAGTGGTCAGTGGTCAGTTGCTCATGCTAGCACATGCACAGGTAAATAGTCTGTATATAGCACTTACGACCTTTGCTACTAGATAAAAATTGAAAAATAATTTGAAAAAAAAATGAAAAAAAAAAAATGGAAACAAAAAATTTAAAAATAATAATGCTTGCTACTGGAGCCCAGAATTATTTTTTAATAGTCCTATATTTATCTACATATATCTGCACAGGTCCACATAATGCCACAATATTTTTAACACAGTTTACGGAAATGTAATATCCAATGTAGTAATTTACCTGTATAAATTACCTGTGGTCAAGACTGGACATCTGCACATGCTAGCACATGCAGCACATGCAGCACATGGACAGGTGAATGGTTCTCCCAGTGTCTATTGTTCTCTCTACAGGTAAGGTGTACAGAGCACACGAGAAAAGGTGTACAGAGCAGACGAGAAAACGGGTCTTCATGCTTTATTGTCCAGTTTGTAGAGTGCGCAAAACAAAAAAGGGAGATAACTAAAAAATTAGCTACGCAAGAGTTGTCATTCTTATGCGCGACACACCTCCGGGTCGTGGTCTATGCATGTGTGAAGTTTCATGAAAATATTCCAAAGGGTGGTCGAGTTATGCTCCGGACAGGAAATCAGTGCGCGAAAACAAAAAAGGGAGATAACTAAAAAATTAGCTATGCAAGAGTTGTCATTCTTGTGCACGACACACCTTCGGTTCGTGGTCTAATTGAATGTGTGAAGTTTCATAAAAATATTCCAAAGGGTGGTCGAGTTATGGTCAATCAGTGCGCGAAACAATAAAGGGAGATAACTCAAAAATTAGCTATGCAAGAGTTGTCATTCTTGAGCGCGACACACCTTCGGGTCGTGGTCTATGCATGTGTGAAGTTTCATGAAAATATTCCAAAGGGTGGTGGAGTTATGCTCCGGACACGAAATCAGTACGAGAAACAAAAAAGGGAGATAACTCAAAAATTAGCTATGCAAGAGTTGTCATTCTTATGCGCGACACACCTTCGGGTCGTGGTCTATGCATGTGTGAAGTTTCATGAACATATTCCAAAGGGTGTTCGAGTTATGCTCCGGACAAGAAGTGTCTGCGGCGGACGCGGACGCGGACGCGGACGTGGACGCGGAGCGCTGTCAAATCCATAGTATCCCCCGAAGAGCATTTTTAGCCTACTGAGTGGGCATGCACCTTTAAAAATGGGGTTGGACAATTTTTGTCGCGACTGCCTGCGGACAGTGCGATATAGTCTGCGCATTGACGTCCATCCGTAGTTTTTTTGCCGAGCCTGCTTGAGGAAAGCGAGACTAAGTGATCAGAATGACGTCCGTGCGTCAGTCCGTCCGAAATCGGTGTATGTTTTTAAATACCATATCCTAAGTCACATTGACTTGAAACATCAAATGCTTATTAGTCATCATCCATATATTCATTCTGTGTCCCACTCATGCGCCCGGCCCCTGTGCCCCAAGGTCAAGGTCAAATTACTTTGAAATGTGTGTTAAAGTTTTTGCATACCTTATATCTCCACAACACTTACTCAGATTTGCTTCAAACTTCAGATAATTCTTTATTATCATCCATATTTTCATATTATAGCCCACGCATGCGACCCACATGCCCAAGGTCAAATGACTTTCAAGTTTGCGTTAAAGCTTTTACATACCTTAATTCAAACTTCAAATAAATATACTTCGAGACCATCAAATGCCTCGGTGGGCTCGACATGCGGGCCATGGCCATCTGGTTTTTAGTTCGACTATTCGAAGAATAGTTAGAGCTTATGTTGTCACCCCGGCGTCGGCGTCACCGTCACGCCTTGGTTAAGGTTTTTAGTCAAGCTTGTATATGCAATACTACTGGCCCTACACCCACCATACTTGGACAACTTTATCTCCTAGTGATGTACATCAATAACCCCTGATATATATTTGACCTTCACCTACATTTCCTCTTGAATTACTTAGTTAATTCCCCTTGGTTAAGGTTTTAGTCAACCTTGGTTAAGGTTTTTAGTCAAGCTTGTACGTCATGGAATGCTATTGTGCATACATACACCATACTCGGACAACCTTTTCTCATAGGGATGTACATCAATAACCCCTGATCTATATTTGACCTTGACCTACATTTCCTCTTGAATTACTTAGTTAATTCCCCTTGGTTAAGGTTTTTAGTCAAGCTTGTAGATGGAATACTCCTGGCCCTACACCAACCATACTTGGAAAACTTCATCTCCTAGTGATGTACATCAATAACCCCTGACCTATATCTGACATTGACCTACATTTAGCCTTGAATTACATACTTAATTTCCCTTGGTTAAGGTTTTTCGTCAACCTTGGTTAAGGTTTTTATGCAGGCCGCGGCCACCTTGTTTGTCAAGCTATGTGTACATCGACAACCCTTGTAGTCGAGCTATGCTGTTCTCCTACAGCTCTTGTTATTTACCGTAGGATAATGTTTTTAAGAACACTATATCTCAGAAACAGCTTCGCCAATTCACTCGAAGCTTCACATGTGTGTTTATCATTATCCATTTTTTAATTCTATGCTCAACCCCTGCAACCCCTGTGCCCAATATCAAGGTCAAATTACTTTGAAATTTACCTCAAAGGTTTTGACATGCCTGCATGTGGACAGTGCGATATAGTTGTCACATTGGCCTATATACGTACGTACATATGTACGTCACTTCGTGCGTCCGGTTAAATTTTTTTTTATTTAAGGTTAAAGTTTTTAAAGGTACATGCCCACTCAGTAGGCACAAACTGTTCTTTATAGAAATTAAATAAGTGTATCATTGTGTCACTATTCCACCAGTTCTAAAAATTACGTGTGCCCGCTATCCATATATAATCATTTAGTAATATTTATTTTACTGATAATGACTAGCGGTGGTATCAAGCTATTTTCATATTCAAATGAGGCATGATATTTTTTAATTATTTATGCTAATTAAAGGTACATAACCACTCAGTAGGCACAACAATTAAAGTTATGTGTATTCTCAGTTATTTGTAGGAATTAAATAAGTGTATAATTTTGTCACTATTCCACCAGTTCTAAACATTACATGTGCCCGTTATATGGATATAATCATTTAGTAATGTTTATTTCACTGATAGTGACACGTGGTGATATCAGGCTATTTTCATAGGCAAATCGGGCATGATATTTTTTAATTACTTATACTAATTAAATGTGATCCCCTGAAAAAATAATGTTTTCGACAGATTATAAAGTATCATTGCACATCAAAAAATAAATAGTAATGTTTTGGTAACATTTTAAGGAAACACGGTTATCGCCCCTGATAGCAGTGTGGAAATTTACGTCTGATATAAAATGTATAATAATGCCAATAAATATGCGTATTAATGGTGAATTAATATTTATTTTGCCCGAAAATGTCTCAGATGATGTCTCAGATATAAAGAACATTTTGTGCCTACTGAGTGGGCATGTACCTTTAAGAACACTATATCTCTGAAACCGCTTCACCAATTCACTCGAAACTTCACATACTGTGTATTTGTCACCCACATTTTCATTATTATTTATATGTGCCCAATGTCAATGTCAAATTACTTTGAAATTTCCCTTAAAGTTTTTGTTGGACCCGTTTGCAGACAGAGCGATATAGTCGGCACATTGGTGTGCATTCAGGATGATGTTTTTGATTAAAGTGTTTGTTTAGTTAAAGTTTTTGGGTATACTATCAAATGCCTCGGGGCGGGCACGACATGCAGGCCATTGCCATCTAGTTATTATGGCATGCGATTTGATCAGTCGGCCATCGCACCATGAATAGTTTAGCACTTGATCAGTCGGCCATCGCACTAGGACTAGTTTAGCACTTGATGAGTAGGCCATCGCACCAGGACTAGTTTACAACTTGATCAGTCGGCTATCGCACCAGGACTAGTTTAGCACTTGATCAGTTCGGTCCAATCGCCCCAGGCCCAACTAAGTTTTTAAGAACTTGATCAGATCGGCCATCGCACCAGGATTAGTTTACCACATGATCATTCGGTCGGTCCCATCGCTCCAGACTATGTTTTAGAACTTGAGATCAGTCGGCCATCGCACCAGACTAGTTTAAGGAACTATTGAATCAGTCCGACCATCTCACCAGGACTAGTATAGCACTTGATCAGTCGGCCATCACACCAGGACTAGTTTAGAACTTGATCAGTCGGCCATCGCATCAGGACTAGTATAGCACTTGATCAGTCGGCCATCGCACCGGGACTAGTTTAGCCCTTGATAAGTCGGCCATCGCACCAGGACTAGTATAGCACTCGATCAGTCGGCCATCGCACCAGGACTAGTTTAGAACTTGATCAGTCGGCCATCGCATCAGGACTAGTTTAGAACTTGATCAGTCGGCCATCGCTCCAGGACTAGTTTAGAACTTGATCAGTCAGCCATCGCATCCGGACTAGATTAGAACTTGATCAGTCGGCCATCGCTCCAGGACAAGTTTAGAACTTGATCAGTCGGCCATTGCTCCAGGACTAGTTTAGAACTTAATCAGTCGGCCATCGCACCAAGACTAGTTTAGCACTTGATCAGTCGGCACTCTCACCATGACTAGTACAGAACTTGATCAGTCGGCCATCGCTCCAGGACTAGTTTAGCCCTTGATCAGTCAGCCATCGCACCAGGACTAGTATAGAACTTGATCAGTCGGCCATCGCACCAGGACTAGTTTAGCACTTGATCAGTCGGACATCTCACCATGACTAGTATAGAACTTGATCAGTCGGCCATCACACCGGGACTAGTTTAGCCCTTGATCAGTCGGCCATCGCACCAGGACTAGTGTAGCCCTTGATCAGTCAGCCATCGCACCAGGACTAGTATAGAACTTGATCAGTCGGCCATCGCACCATGACTAGTTTAGCCCTTGATCAGTCGGCCATCGCACCAGGACTAGTAGAGCACTTGGTCAGTCTGCCATCACTAGTATAGCGCTTGATTAGTCGCCCATTGCACCATGCCCAGTATAGCACTTCATCAGTTGGCCATCTCACCATGCCCAGTATAGCACGTGATCATTCGGCCATGCCGAGTATAGCACTTGATCAGTCGGCCATCACACCAGGACTACTTTAGCACTTGATCAGTCGGCCATCGCACCAGGACTAGTATATCGCTCAATCAGTCGGCCATCACACCAGGACTAGTTTAGAACTTGATCAGTCGGCCATCACACCTTGACTACTTTAGCACTTGATCAGTCGGCCATTTCACCGGGACTAGTTTAGCCCTTGATCAGTCGGCCATCGCACCAGGACTAGTATAGAACTTGATCAGTCGGCCATCGCAACAGGACTAGTTTAGAACTTGATCAGTCGACCATCGCACCAGGAATATTTTAGCCCTTGATCAGTCGGCCATCGCACCAGGACTAGTATAGCACTCGATCAGTAGGCCATCGCACCAAGACTAGTTTAGAACTTGATCAGTCGGCCATCGCACCAGGACTAGTTTAGAACTTGATCAGTCGGCCATCACACCAGGACTACTTTAGCACTTGATCAGTCGGCCATTTCACCGGGACTAGTTTAGCCCTCGATCAGTCAGCCATCGCACCAGGACTAGTATAGCACTTGATCAGTCGGCCATCGCACCAGGACTAGTTTAGAACTTGATCAGTCGGCCATCGCACCAGGAATAGTTTAGAACTTGATCAGTCGACCATCGCACCAGGAATAGTTTAGCCCTTGATCAGTCGGCCATCGCACCGGGACTAGTTTAGTCCTTGATCAGTCGGCCATCGCACCAGGACTAGTATAGAACTGGATCAGTCAGCCATCGCACCACGACTAGTTTAGAACTTGATCAGTCGGCCATCGCACCAAGACTAGTATAGCACTTGATCAGTCGGCCATCGAACCAGGACTTGTTTAGCACTTGATCAGTCGGCCATCGCTCCAGGACTAGTTTAGAACTTGATATGTTGGCCATCGCACCAGGACTAGTTTAGCACTTGATCAGTCGGCCATCGCTCCAGGACTAGTTTAAAACTTGATCAGTCGGCCATCGCACCAGGACTAGTTTAGAACTTGATCAGTCGACCATCTCACCAAGACTAGTATAGCACTTGATCAGTCGGCCATTGCACCAGGACTAGTTTAGAACTTGATTAGTCGGCCATCGCACCAGGACTAGTATAGCACTTGATCAGTCGGCCATCGCACCGGGACTAGCTTAGCCCTTGATCAGTCGGCCATCGCGCCAGGACAAGTATAGCACTCGATCAGTCGGCCATCGCATCAGCACTAGTTTAGAACTTGATCAGTCGGCCATCGCTCCAGGACTAGTTTAGAACTTGATCAGTCGGCCATTGCATCAGGAATAGCTTAGCACTTGATCAGTCGGCCACGTTATCCTGCGTTACATACAGAAGTGGTGGTCGGGGAGGGGGGGGTGTAGTGTAGTCATAGACAAAAACTGGTGGTGGTGGTGATACACATTGTTCCCACTGTGGGATATAGACCGGAACTTTTAGGACGCCAAATGTAGATGGCTGGTGTGTGGGGGATCATTGTTTTGTGTCCCCGGCGTTGGTGCGGAGTACAATGATGAATTACTGATGAATTACTTTATTGAACACACATGATGTATATGCACTGTGATACAGTACTTCACAATCCTCAGTTTTAAATTGTTTCTGTATCGTAAAACTGAAAATTTATTCATTTTGAAAAACTTAAAATTGTGGCAGATGATCGAAATTAAAACCGGATGTTTACATGCGAAATGAACCGGTGCGTCGGTATATTTTAACCGCACGATGACCCCACTGTATATTCATACCATATCCGTACGGATATATCGTATATACGAACGGATATCGTATGTTTGTATAATATTCATATAGTACGTTTGTATAATGTAAACAAACTGTACTATACGATGATACGGTACAAGCATACCAATATTATATGATCATACGATATGCTCATTAAATATACCAATACTATACGATTACGATATGTATACGATATTAGTATATCTACAAATAGGTAAGGAGCAGAAAAGCGCTACTGTAGGTGTATATATACGCGTAACGCTAAGTTTTTACCGCAAATAGCGAAAGAATGACCGCACAAACGGTATCGCGAAACAATGACCGCACAAACTGGACCGCGAAGCACAAACTGAACCGCGAAAAAATGACCGCACAAACGGTATCGCGAAAGAATGACCACAAAAGCGGGACCGCGATTGGACCGCAATTAGACTGCAATTTCAGAGGGGACGAATTGCAATTCAAGGACTGCTGGATTGCAATTCTTGGTAAGAGAATTGCAGGCGGGAGTGCAGAGCGCCCTGCGGTTCTCTTTCCATGCGAATTGCAATTCCTGGAGTGCAGGATAGCAATTCGCGTTCCCATTAATTGCAATTGGACCGCAATCGGACTGCAATCATGTGACTGCGGTCCAAAGAGTTGGTTGCGGAATTTCAATACTTATAGCGCAGTTAGCGCTGCGCTCCGCTTTTAATTGCAGTTTACGTTCCTTTTTTTCTTTAAACCGCGAAAGAATGACCGCTTTACGCTGTGCTCTGCGGTCAAACCAGAGGTCCGCTCTGTTGACCAATGCGGCAATAAAATCAGAATAATTGATTTTTTCTGACGAAAAGATATATTTTCCTATCTGTATTTAGCCATTTAAAATCCAATAAAATATACATAAATAGTAGAATTATATTTCACATATTATTAACATTTTGTTTATCGTAATCAGGGATGTCCCGGACGAGTCTTTCCAAACGCAATTTTAGCTTAATCAAGTTTGCCCTCTTGCGTATCAAGGCAACGTAATGGCCGCCTATCAGGAAATATTTTACAAAATTTGAGTTTTGAGTTTGGCATAATTTCAGCCATTTTTGAATATACTCTATCTGATTTAATGAAATAACCTGTAGCATGACTAGAATCATGTTACGTTGCTTAAAGTCAAATTGTTATAATCCGCTTTATGTGTGTTCATGGCAGTTAACATTTTTTATGAAATTAGACCAATAACCGGATGGTCTTTAATTTCGACAAAGTCGGAAGAAAGAAGAAAGAAGCGCAAATACCGAAAGAATGACCGCACAAACGGTATCGCGGTATCGCGAAAGAATGACCGCAAAAACGGGACCACGATTGGACCACAATTAGACTGCAATTTCAGAGGGGACGAATTGCAATTCAAGGACCGCTGGATTGCAATTCTTGGTAAGAGAATCGCAGGCAGGAGTGTAGTTTAGAACTTGATCAGTCGGCCATCGCACCAAGACTAGTTTAGCCCTTGATCAGTCGGCCATCGCACCAAGGACGGAGTTTAGAACTTGATCAGTCGGCCATCGCACCAGACTAGTTTTTCTTGATCAGTCGGCCTCGCACCAGATAGTTTTTCCCTTGCTCAGAGGCCATACGAACAGACTAGTTTAGCTTGTAGTCGGCCATCGACCACAGACTAGTTTAGAACTTGATCAGTCGGCCATCGCACCAAGACTACTTTAGCCCTTGATCAGTCGACCATCGCACCACGACTAGTTTATAACTTGATCAGTCGGCCATCACACCAAGACTAGTTTAGCCCTTGCTCAGTCGGCCATCGCACCTGGACTAGTATAGCACTCGATCAGTCGGCCATCGCACCATGACTAGTTTAGAACTTGATCAGTCGGCCATCGCACCACGACTTGTTTAGAACTTGATCAGTCGGCCATCGCACCAAGACTAGTATAGCACTTTATCAGTCGGTCATCGCACCAGGACTAGTTTAGCACTTGATCAGTCGGCCACGTCATCCTGCGTTACAGACAGAAGTGGTGGTCGGGGGGGGGGGGGGTGTAGTGTAGTCATAGACAAAAACTGGTGGTGGTGGTGATACACATTGTTCCCACTGTGGGATATAGACCGGAACTTTTAGGACGCCAAATGTAGATGGCTCCGCTGGTGTGCGTGGGGGATCATTGTTTTGTGTCCCCAGCGGTGGTGCGGAGTACAGTGATGAATTACTGATGAATTACTGTATATTGAACACACATGTATATGTACTGTGATACAGTACTTCACAATCCTCAATTTTAAATATTGTTTCTGTATCGTAAAACTGAAAATTTATTCATTTTGAAAAACTTAAAATTGTGGCAGATGATCGAAATGAAAATCGGATGTTTACTTGCGAAATGAACCGGTGCATCGGTATATGTTAACCTCACGATGACCCACTTTATATTCATACCATATCCGTACGGATATATCGTATATACGAACGGATATCGTATGTTTGTATAATATTCGTATAGTACGTTTGTATAATGTAAACAAACTGTACTATACGATGATACGGTAAGTTTTTAACGCAAATAGCGAAAGAATGACCGCACAAACGGTATCGTGAAAGAATGACCGCACAAACTGGACCGCGAAAGAGTGACCGCACAAACGGTATCGCGAAAGAATGACCGCAAAAACGGGACCGCGATTGGACCGCAATTAGACTGCAATTCCAGAGGGGAGGAATTGCAATTCAAGGACCGCTGGATTGCAATTCTTGGTAAGAGAATCGCAGGCGGGAGTGTAAATGCACATTTCATATGTGTCTACATGAAAAATCTGGGAGTATTTTCCCGCATATCATATCACATTGAGGTCACACAGCCATGGTGATAGCCCTCGTCGTTTCACCTATTTCCATCTCCAGCAACAAGTCATACAAAGAACACAATACTATCGACAAAAGTAATGCGTTTTGTGAGGTTCGAACTCTCGACCAGATAGGATGAACACAATTTCTGCAATCGTATCGATATTCTCCCACTTTGATACCACTGAGCCACAATACATGTTTATTTTTGAGCAGCAAGATACATGTGCTCTATAATAGTGACTTGCATGCACGTGCACTCTATCATACATTTGCAATACACGAACACGAGGCTACGATATGATAATACACCCTTTTTACCTAATATTTTCTGAACTGTGCAGATCCTGATCAGACTGTGCGGATGCACTGGTTGACCTGACCTGGATCTACAATGGTCGCAAGACTCGTGAATTCCAATTCTCCAGTCACAGCCACATTTAAGGTTCATCGATTGTCAAGGCATCCCGAACTAACATTGGTAGGCATGCGGTGAACATACTTATGTGACTCGTCACGACTAACAGATAAAGTGGAGAATACTGATGTATCGTGGACCCATGTCAAGACACTGAAGTGTTTTAGCATCGGGAGCTACAGATACACACTACAAGGGTCCTAGTACTACACGGTACGCCACTTGCCTAATCAGATAACTTATTCAAAGCAGGCGCATAGCGCACAGTTTACCAGAAAACAATCATATTTTCACCGTGACGTCACGCGTACGAAAATAGGTGATGTCCGGAAATTAGTAGGAAAATGATTAGCAGGAGATTGGAAGTCACAAGTAAACGGTAGTAAGCAGAGAACAAGATACCCAATGGATACAGATAAACCCATGTAAAGAAGAAACTAACGCAAAACGTCATGATGAACACATGACACATTTTCAAAAAATAAATGAAAACATGAACACGAACGTTTTGTAGGTCGTTTTAAATCATACATTACTGCCCGCTTTTTAGTGATCAATGTCAATTTAACCCTTACACTGCTGAATTAAATTTTGTCGTCTGCCAATTGTGTTCTATTTTCCATTGCTCACATCAACAACATGGTTTGGTAGACCTTTAGAATCTTTTCCATTGCTGTCAAACCACGTGTTGTTGAAATGTGAAAAAAACGGCTCGCTGAACACAACACGATGCCGTTTACGAAAATTGGATATGTTAATTAATAAAGCCGTAAATGCCGTAATCTGATTAAGCTGAAAATTGGCATCCCGGTTGGATTTGTGTCGCTAAACACGTTGCCGTTCACGAAAAATCGATATCTTCATTAACGACGCCGTAAATGACGTCGAAGGTTTCAAAGTTTGTACGGCGATTACAGCTTTACTAATTGAGATATCACACTTCTGTAAACGGTTTCATCCGAATCTATTTTGATAAGTTGCAAAAATTTTAACGTTGTTCGATCCGACTGAAAATTGACATATCCATAGGATTTCGCTCGATAAACACGATGCCGTTCACGAAAAATCGATATCTTAATTAACGACGCCATAAATGAGGTCGAAAGTTTCAAAAATGGGTACACGTATGAAATCTGCGGCTTTACATAGCATTTATAAGTGTTATTCATTTCGAAAAACACCAGTAGCCGATTTCATCAAAATTGCAAATACTTATATAGCAAAGTATACTTTGAGGGAGTAATCATTTATTTTACCCAAAATGCATTATTTCATATATACTCAGCAAAAAAAGAAACGTCCCTCTTTTAAAGCTCATGTAACTTAACCCATGTATGTATAATATGTGCAATGTGCATATATCTGATACTCAGGGAACGGTGGGCATACGAGCATGCACAGTTTAATCCATTATGCGGTATAAACGTTACTTAGCAACCAGGATGCTAATTTACACATTTAGCTCGTGCGAGCTATACACATGGAAACTAAATTTATTCAGCTCACGTTAAACCATTCATGTGATATCGGACTATTGAAAACTTGAATAAAGTTTTAATTTTTCACCATTTCCATGGCGTGACGACTGCCCAAAAACCAGATAAGTCAGTTTATTGGAACGTTAACGTCTGCGACGGAGGTTAAGACAAACAACACTGACTCTGAACGTTTTTAAAAGAACATTCAGTGATATGTCACATAACTCTGGTATACATGTGATGTTTGTGACAATTTGTGTGCTTTTAAATTTGCTGTGACGAACAGAAGACGAGAACCTTACATCACGTTAACTTACGTCAACGTCGATTGTCATGAACTCTGATGGCGTATATATAGCCGATGCATAAACTTCTGAGACGCTATGCCTAGAATATTATTGAACGGCGCAAATAAAGCACCCAATAATGGACCCAATTCATCCAGCGTTACCCGCTTTTGTGGTCCTTCTCGACGTCATTTCAAGTAGAGGAACCAACTCTCTAACCAATTAGTCATCGTTTTAAGTGGCAGATCGTAAAGTGAGAATGAATCACCAATAATTCCCACATCCATAATTTTCGCGACCGCTGTAGCGCTGATAGAGGAATTTGTCTAACGCCACACGTCTACGTTACGTTACGTCATTTATTCATAAATTACAGTATAGATGCACAGAAATTGAGGTCACGCAAGACGAATAATGTAAAACGTTATTTGCAAACGATTATGTGTCATTTTAAATCATTACTACAAGCATGTCAATACGTTCAGGATTTTTTTCATTTTGACCCCTATCGACGTCGCCGAAACCGTCTAGGCTAGTAAAACCTAATGAACTGGTATCGATTTATAATTGAATGAGCTTCATTTTTATCTGGGATGTATTACTGTAACTCTTTTTGGTATCTGGCAATCTTCACTTAAACAGGGAGGGACGTTTATTTTTTTGCTCAGTATAGAACTAACCACTGCATATATTTGATGATTAAAAGTATTCAGAGTTATTATACTGATTTTATTACATTATCACAGCCAAAATGGCTGTGATAATGTAATAAATTCAGTATAATAAAAAGTAATTAATTTATCCTTAAATTGAAAACTTCTCCCTCAAAGTATACATTGCTAGATAAGTATACTTTGCAATGTTGGTGAAATAGGCCAGAGATCTTACAGAACCATCTCCGTTAATCTTGTCCAAATTACCAAGGTCTCTGAACATCTATTGGCAATGGCAACTCGCAATCAAGCAATTTGTCTGTCTGAGTCTGATCTGTAACACAGCTCATGCTCGTCAAATCAAGCTGCCTGATTTCAAGCACAATATTCAAGTACGTGTAGTTTGAAATAAGACGGCAACTGACACATACTGACTGGCAAGATTCGCGCAATAAGTAGAGTATATATCATCATGTTGTATGAATGCGATAGGACATCGGGAGCGCCATTTATCCAGTCACAGATCAGGGGGTCATTTCACTAAATTTCGTACGACTAAAATGTTCGTAGATGTAAGTGCAAAATTAGGATCATCTGGAAATTTTAATTTATGAATTTACATTTATTGAACATAGGCTGCATATGCAGCCTATGCTCAATAAATGTAAATCCAATACTTGTTGACAAGAACTCAGTGTAAACGTGAAATTTACAGACTACCATAATTTTGCACTTACGAACATTTTAGTTGTGCGCAGTTTAGTGAAACTGCCGTCTGGAGCTTAACTGATAACAAACTTAATAAGGTCCATTTCTTCAGTCACAGCTGGACTGCGATCTTTATTTGTGGCTGTGAATGGAGAAATTGGTCTGATGGTTTTGCGATCAGTGTAGATCCAGATCAGTCGGTGGATCTGTACAGTCAGATCATGATATATACCGTTCGCAATTCCATCCATGAAACACCCGTAATGCTTCAAACAAGCATTATAGTTCACCCTAATTTCTAGCAGAAGTAGTCCGATATAAAAAATAGTGCGGACGTTTCGAGGTCACAGACACAGTTTGCTTGCAAATCGTGATCCATTACTACCCACTTTCATTTGAGGAACATTTTGGGGTGTTTTTGACACCAGTTTTCAGCATATTTGTAGCATTTAAAGAAAACACTGAACCTGTTGGTCAAGTGTTGTAAACAGAGATTCCGTGGCCAAAAGAATGTAACCAATATTGGGGGATATGCCGAGGTTGGACTTTTCTTTCTTATGAGTAAGGGAACATATTGTCTAATTCATGCCTAACCAGTATAGACTGGCTGCAGGACATGTACAATTAGGTCCCACAGCATCCATACGAATAGTGAAAGTAGGAGCGACTAGCCTTATTCGATGGCATTCGGTTGAATTATATAGTACAACTATTTGGTGTGGTCTAACCTCTAAGCCAATCGCTGGACAGTAGTGTGCTCCACAATTTTCACATATTGCAACATTTGACCCCAATAACAGATTTAATAACTAACTGTTGAATTGAAAATGGTAAACCAATACTCGGATGCGACATTATACATTTGTTTGAACTGGAAGTCAGACATTGTTCACATATTGGATTTTTCAGGAACTAAATGCTGCGGTCGCTAGTGCTCCCTCGCACTTAATTCCTAAAAAATACAATATGTGAACAATGACTTATACATATATATCTTGCTACATGTACATGTATGCAGCCTATACTTAATAAATGTAAATCCATCAATTGAAATTTCCAGACGGTCCTAAATTTGCACTTACGAACATTTTAGTCGTACGAAGATTAGTGAAACGGGCCCCAGATATGGAGCTACACTGGTCACAAAATATATAAGCCCCATTTCTCAAGTCGCAGCCACATATCAGTAGCTAGACTGGGTACAGACGCCATAGTCCCCATTTCCCAAGTCACAGCTGCATATTATAGAAGATATTGTGTGAATTTGTATCACCAGGGGACGTCACTCGCAGCTGAAAATATAATTTGCACCCGCAATTAGCGAAGAAGCAAAACTTGCAAGCGCCTGAGAGACTCGGTAATGAGCAAAAGCCACGAAGAAACGCATTCATCGAGGGACGTGAGACGCAAAAACGTGGCCAATTATTCTCGCCAATTTAGAATATTTCCACAGATTTCTGTCTATTTCTTTGTTAAATGCTAACGTAAGCCAATTATAACTTGTCAAGGAACACGAATAGGCGTCAATCGGTATACTCATGACAACGAGTATGTATTCGCCATGGATATATGTTTATGATGTGCATATACATGCGCTTTGACCAAATACACCACCGCCTGCGTTAATTTTGCCTATCTTTGTCAATTTATTTATTTTCAAAGCAATGTACTTTAATATTGTGCCGAAAGGCGATACAAATTAATAATTAATCCATTACATCCGCAATACAACTTTACGGGTATAAACGGTTCAAATGGTGGTCACGAAATATTAGTCTGAGCTCAAAATATTTTTGACTTTCCTCTCACAAAATGGCGTATCCACAGCATGAAATGGGTTACCGTCTGTTTCGAGAAAGCTGCCCAAATTTTACGGATATATAAACAAGTCAAAACAATATTTTTTTCGATAATATTAAATTAAAGGAAAATTTTACAATTAGCCTTCTTTTTATTTCGTGAAATATGGTCACATATTGATTTTATTACGAAAAAACAATTTCCCAGAGTGAAGATGTCTATGGGGATTTAACATCGGAAAAAAAAAATAATTTCAGAAATACTGGACCGATTTTCAAAATTTAACATTTGTTTTCTTAGTTACATCATTTGCAAGCTATCTAGGTTTTCGTTTTCTGACGCCTCCCACAACACTTCCACCTCATTTTCCTCAATGTTAAATTCCCATAGACAAATCAATTTTTCGTAATAAAATCAATATTTGACAAAATTTGCACGAAATAAAAAGAAGGTCCATTCTTAAATGTTGATACAATTTAATATTATCAAACAAAATACTGTTTTTGCATTGTTTCTATGGCCGTAAAATTTGGGCAGGTTTCGTGAAGTTATTTTTACCTATCTGTTTCCTCATGATTCACATCTATGACTTGCGTTGATACACACAGAAAATTGCATTATCAACTTATATAGCAAAGTATACTTTGAGGGAGTAATCATTTATTTTCCCCAAAATGCATTATTTCATATAGAACTAACCACTGTATATATTTGATGATTAAAAGTATTTTGAGTTATTACATTGATTTTATTACATTATCACAGCCAAAATGGCTGTGATAATGTAATAAATTCAGTACAATAAAAAGTAATAAATTTATCCTTAAATTGAAAATTTCTCCCTCAAAGTATACTTTGCTAAATAAGTATACTTTGCAATGTTGGTGAAATAGGCCAGAGATCTTACACAACCAGCTCCGTTAACTTGCCCAGATTATCAAGACACAGACGTTTGCATTATCAACGTTTCTGAACATCGATTTACAAGTCAAACCGCAATCAATCAATTCGATTGTCTGAGCCTGAGCTGCTGTAGCACAGCTCAGGCTCAGCCCATCAAGCTGTTTGATTTCTAGCAGGATATTCAAGTACGGTATACAGACATATTGCCCTCCAGGTGGACAAAACCACTCCCATTCCAAATGGCCGCACTGTAAAAAATCGGAACGTCTAAGACGTACCGTAGGACGTTGTTCGTGTTCTAAAATAAAACACCAAATAGCATCTGCTGTGCATTTTCAAAACACCGTTGTTTTCATGGTGTTTACAATTGTAAAACGGCGGCGTTTTGCTTTACAACACCATACAATGTGGCAACGTCGAAGGCGTGATAGAAGAAAACAGCAGGCATTTTAGAGGTCGTTCCAATCAAGCACGCCTTGTGGAATTACTCAGAAAAAATCTCTAAACGAAAAAGTATGCGCACCTAAGGCTTTCCAAACAAATTTATATGCCATTACCATCTCCTTATTCAGTCAAGCTTTCCTGAATATTCAACGCAGGTCAAAGCCGGTTGTGAGGGTAAAATGTCATAACGTTCGGACGTCAGTAAGTGACGTAATTTTGTGTGATGTATGACATCACATGCGTGTTTGCAACGTCACATTTGTTTCGGCTAATGCTGTGCATCTGGTAGTGGAAACAAAATGGCGAGCAACATACTGGATCAGCATAGCAAAATTGGTATTAAGCTTGAAGCAGAACTATCCAGTAACGTCATTGCAAGTTAGTTTCTTCATTTAACAGTTAATTTAGTAATTAAGACAGCTATTCCATCAGCAGGGTCTGAGGATGTTACACATTTTGACTATATTCGGAATAACTTTTTACCAAACTATCGGAATGTGATAAAATTGTGACACAGTGTAACAATTAATCAGCTTGTTTATTTCAAAATCGACATATTTTATTATGACATACGCAAGGCTAGTACTAGTAAAAACCCTAAATATATAAAATTGTAGTGTGTCAAAATTTCTTCTATATTTCAACACTTAATTCATTTAAATGTATGCTACACCTGCCATGCCATAATTAATATGACCTTGACCGTTTGACCTTGACACGTATTGCGAAAAGACTTAACAATTTTTGGTTAAGAAGTTTGTAACAGTTTCTCAAATATGCTACCGGTGGCATTCGCGTTCGATAGACGCATTTCTTGTTCATGTTATTTTGGGAGGTGTTCCATAGCAAAACACCTTGTACTGAATTGTGTTTTGAAGCCAAACATGTTACGCGTGCAGGCGTTTTAAAAGTGTAACAAGAGAGGTGTTTTGCTAACATCCTTCATGTTTTGTTTTTAAACATGTTACATGTTCCAAACCAAAACACATGAAACGTCCTAGACGTGCCATATAAAACACCTGGTGTTTTCTAACCAAACTGTTGGTGTTCCAAAGTAAAACACATGAGACGTCCGAGACGTTCGATAATAAAACACCTGGTGTGTTCTAACCAAACTGTTGGTGTTCCAAAGCAAAACACCTGAAACGTCCTAGACGTTCCATAACTAAACATCTGGTGTTTTCTGGACAAACTGTTGGTGTTCCAAAGCAAAACACGTGAGACGTCAAACGTGTTCCATAGCAAAACACCTTACACGTGCTGTTTTGAAACATGTTTTAAAAGTGTAACAGAAATGGTGTTTTAATATGTGTGCAATTTGGGAACGTCATTTTTTACAGTGCAGGCGGACAAAGTCCCCTTTACATATACATGGGAATGGGGTGCAAGGGGGTGTTTTGTCTGCCTTAGTGTTGAGCGGGGTTTTGTCCTTGGGTGTTTTGTCCAAGCAGCAAATCCGGTAAGGGGGGTGAGTTAAAATACTGGGATTTGTTTTGTCCGGGGGGGGGGGGGGGGTTGTGTCCTACATTCTTTAAGTATAGTACATGTATTTATAAATAAATAATTTGACAACTAGTTACAAGTTACAAGTCCAGCGCAGGCGGTAGTGTGTAAAAACATGATGCACCGTAACATTGACCTGAAACAGTTTAGTCTCAGCCAGTGATTAAGCTGCTTGATTTCAAGTACAATTTTGAAAAATAAAGAAATCGACAAATATTGGAAAGATTAACGCAGGCGGTAGTGTAGTGGCAGGAATATAAATCACCGCCATTGTTTGTTGCTACAGCTGTTGTTGACGGGGATATAATTAGCGACATTGCCTGTCATACGTGTACATGCATGTATGAAATGCACACCGTAGATAGATAGTGTTCTAGGAAATCCGATCTTATGGTGGCATATTTCTGTCATCCGCTTACACTGCATTGACAACTATTGACAAGATTAGCCCAGGCGGCACTGCCGCCTGGGCTAATCTTGTCAATAGTTGTCAATTTCTTTATTTCAAAATACATGAAACCAGGTAGCTCGATTGGCTGAGTCTGAGCTGCTCAGGCTGAGATAATAAAATTGCTTGACTGCTTTGCTACTGCAGTTTGATATGGGTAGGATACAGCTGATGGTGACAAGCGAATAATTGCCGCTAAATAACTAACCCTTAACATGCTTAAGTACGGAGACCAGCAGGGGAACATGGATTTTGTTTTGTATTAATTCGTTCCCTCGAATTAACAATTCGTTCCCTCAATTTAACAATTCGTTCGCTCGAATTAACAATTCGTTCTCACGATATAACAATTCGTTCCCACGAATTAACAATTCGTTCTCACGATATAACAATTCATTCACACGAAATAACAATTGGTTCCCTCAATTTAACAATTCGTTCGCTCGAATTAACAATTCGTTCTCACGATATAACAATTCGTTCCCACGAATTAACAATTCGTTCCCTCAAATTAACAATTCGTTCGCTCGAATTAACAGTTCGTTCCCTCAATTTAACAATTCGTTCGCTTGAATTAACAATTCGTTCTCACGATATAATAATTCGTTCCAACGAGATAACAATTCGTTCCCACGAATTAACAATTCGTTCCGGTTGGAACGAATTGTTAATTCGTGGAAACGAATTGTTAAATTGAGAGAACGAATTGTTATTTCGTGGGAACGAATTCATAAAAGAAATAAGTATACGTATACTCTACATAAAGTCAAATAATTAATGCTGGCTCTAAATATTTACTGTTAGCTTTAATTATTTAGAGCTAGCAATACGTATTTGTTGGCGTTCCAGGAATGCCAAATCTACATAAACTCAAATAATTAAAAGTACATGCCCACTCAGTAGGCACAAACTGTTCTTTATATCAGAGACATTTGCTGGCAAAATAAACAGTCATTCACCATTACCCCACGTATTGATTGGCATTATTATACATTTATATCAGACGTAAATTTCTACACTGATATCAGGGGCGATAACTGTGTTTCTGAAAATGTTAACGGACATTACTATTTATTGTCTGTATTTATTTTTTGATGTGCAATGATCATACTTTATAATCTGTCGAACATATTTATTCAGGTGACGCATTTAATTGGGATAACTAATTTAAAAATTATCATGCCTCATTTGCATATGACAATTATAGCCTGATACCACCGCGCGTCACTACCAGTGCAATAAATATTACTAAATGAATATATCTGTATAGCGGGCACTCGTAATTTTTAGAACTGGTGGAATAGTGACACAATTATACACTTGTTAAATTACTGTAAGGAACAGTTAGTGGGCATGCACCTTTAATGTTACATCGTAGCTCTAAATAATTAGAGCTAGCATTACATATTTAGAGCTAGCTCCAAATTATTTGAAGAGCTCTCTAAATCTGTTGGATCCAGCTTTAAATATGTAATATGCTCTAATTATTTAGAGCTAGCATTACTTATTTCAGTTTATGTAGATTTAGGCGTTCTATCATTATTATCTATGCAACCGCAGTGTCCCACGTGACTGATGTATCGATGCCGGGTTATTTAGGTAGATAACGAATTGCTATTTATCCTCATAATACAATGTTTTGTCAAATTATGCATTGGGTGAATAAATAACATGTTTACCTCGTTGTTGCGTTCTTAAATCGTTTCTGTATATGTCAACTTTAGCACGGGAACAATGAAAGTGGGTGAGGTGGTGTCTGAAATTATCCGTTCACGTGACCCGCATCATGTGTCACGTGTGTATAGAGAATAGTAGGTTAGTGCCGTGAATGGGAAAACATATCTGGCGAAGCTCAGGAAACGGGATGGGCGAGGACTCTGCCGAGCACATCCCGTTTCCGTGCCGCGCCAGATATTTTTCCCATTCACGGCACTAACCTACTGTTCTATTTATCCCGTCAACACCTAAAAATGGCATTAAAATGCAAAAATAGTATTGACTTGATATCAAAAATGTTTCACGGCACCGTGTTTCACGGCACATGCGCACTGTGTTGACGGGATAAATTTCCATTAACAACCGTTGATACATTACGTCGCCAGTTGTCACTTCTGCTTAGATGATTTTGGAGACTCGTAGTTGGCGATGTTACAACATGATGGTCTGTAGCCTATTTCACCAACATTTCAAAGTATAATTTTCTAGCAAATTATACTTTGAGTGAGTAATCATTTATTTTTCCCGAAATGCATTATTTCATATAGAACTAACGACTGCATATATTTGATAATTAAAAATATGCAGAATCATTATACTGAATTTATTACATTATCACAGCCAAAATGGCTGTGATAATGTAATAAATTCAGTATAATAAAAATTAATAAATTTATCCTAAAATTGAAAATTTCTCTCAAAGTATACTTTGCTAGATAAGTATACTTTGCAATGTTGATGAAATCGGCTACTGGTAAACATTATATAACATTCTGAGAAAACAATCGTCAATAAGACGACATCGAATTAGGTGATTATATTCGACTAAAATGGAATAGCCGTCGGTACGTTAGACCTTCGCGCCGAACTGCTCCAGTAATTTCAAGCTACGAGCACAACCGCCTGCGTTAATCCTGTCCAATTATCAACGTTTCTAAACATCTATTAGCAATGCAAACTCCCAATCAAGCAATTTGATTGTCTGTTTTGATATCCTGTCAATACGACCTAATCACTGCGTATGCATATGTGCGGTTGTCATACTAGTCGATTCTCCGATTTTGAGGACGCGGCTGGGGTTATGTCTTTTGCATTTTAAAGCTATTTGTAGGTGTTGTCTGGATAAATAGAATAGTAGGTTGAAAATATCTGGCGCGGCACGGAAACGGGATGGGCTCGGCACAGCCTCGCCCATCCCGTTTACTAAGCCTTGCCATATATGTTTTCCCACTCACGGCACTAACCTACTATTCTCTATCTATTTTCCTTATTTCTGAACCAAAGTATATGTTGTGACCACTCAATTGAACCGTCTCGGCGAGACGGTTCAAATGAGTGGTCACAACATATACTTCTGATGAGAAATAAAGAAATTATTCAGCCTTGCCGGATATATTTTCCCACTCACGGCACTAACCTAACATTCTCCATATCAGTATGCTCTTACTGTTTTACAACGCGGTTAATGACCGTACGAAATGTATGTATCTTTTTGACATTTTCTAAATAATTAATCTTTGACACATGTCCGGGTGTTGTTCCTGTATTAACATAGCTCGTGTGCAAGGTATGTGCCTGAGAATATGATAAATACGTTAGATCACGTTTGACCTCATGTACGAGCGATAATCCGCGAGGTAAAGCTCGCGGATTATCTCCTCGTACATGCGGACGAACCGTGATCTAACTTATACATATTCTATGGAATATTTAGTTTAGACAATATTTATTAAGTTATAAGTCATATAAAGGAACAATACATGGTATGATACAAACATTAAAGAGTGTGTGGATTGGAAAACAAGCTTAAAAAAGCTTATATGAATTCTTCTCCACTATAAGCGTGAGTACCATATACATGGCATTACTGTCAGGCAGGTTATGACTAGTTAATTATCAATGGTGACTGAAACACCAATGGGTCATTTATATTTGAAATAAATGGTAATATGTGTAGATTGATGGTGGAATATGTATTTTATAGTATTATTTATAAAACTACAAGTTCAGTATTTCAGTACTAAACAAGGGAGTACACACATAAAATGATCAATGTAATCGCAATTATAACTACTGATCCTGGGTGGGGAGGGGTGGTGGGGACGAGGTGTACTGGGGGGAGGGGGGGGGGGGCTAATTGAATGGTGCACTCATTACTGACATGGTCGCTCGTACTGGACATCTGCCCACTTGTCTCCTCAATTGCTGAAATGCCTTGTACTTGAAGTTGTAGCCACGATGAACTTCTGGACCTGCTGAAATACGAAGCTGTTTTCCTCGAATGTCAAATGTGCATTGCCGCGGAGCAGTGTGTCTGCTGTGGGAGGACATGGAAGGTTGTTAATATGTGTGTTTCACTGAAGTGTATATTTGTTGCAATACCAAGGTGTATGATCACGTGATGCTAACAACAACAACAAGTACCGATTCAAAGTACGTATTCTCTTATAGTGTCCTTATTATGTAACGGATTTTGATGAAATATGGCGCATCAAACGCGTCTTGTTAAGCTGCATTTGGTGGTCTCTATGTTTTCGCCCGAACGTCTGTCGTTTTTGCGAAGAATCGATTTCCGTGTCGGAGACACGGAAATCGATTCTTCGCAAAAACGACATAAGTCTGTGCCAAACTCCCTAGACCACCAAATGCAGCAAATGAAGACGCGTTTGCTGTTCCATATTTCATCAAAATCCGTTGCATATTAAGAAAAATATCAAATAATACTTACTTTGGAGTGGGCGACATTGTTGTTGTTGTAACCACGTGAGCATGCACCTTGAATACGAGAGAAAGTGCCTGACTGTTTCTATGGATCCGCATAATGTGGAATATTTATTTAGAAACTGTCAAAAACGTTGAATAGGAATGACGTAAAATCGCCAATATATACATTTAATATCATTGTTGCTGCCCTCCGCGCCAACGTAAAGTATTTCAAGTCGAAATAGGCGCCGGAATCTTGACCAATTAACATTCATCTACATGCGCCGGTTACTAGACGATAAATGCGTTTATGCGATACATCTAAGTAGAGTTGTTTAGTATCTCGTCAGGAAACCGATGCATTTTTCGACGTGAAACATTGTATGCTGTTCGGCGGAGTACAGCACTGTTGAATTTTGTCATGTGCTGTAAACCTGGGGCCCGTTTCACTAAACTTCGTAGGACTAAAATCTTCGTAAGTGCAAAGTTAGGATCGTCTGAAAACTTAAATTGATGGATTTGCATTTATTGAGCATAGGCTGCATATGCAGCCTATGCTCAATAAATGCAAATGCAGTAATTGTTTACAAGAAAACATTGTTAATGTGCAATTTACAGACTATCATAATTATGCACTTACGAACATTTTAGTCGTACGAAGTTTAGTGAAACGGCCCCCTGACGTTGATCTGTAGCCGATTTTACCAAAATTGCTAAGCGTACTTATCTAGCTACATGTAAGTATATTTTGAGGGAGCAATCATTTATTTTACCTGAAATGCATTATTTCATATAGAACTAACTACTGCATATATTTAATGATTAAAAGTATGCAGACTTATAGTACTGAATTTATTATATTATCACAGCCAAGATGGTAATTAATAAATTCAGTATAATATTTGATCAGAAACTATTTTATTTCATTAAATAGATATTAATAAATATATCCTTAAATTGAAAAGTTCTCCCTCAAAGTGTACATAGCAAGATAAGTATACTTTGCAATGTTGGTGGCATCTCCGGAGCTCCGCAGGAGGTGTATATTTTATTTTGTATTATTCCCACTAATTAACAATGCGTTCCCTCAGTTTACCAATTCGTTCCCACGAAATAACAATTCGTTCCCACGAAATAACAATTAATTCCCTCGAATTAACAATTCGTTACCACGATATATCGTGGGAACGAATTGTTAATTCGTGGGAACGAATGGTCAATTCGAGGGAACGAATTGTTATTTCGTGGGAACGAATTGTTAATTCGTGGGAACGAATTGTCAATTCGAGGAAACGAATCGTTAATTCGTGGGAACGAATTGCTATATCGTGGGAACAAATTGTTATTTCGTGGGAACGAATTACTAAATTGAGGGAACGAATTGTTATTTCGTGGGAACGAATTAATACAAAAAATCAATGTCCCCTGCGGGGCTCCGTAGAAATCAGGTACTGTGAATATAATTAGTGAATGGAAACATCAGGAGCCCGTTTCACTAAACTTCGTACGACTAAAATATTCATAAGCGCAAATTTAGGATCGTCTGGAAATTTCAATTGATGGGTTTACATTTATTGAGCATAGGCTGCATATGCAGCCTATGTTCAATACATGTAAATTCATTAATTGTTTACACGAAAACGTGGGTAATGTGAAACTTACAGACTATAATACTATTGTACTTACGAAAATTTTAGTCCTACGATGTTTAGTGAAACGGCCCCCAGGGGCTCGTTTCACTAAACTTCGTACGACTAAAATGTTCGTAAGCGCAAATTTAGGATCGTCTGGAAATTTCAATTGATGGATTTACATTTATTGAGCATAGGCTGCATATGCAGCCTTTGCTCAATAAATGTAAATTCAATAATTGTTTACAAGAAAACACTGTTAATGTGTTATTTAAAGACTATCATAAGTTTGCACTTACGAACATTTTAGTCTTAATGAAACGGCTCACAGAGGCAAGAGAAATCGAATCGTTAATGTCAAATACTTTATTTTTACATGTACATGTACATTTTAATAAAAACAAATACACAACCATGCAGTGACATTCATAAAACGTACCAGCGATAAACATATTTATTAAATTATAATTTACACCAATTTTAAGTATACACGTAAAACAAGAGGATTGGAACGAAATGTTGTTGTTTTTACACAACCGACTGCGTTAATATTGCACAGATTATCAACATTTCTGAACAATGCTAACTCGTAATCAAGCAAGTTGATTGGCTGAACATTCGTACGACTAAAATGTTCGTAAGTGCAAAATTTCACATTAAAAATGTTTTCTTGTAAATAATTAGTGGATTTACATTTATTGAGCATAGGCTGCACATGCAGCCTATGCTCAATAAATGTAAATCCATCCATTGAAATTTCCAGACGATGCTAAATTTACACTTACGGTTATTTTAGTCGTACGAAGTTTAGTGAAACTGGCCCCTGATGACTACTTCAACACAGGCGTGAGTGCTTTGCGATCATGAACAGACATTATCATCGGATATAAATGTCAATGAACACTATCCAAATTAAGCTCAACTAACGTTTCTCTGTGTCGACTGTACACATACAGTCAACAGACTGAACAAAAATGAGAGAAGCCACGTGAATTTGTACCTAGAAGATTTGCAATATCACATGAATGTATGAAAGTTGCGATATTTTCTGGAAATGACGTAGACAGTTGTTCAGAGCAAATGCGAATTTAAAGGTACCATTGTAGACACTACGGGTTCTTTCACGGAACCTGCCCAAAATTGTACAGCTATATAAACAATGCAAAAATTATATATTTTTTTTAGTTATTGTTGAATTTTATCAAAATTTAAGGATGACCCTTCTTTTTAGTTCGTGAAATTTGGTCAAATATTGATTGTGTTACAAACAATATATTACGAGAATTTAACATGGAGAAAAAGGACCTGAAGCAGCTGTAGGAGCTGTCGAAACAAACACACGAAAAATGTTGGAAATTGACACTGAAACATGGCTAGAGACCTTGCAAATGATCTAACTAAGAAAACAAAGGTTACATTTTAAAATTCGGTCCATTATTTCTGAAATTAGAAAACTGTCCCCGTGTTAAATCCCCATAGACATCTAAATTTTACGAAATAAAAAGAAGGCTCAGTCTTTTAAATTTTTATAAAAATATTGTGTTGGCATTGTTTATATATCCGTAAAATGTGGGCAGGTTTCGTGAAACAGACAGTAGTGTAATTAATTGAAAGAAATTAGTAACAATCGATTGTATAAAAGCTAGCGCCTGTTAATTTTCAGGTATGCACATTGTTTAACAATTTCAGTTTTCTTTTAAGAACTACGATCGTAGAAACATACAATTAAATTACTTTTACCTCATTTGGGGCCCGTGTCACTAAACTTCGTACGACTAAAATGTTCGTAAGTGCAAATTTAGGATCGTCTGTAAATTTCAATTTATGGATTTACATTTATTGAGCATAGGTTGCATATGCAGCCTATGCTCAATAAATATAAAATCCAATAATTATTTACAAGAAAACATTGTTAATACGAAATTTACAGTCTATCATAATTTTGCACTTACGAACATTTTAGTCGTACGAAGTTTAGTGAAACGGTCCCCTGGGGCCCGTGTCACTAAACTTCGTACGACTAAAATGTTCGTAAGTGCAAATTTAGGATCGTCTGGAAATTGCAATTGACTACTAAAACTAGTGTTTGATGTTGAAGGGGTTGAAGCATTTACTGATAGTATAGACAGATACCATGATACTGTTATATACTGTGTACATGACAGCCGGCTACAATAAAATGCAAGTACAGTGAAACCTCGCTGTACCGAACACCATAGGTAGCGCCAGGATGTTCGGTATAGGGAGTTTCCACTGTAAGCAATCAATCACCAGCTGTCAGAGCCACATCATGAAACTGTCGGAAGAGCGGGGCATGAGTTGTACAATGGAGCCTCGCTATACCGAACACTCCGATGTTCGGTATAGTGATATTCCACTGTATTAAAATAATTGTGTAGCATAGACCAATTAGTTTCGGAACACCTAACGACATGTGCTTACTTCATTCAGTGGAACAGCAAATTTCAAACAAAACAAATCAATAAAGAAGAAAAACTATTCAATTTAGATAAAAACTTACCATAGGAATTACACAAATTTCCGATTATTTACATTTGTTTCCAGACGCTCAAGTAATGGACGTCACTAACTCGTTACGTTACCCAATCTAATGGGTTTCGGAACGATTTGGCTACTCGAGTATTACTCCCGGGTACCAGACCCGATGCCATCGAAATCATGCATACGCATACTGCAGATGTTATTCAAGATGGCCGCCGAAATGTCGCCTTAAACATGTTAATGGGTGTATTTAAATATAACAGTGTATTCTTAAAAATGCTTCTATAATTATTTTCATCCATTCCTTTGCTCATTACATTCGTGTCTGCCCTGTAGCCTATTTCATCAACATTGCAAAGTATACTTTACTAGCAAAGTATACTTTGAGGGAGTAATCATTTATTTTTCCCGAAATGCATTATATCATAACGACTGCGTATATTTGATGATTTAAAGTAATCAGAATTATTATACTGAATTTATTACATTATCACAGCCAAAATGGCTGTGATAATGTAATAAATTCAGAATAATAAAAATTAATAAATTTATTCTTAAATTGAAAATTTCTCCCTCAAAGTATACTTTGCTAGAAAAGTATACTTTGCAATGTTGGTGAAATCGACTACTGGTCATGCTGATGTGTGAATACGGCCGATACACGTTCCTCTTTTTAGTTAGTGCTGACTACAAGTGTGCCACATCATCAGTGGTATATTTCATATATATGGAGAATAGTAGGTTAGTGCCGTGAATGGGAAAAAATATCCGGCAAGGCTCAAGAATTTCTTTATTTCTCATCAGAAGTATATGTTGTGACCACTCATTTGAGTGGTCTACGGTTACCAACTATATTTTGGTTCAGAAATGATGGAAAATAGATAGACATAGTAGGTTAGTGCCATGAATGGGAAAAAATATCTGGCAAGGCTCCGGAAACGGGATGGGCGAGGTTCTGCCGAGCACATTCCGTTTCCATGCCGCGCCAGATATGTTTTCCCATTCACGGCACTAACCTACTATTCTATTTATCCCGTCAACACCTACAAATGGCTGTAAAATGCGAAAATAGTATTGACTGGATATCAAAGATGTTTCACGGCACCGTGTTTCACGGCACATACGCACTGTGTTGACGGGATAACATTCAGACAATGTTACTTTAAAACACCATTATGCCATAAATCTCATATGTTCAAATTTTACACATCCCAGTTGATTTGTTTTTAAAAACTAACTAACTTGAGTAGCATACAAACCGATCGAACTTAACCCTATCTTGAAACTAGGTCATGTAATGTTTACTGCAGCAGCCGCAATTTATTGCTGTGAAAGCTGTCAACAGTTTTAATGATATAAAAAAGTAGTTTAGTTAACCTAATACGTGTGATGACAAAAATTAATAAGTTTTTTTTACATATTTAACCCCCATGTACAAAACAAAGGATAAATCACATTTTTATGGTGATTTTCCACATTTTTACTGCGGTGAATGAATGAACTTATGTGCTTTCCAGAGTTATCCCATCGAAAACGGCGGTACAATTTGTGAAATCAAGAGCGCAGGGATTCCGCTGGCGATCGCCATTTTCGAAATTGGCGATAAAAATAAACAATTGGCGATAAAAAAATACAATTTTGGAAAAAAAAATCGCCACTTCAAAAAAAAATTGAAGTGGCGATTTTTTTATTCCCCCCCCCCACCAGCGGAATCCCTGAGAGCGCTATACGTTATATCCGGTGGTGTTCCGAAACACATTGTGCTCCATTTCACATTGATTGACGATATATAATTCGTATTATGTAACATGTATATTTGTGACTAAAAAGAAAATAAATATAAAAAAATCTGAAAACATCCAATAAAGATTTTTCAAAATCGGCTGTTAATGCCAACTTTGATGTACATTTTAGTTCTGCACTTACGAACTTCTTAGTCGTACGAAGTTTAGTGAAACGGGCCCCTGTTTCATCATGTTTGGTGCATCTCTGAGACCAAGTAGCATTTAACCCTTACACCGCTATCCTAATTGTTTTGTCGTCCGCTGTTTATTTTCTATTTTCCATTTTGTTCATAAAAAACATGCTTTGACAGCACTATAGAATAATTTACAACATGCTTTGACAGCACTTCAGAATCATTTCCATTGGAAATGATTCTGAAGTGCTGTAAAACATGTTTTTATTTAGAAATAAGGCAAGATATAAAAGTAACAGCAGACGATAATTGTTGTGTGTAGCGGTCTGAGGGTTAAGATAAGATATTGAGGTACACCACCACCAAATATCTTTCCTATATAAACTAACCAATGACCACACATTCTGCTATTCTCTGCTACTTTCATTTGTCGTTTGGATGTTGTGGGACCTATTTTCCAATAACCTGCAGCTATTCTGCTCTGGATATTCACTACTTAAAATATAGGTTTAACTAGTGTTAAGAAAGATAAATTCAATCTCCTGTGACCACCCTGGTGGTGGCGCAAAATGTCAGCGGCTGGAATTGAAACCGCCTCACATGACAAACATGATCCGACTAACAAAATAATACCATTGAAAGCATATGCTTGAAACTGATGTAAATGATACATTAACATGCCTGTGAAATAGATTAGTGCATTAATTGGCTGGTTTCTGCACGCAAAGAGTGTCTATGGCATACCAAATCTGGCTTAATTTTGTTTAACGTACTACTTTTGACTACACCGCGCATGAATATCTGATGATTTAGTGTGGTTAAACCTTGAGGAAAATATCAGCTGACGCGGTTCTAATTAGCAGGTGGATGAGTCACCGTTAGTAACGCACACACATTTGCACCTTAACTTTAATATTAATAAATGGTGTGAATTGCGATAATAAATATTTATCACTCGTCTGCACAATAGTGTCAGAGAACTTTAATGTTTCTCATAATACAGTGGAACCTCTCTACACCGGACACCAATAAAACACCTGTGATCTTATACTTGATGACTTACTTGGTAATTTATCTCAGGTGATAGTGTCTGTCCGTGATTGCATAGCACACAGCTATGGCTCAGAATGATCAAATACCTGATTTACAGTGAAGCCTCTCTAAACCGGACACCCTGGGGACCTCATTGGTCCCGCACTCCACACCGGCGTACAGTGTTTCACTGTATATCCTACATGTATATACGATTGGTCCCGCACTCCACACCGGCGTACAGTGTGTCACGTCGAAAAATGCACCAGTTTTATGACGATATGGCACTCGATTCTACTTGGAGCTGTTGCATACATTACCGCCTGCGCTAATCTTGTTTGAACTGTTTGACAGACAATCAACTTGGCTGATTGCGAGTTGGCATTTCCAATACATGCTCTGTAGCCTATTTCATCAACATTGCAAAGTATACTTATCCAGCAAAGTATACTTTGAGGGAGAAAGTTTCAATTTAAGGATAAATGTGTTAATGTTTATTATACTGAATGTATTAAATTATCACAGCCATTTTGGCTGTGATAATGTAATAAATTCAGTATAATAATTCTGCATACTTTTAATCATCAAATATATGCAGTCGTTAGTTCTAAATGAAATAATGAATTTCGGGAAAAATAAATGATTACTCCCTCAAAGTATACTTTGCTAGATGAGCATACTTTGCAAAGTTGATGAAATCGGCTACAGAAACGTTGATAATCTTGACAATATTAACTCAGGCGGTTATGTACATGCATTGTTCGTTTAGAGTAATTGGCGCAAAATTAATTTCACCAGTTACTACATGTATACGAAAATATGTCTTTGCAGTATATTCTGTATACAGATGAATGGAAATTCGTCAGGAATTCGACACATATTTCGAAGTGAAACAATTTACGCCGGCGCAGAGTTCAGTAATAATGTACAATAGAACGTGTTAACCCTTTCAACCCTAAGGAACTGGAATGGACTGTGATATGCTAATGTTCCGACCAATCCAATGGTCACAAAATGATTTTTAGATTCGTCCATTTATGAAAAGGGGGTGTTTTTGTTCTAAGAAATATGAAAATTACTTGCAAAAAGTGCAGATCCTGATGAGACGGCTCGTTACGAGCTCTTTGCATAAACCGCTATAGCTGGCTTTCGGGTTCAAAGGGTTAAAGGAGCTGCGTGACAATTCACACTAGTGGTGATCCGCTGAAACAAATAGTGCTGCAACACTGTACATTGACATGATTAGCGCAGGTCGTAGTGTAACAAATATAAGGTTAACTGTATTGTCATTTTGAAATTTGCGGCGTATATCATAAAATTATAGGTTTGAAAACATGTTTAATTTTCCGACCTATCATTTTCTGATATACGCCGCAAATTTCAAAATTACAATGCGGTTAACCTATTTCTAATGCACTCCTTTACTGTTTTGCAAACTTTTGCTTTTACCAGCTTCTTTCATAATTTTCTCCGCATATCGGATATCATGTTTATTCAAACGGGTATATCAGGATTTTTTGACAAATGGTTTTAATTGAAGATATATGACGATACTAGGACCGCTGAACTTTTTAAAAAAAAAATCAGGATGTTTTATATATGTTTTGATATGCCGCTTTAAATACCGCCTCCAAATAGCAGTCACCTGTCTGTCACAGACAGGTCACTACCTTTAAACGAAGATCAGCTTTTCAAGTTCCGATAGTGGTCATCAAACACATGTTTCACTGTACTGTTCACAAACACCACCTTTAAACAAAGTCCAGCTTTTCTAGTTCCGATAGTGGTCATTAAACACATGTTTCATTGTACAGACATGCCTATTGCAGTGGACCCTCTCTACACCGGACACCCTGGGGACCCCAGGGTGTCCGATGTAGAGAGGGTCCTCTGTAATTTAGCAATATGAACAACACACTAAGTGTCTTAGTGCTTTTCAATCATGAACATACATAATTAATAATAATACCACAGTGGAACCTCTCTAAACCGGACAACACAAAACACATGTGATCATGATTTTGATGGGCTTATTGGTCAAGGTTTAGTTAACAAGGTGCATGATCACGTGGTTACAACAACAACAACGACGCCCACTCCAAAGAAAGTATTATTTGATATTTTCCTTAATATGAAACGGATTTTTATGAAATATGGCGCAGCAAACGCGTCTTCATGAGCTACATTTAGTGGTCCATGGAGTTTGTCGTTGACAGAAGTTTGTGCGAAAATACAGAGACCAACAAATGCAGCTTAACTAGACGCGTTTGATGCGCCATATTTCATGAAAATCCGTTACGTAATAAGGACACTATAAAAGAATACGTACTTTGAATCAGATGGATTCTGGAAATTTCAGTAATTGTTGTTGTTGTTAGTACCACGTGATCATACACCTTGTTGGTCATTTATCTCATAAGATAATGCCTGGTCCTGATCGGATAGCACACAGCAATGGATCGAAAAAATGACTTATTTACAGCGAAACCCCTCTAAACCGGACATCTTGGGTACCTCCCAGGGTGGCTCGGAATAAAATGCCTTATTTACAGCGAAACACCTCTAAACTGGACACCCTGGGGACCTCCCAGGGTGGCTCGGAATAAAATGACTTATTTACAGCGAAACACCTCTAAACTGGACACCCTGGGGACCTCCCAGGGTGGCTCGGAATAAAATGACTTATTTACAGCGAAACACCTCTAAACCGGACCTCCCCAGTGTGTTTGGTTTAGCGAGGTTTCACTGTACAATGAAAAGCATACGTCTCATTTAAATACACTGATGTATAACGTGTGTCCGGCTTAGAGAGGTTATACGGTAGAGTAACTGAACAGTGTGGATTACGATTGTGTAGCCCCGCTTGTAGTCTGACCAGTGCGGGGTCTACATTATCGGTCATTAACCCATTACATTTGGAATACACCTTTATGGGTAGGACATTTTTAAAATATTTTATTTTTATTTTTGTTATTTCTCAATGAAAATATATGTTGTGACCACTCATTTGAACCGTCTCGCTGAGACGGTTCAAATGGTGGTCACGACATATATTTCTGAGCTCATATAAATATAATATTTAGGATTTTCCACAAACAAAATGGTGTATCCTCAGCATGAAATGGGTTAACCTATCATAACGACAGCTAGAGACAAAATGACAGCGAATGGGTTTAGCGTCCCAGCAACAACTAGTGTCATATACAGACGGGACTTCGGTTTTCAAGTCTGATCCGAAAGCTGGAAATATTGAAGTTTAACCTAAATCCGAAAAACTTTAATCGGACGCACGAAGTGACGTACATACGGACATACGTACGAACGTACGCCAATGTGCCGACTATATCGCGCTGTCCACAAGCGGGCACGACAAAACTTTAAGGTTAAATTTCAAAGTAATTTGACCTTGACATTCGGCATAGGGGCCTCACGGGTTGGGCATAAAATGGAAGTATGGATGATGATGATAAACACACATGTTAGTTTTGAGTGAATTGGCGAAGCGGTTTCAGAGATATACATGTAGTGTTCTTAAAAACTTTAACCTAAATATAAACAAAACTTGAAGGTAAATTTCCAAGTACATGTAACTCAAGTACATGTTCCAAGTACATGTAACTCAAGTACATGTTCCAAGTACATTGAACATCCAAGTACAAGTTCCAAGTACATGTCAGTGTTCCAAGTACATGTAACTCAAGTACATGTTCCAAGTACATGTAACTCAAGTACATGTTCCAAGTACATGTAACTCAAGTACATGTTCCAAGTACATGTATCTCAAGTACATGTTCCAAGTACATGTACTCAATACAGTTCCAAGTACATGTAATACATAAGTACATGTCTCAAGTACATTCCAAGTAACTCAAGTACATGTTCCAAGTACAGTAACTCAAGTACATGTCCAAGTACCAGTACTCAAGTACAATGTAATTCCAAGTACATGAACTCAAGTACATGTCCAAGTACAAGTATCTCAAGACTGTTCCAAGTACATGTAACTCAAGTACAGTTCCAAGTACTGTACTCAATACATGTTCCAAGTACATGTATCAAGTACATGTTCCAAGTACATGTAACTCAAGTACATGTTCCAAGTACATGTAACTCAAGTACATGTTCCAAGTACATGTATCTCAAGTACATGTTCCAAGTACATGTACTCAAGTACATGTTCCAAGTACATGTAACTCAAGTACATGTTCCAAGTACATGTTCCAAGTACATGTTCCAAGTACATGTATCTCAAGTACATGTTCCAAGTACATGTACTCAAGTACATGTTCCAAGTACATGTAACTCAAGTACATGTTCCAAGTACATGTAACTCAAGTACATGTTCCAAGTACATGTATCTCAAGGTGTACGTGGTACATGTACTAACAACAACAACACGTACCGATTCAAAGTACGTATTCTTTTATAGTGTCCTTATTACGTAACGGATTTTGATCTAATATGGCGCATCAAACGCGTCTTGTTAAGCTGCATTTGGTGGTCTCTTTATTTTCGCCCAAACTTCTGTCGTTTTTGCGAAGAATCGATTTCCGTGTCGGAACGATTCTTCGCAAAAACGACATAAGTCTGTGCCAATCTCCCTAGACCATCAACTGCAGCTCATGAAGACGTGTTTGCTGCGCCATATTTCATCAAAATATGTTGCATATTAAGGAAACTATCAAATAATACTTACTTTGGAGTGGACGACGTTGTTGCTGTTGTAACCACGTGATCATGCACATTGTAACTGTCTTGCTGGGATTAAAACTATTTTTCTCTATGGAGATTTTTAAATAGATGCGAAAATATATCAATGGCGTCTGCTCACTGAAACGTATTGAATATCTCCACGTTCGCTGTTCTTTGGAGTGTGAAGTCATGTGATAAATAGAATCTCAAACTCCACATGATATGAGATATATGAACATCGTACGCAATTATATGCACCTCGCAAGAGGCTCGGCGCATAGTGCCTGGCTCATTTCATAAATATCATATCAAATGGAGCCTCGTTTGAGATCCTCTATATATTTCTTGTTACAACATTTACGTAAAATATAGCGGATTTTCGAAATCAATAAAGGCGAAAATAAGGGGGACAAAACCAGAACCCGACTCGCTATGTGATTGGAGAAATGGGGGTCATGTTATTTGTGACCTGACTAGTTCCTGATCAAATAGCACACTCCAGTGGCCTGATAACGATGGGCTGGTTTTGTGACCAGTGTAGATCCAGATCAGTATGTGCATCCGCACAGTCTGATCAGGACCAGCACTGTTCGCCATTCCATCAAAGAACCACCCATAGCTCTGGCTCCTGGTGCCCATTTCACTAAGCTTCGAAATACTAAAATGTTCGTAAGTGCAAAATTATGATTGTCTGTAAATTTCACATTAACAGTGTTTGCTTTTAAACAATTATTGGATCTACATTTATTGAGCATAGGCTGCATATGCAGCCTATGCTCAATAAATGTAAATCCATTAATTGAATTTTACAGACGATCCTAAATTTGCACTTACGAACATTTTAGTCGTACGAAGTTTAGTGAAACGGCCCCAGGTGTTTCATGGACTAATACCCCAGCATAGTGTCACTTCGTTTTGGCCGCCACGTTTAGCTACGTTGGGAAACGTGGCAGAACGTGGCTACACCGTGAGCAAACGTGGAACAACGTGGCTAAAACGTGACAAAGCGTGAACTAGAAATATTAATTTTGGACATGTTCAAAATTCGCTCGCTTTTCCACACAACGTACTACAACGTAGTAAAAGTGTGACAGAATGTGAACATAACCGGCCGGTTGCTACGTTCTGTTGCGTTTGTTGACACGTTGTGCTGTGGTATGCAACGTCATAATAAGTTGTGGTACGTTATGATACGTTGTGGTACGCAATGATACGCTGTGGTACGCTATGATACGTTGTGGCACGTTATGATACGTTGTGGTCGTTGTGGTACGATATGAAACGCTCTGCGGTAGCGATGCATAAAGAGGCACAACGTGGCATAACGTGGCGACAGCGAGGCATAACCCGACTTTGATCTTCGGAAATTTGCAAATCGTGGGTGTCAGAAACGGGGCACAACGGCGCGGCCAAAACGTGACACTATGACTGGGGCATTATTGACGATCAGTGCAGGCCGGATGCACAGGCTGATCTGGGTTAGCACTTGTCGCCAATTATATAAGCCCCATTTCTCCAAACACAGCCACATAATATGAGACACTCCAAGTGATTTTGTACCTAAGACCATATCCGATTTTTTCATGAAATATATTGACAACAAATGTGATATTTTCTGTAAATGACGTCGAAAGATGACGAAATGTCATAGCAAATGCGGATTAGTGGAAATTTTGTCACATTTCGACGTCATATACGGAAAATATCGTAAATTTTGTAAATATTTTTAATGAGATATATCGCACATGTTCTAAGGTACAACATCGCATGGCGTGTCTCATATCAGGGTGGCATATTAATTTCAGTGAACACAATTTGCTGTTTAAGAACGAGGACACTGTGGCTAGTGTACGCCATATGCACCTGGGGACCCGTTTAACTACAGTTCGTACGACTAAAATGTTCTTAAGTGCAAATGTAGGATCGTCTGGAAATTTCAATTGATGGATTTACATTTATTGAACTTAGGCAGCCTATGCTCAATAAATGTAAATCCGCTAATTGTTTAAAAGAAAACATTGTTCATGTGACATTTACGCACTATCATACCTGTGCAATTACAAGCATCTTAGTCGTATGAGGTTTAGTGCAACGGCCCCCTGCACATTAGGAACATTACCGAGACACATTCACGAATATATCGCCGACTACAAACATGTACATGTAACGCCTGCGTTAATTCTGCCCAGATTATCACCGTTTCTGAACATCTGTTGGCAATGCAAACTCGCAAGCAAATCGAGCAATTATATTGTCCGAGCCTGAGTTGTTGCACAGCTCAGGCTCAGCCAATTTGGTTGCTTGATTTCAAGCACACTATTCACGTATTTTTGTAAATTGATAACATATTATCATTGGCAAGATAAGCACAGACGGTAGTGTAGTCACATTTCATATTCAAAGTTATGTCCCTTTGCACATTTATTGATAGCGATCTGGTCCTATGCCGTATTTCATCGTTTATTTCTTACAGATCAGCACAAAAAAAAAGAGTTTTCAAACAGAGTCGACCCAGATCAGACTGCACAACTGTGCAGTCTGATCTGAGTCTACACTGATTGCAATAACATTAATCAGTGTGAAAATATGAATCTGGCAAATAATGCAGTCCCAGATCAGATTGCGTCGATATGTAGGCTGATCTAGTTGAAATCACTATAATTGTTACTTTTCATAACAAATCCTGCTATATTCGCCCTTTTTACAACCAATAGGGCCATAAACACCACAAATTGGACCGGATTTCTATAAAATAAAATCAACGGGAGATAAGTAGCTACGATCCCTCATTTTGGTTCGATTCAGCGACACTACCCGAGATATTATGCGATAGCTCAAGCATCGCAGTATACTCATATAGTAAGAGACACGCCATACGACGTTGTACATACATGTAAGGACGATGTGCGAATTGTCATGAAATATATTTACAGAAACTGTGACATTTTCTGTAAATGACTTAGAAAGATGACGAAATTTTCACAGCAAATGCGGAATTAAATTCCGCATTTGCTATGAAAATCTCATCAACTTTCGGCGTCATTGACGCAAAATATTGTAAATTTTGTAAATAATTTTCATGAAAAATCGCACATGTTCTACATGTACGTGTAATCGCATGGCGTGCCTCATATATACACTACTACCCATTGCGCTCCTCTTGCCAATATTTGTAAATGTCATTATTTGAAAATATTAGTACTTGAATATTGTGTGATTATTGAAATCAAGCAGCTTGATTGACTGAGCCTGAGCAGTGAAACAAGTATGTCGAAACGTGCTTAACAGCAGACACTTATGGCGTACATCGCCCACCGTGACAGAATCATGTCCTATACCATCGCGGGAAACTGTCGCTTCTGATTGGCTCTCGCCGCCAGAGATCCGAGTCCTTTGAGCGCTTTAGGATAGTCTTGTTCACAGAGAATGTTGCCATTGACAACGCTGTACCTGTCGCCGGGTACCAGCTGACAATGACACGTGACACACGCGAAACATTTCACGTGATACACTGCTGTTTGTGACTTCAGCACGAGTTCGCTGGCTCCTATTGGCTGAGCGCATGTTCCACATGACGCGCCGCAACCGAACAACCTGGAAATACACACAAATACATGAGGGATCATAGATAGTTATCTCCCGTTGAATTTATGTATAGAAATCCAGTCCAAAGTGTGTAGTTTATAACCGTATTGATTGTTATTAAAATGAACAATTAGTTCGACTAGTGCTAATCCAGATAATCACACATGTACATATCTGTGCAATCTTATCTGGGACTGCATTATTTGCCAGATGCATATTTTCACACTTATTAATGTTATTGCAATCAGTGTAGACTCAGATCAGACTGCACAGGTGTGCAGTCTGATCTGTGTCTACTCTGATCGCAAAACTAATTGTTTGTGCTATTCGGTAAGAAATAAACACCGAAATACAGTATAGGACCGGATATCTATACTAGATTTGCAAAGGGAAATAACTACGTACGATCTCTCATTGTTAGGCCACACAATCAGCAATCGTAGCTACTTATTTCCCTTTGCAAGTATAGTTATAGATATCGGGTTATATGCTGTAGTTCAGCGTTTATTTTTGTGAACAGAGTAGATCCAGATCAGAGGCCCGTTTCACTAAACTTCGTACGACTAAAATGTTCGTAAGTGCAAAATTATGATAGGCTGTAAATTTCACATTAACAATGTTTTCTTGTAAATATTGATTGGATTTACATTTATTGAGCATAGGCTGCATATGCAGCCTATGCCCAATACTTGTAAATCCATCAATTTATTGAAATTTTCAGACGATCCTACATTTGCACTTACGAACATTTTAGTCGTACGAAGTTTAGTGAAAAATGCGCCCCAGATTGTCTGATCTCTGTCTACGCAGATTGTGCAATAACATTAATAAGTGTGAACATACGAATCTGGCAAATACTGTAGTCCCAGATTACATTGAGCAGCTATATAGGATGATCTGGATCAACACTAGTTGAAATCACTATAATTGCCCCTTTTCATAACATATGATACATTCGCCACTTTTTACAAGCAATAATGTCTTAAACTACACAATTTGGACCGGATTTCTATAAATAAATTCAACGGGAGATGCCTAGCTGCTATCCCTCATTGAAAGGGGCAGTGAAAACAATCGCCATACAGCAGAAAAGTGCATATCTCAGGGTATGGGATCACGTGGTATATTGTTTACACTGCAGTAATGGCGGCGCCCTTGATGTCTCAGGTAAATTTTATTTTTAATCAATACGACTGCGGTTTCTTCCTGTTAAGGACCCGTTCTATACATGATCATCGTTTGATTCAAATATAATCACTTCGTACATGTGATAGAATATATGTATAACGTATATGTGAATACTGTCTCGTTGCTGTATCCTATACGGCACATGGAGTGGCCAAGTCGGCCATCTTTGTGTGTTTCAGCCATCAGCCAGTTTCACCTGTTCTACGGTTTAACACAGGACTTAACATGTGAAGTAAAACTTATGATATAATGTAACTAATCACATGTAGAAAAGCCAGGAGAACGGACTCCTATTCATTATATTATACCAAACTGTAAAATATGTCTGTTTTCTGGACAGGTTTGTGCCTGTGTTTTTAACAACATGAACCACCATTATAAATAGCCTCATACACAGAAAATCGCACATTGAATCACTTTTACCTGGCCAACCACACACCACATACCATATATACGCTGGTGTCTACTCACATATGCGAAATATGGCTTTACCTATGGGCAACGTGTACACTAACATGTCATAGGCTGTGCATCCGATTGAACAAACTTATAATTCTGCATGTACTCTGAAAACATTGTCAACTTTTTACGTCATGTACGAAAAATGTTGTAAATTTTGTAAACATATTTCATGAAATTCCACAGATGTATGAAGGTACAAAATCACATGGCGTGCCTCATATGTAGTACACGAGGCAAAGAAAAATGTTACAAAAAATTTATAAGCAATGTGATCAGATGTGAATTGTTGCACATACAAGGTGTATGATCACGTTGTACTAACAATAACAACACGTACCGATTCAAAGTACGTATTATTTTATAGTGTCCTTATTACGTAACGGATTTTTATGCAATATGACGCATCAAACGCGTCTTGTTAAGCTGCATTTGGTGGTCTCTGTATTTTCGCCCAAACTTCTGTCGTTTTTGCGAATAATCGATTTCCGTGTCTCCGACACGGAAATCGATTCTTCTAACAAACGACCTGAGTCTGTGCCAAACTCCCTAGACCACCAAATGAAGCTCATGAAGACGCGTTTGCTGCGCCATATTTCATCAAAATCCGTTGCATATTCAGGAAAATATCAAATAATACTTACTTGGGAGTGGTTGACGTTGTTGTTGTTGTTGTAACCACGTGATCATGCACCTCGACATATCATAATACCTCTTTTGTAAGGCGAGGAACACAATATGTCTCCCTTGTTTGTTTGTCGCGAGTAATTTCCCAATATAATTATTTTCAAAGTTACGCCATCTGTCAATTACCATGACAACGCGAACTACTTTCCAACGAAATCCGACGGCGTAGTAAATTATAGACCGTAAACAGATCGGTCTGGGGACGATTAAAATTATAATTGAATTTCTAGAAACTCATTACCAATAGAGGATGCCCCATTAACACTCACTAACAAGTTATAGGTTTTTTTTTATCTGATACCGAGCTGTGTATTGACATAATACACACTGACTTCTAACACAACGATATATCTGGCATTGACACCAATACAATATATCAAGTCAAACCCGTATTCGAAAACGTTTAGTTCACATTTTCAGGGCTCCAGATAAGGAATTAGTAATTGGGTATTTTCACTCCATCATATCTGAAGCAATTGGGTATTTCAATATTGTAATTGGGTAAACTAAAATCACACTACCGTTTACACATCAACAGACAGCAAGTATTGAATAGTTTGCTTCGAAATGAAAACATGTCTTGGCATTTCATTAGAATTGTCTCCTTGGAGACAATTCTAATGAAATACCAAGATATGTTTTCGTTCAAAATAAGAAAAATATACTATATTTGTGGTCTGTTTATTGTTTTCTGTAGCATGATAAAGGTACCACAAATTTGTTATTGCTTTTTGATACTCGCTATTTCGGATTTCAATTGTTTTTTTGGAAATTTTAATTGGGTATTTACGCAAATACGCAGCTTATCTGGAGCTCGGCATTTTACTTCTGCACTACTAATAATGTAAACATGCCACATTCTGCATTACAAATTCTTGAAAGAGGTTCATGCAAGATATATAGATATATAGTTTGTCGGTATGTTTTATGTTTAATCACTATAATATTAATATTATGCCAGCATAATTATATAGAGGATACCGGAAACGCGTAGGAATTCCGAGGCTTGCAGACGAATTCCTACCGTTTCCGAGCCGAGCCTGATACATGTAAACCTGATAACAAAACATAGTAACCTGCTATTCTATTTATCATGTATCGTTTTACGCTCGAAAATGACCACAGGTGACGTCGTTATCTATGGACAGAACGCGGACTTGTTTACGTTGCGTCATTACACTGACGTTATTAGGTAACGTCACGTGACGTCAACCGACCAATGGAACGTCATTTTTCACTTCGTTGTAACCCGGATGTTTGTCAGGTCAATGCCTGATACAGCAATATGTTATCAGTCAGTATGTACTCGGCCAATACAGGCCAGGGGACCGTTTCATTAAACTTCGTATGACTAAAATGTTCGTATGTGCAAATTTAGGATCGGCTGGATATTTCAATTGATGGATTTCATTTATTGAGCAATAAATGTAAATCCAACAGTTGCTTACAAGAAATCATTGTTAATGTGAAATGTACAAACTGTTATAATTTTAGTCGTACGAAGTTTAGTGAAACGGGCCCGAGGTTACCTGATAAATACTGAAAACAATGAGGTAGACATGTTATTGAACACCCCCTGTGTGATTACCCATGTGACAGAAGTTGACGATTCCTGGTTATTTGGTTAGATACTGAATCGCTAGTTATCCTCATAATAAAATAGTTTAATGGGTGAATAAATAATATGTTTACCTAATTGTTGAGCTTTTAAATCGTTTCAGTATACATCATTTGTAACTATATACAAATTAGTATTATCATGGCAGAACTTAAATTGTATCTGTGTACTGTACATTACAAATGCGGATCTCCAAATCACTAGGGATCCACTGAATATGAATATAAATATACATTGAACGTATATTTATATTCGTAGTATGATTGTACTGGTCAATCCAGCGACCATTACTGTGTAACTATCCGCACGGTTACCGCATTGATACTCTCGTACCTCGAGACGGTAATGAGCAGAAAATGGTAACATCATTAGGTGTAATTCGCCCACTTCACCATAATGGCCTCGCCGCGCGTGAAAACCCACAAGATGGCCGCCAGCCGAGTCCAAATCGAGTTGTGTTCTCGTTCTCTTTGACTAGTACATACACTGTTTGTCATTTACATATGTGTTTGGCCGTACGTATCTCGCAAACATCGTTGAACCGGACCAGACTACAGTCTGGTCCGGTTCAACGCTGGTTGAAAATTAAAAACTCGCGGCTGTGCTCGATTTCATGCGCACCAGTAATGAGAGAATTAAACCAAGTTTCAATCTGAGAGGACAAGCCGATGCACGAAATCATTAGTGGGTTCATTAACAAACCTTCTTGGCACGGTGGTAATATCGCGTGTACAATCAGGCTTAAATTGGGCCCATAGCTACCGTGGATTTGGTTTCCTCCTTGCACAAGCAAGAATTAGTGATTTTTCAGTAGATTCTAGTATCACGTAGGAAATGTGGAACACCGTGAGAATGTTTACTTCTGGTAAAACTGACAGTTGAAAGGATCGAATATGTCCGCATGGGCGAATACGCCCGCGGACCTATTCGCGTGCCCTTAAGGCGCGAATATGTCCGCAGGAAACGAATATGCCCGCAGTGCTTTTGGGGGTCGTCTCAAGGTGTTCGGTGAATTTTCAGCTTATGTGCGGCTATACCATTTATGATAGCATTCGCGATATTAGCCATATATCTTTGCCTTGTCATATATCTTTGTCTCTGTCACTGGCAAAATGTGGCGTATGTGAAGTGCGACCAGTGTGTATCCAGATCAGCCTGAACATATGTTCGCAATCAAGCATTTCGCTTACATGAGCCTGAGCTGTAGCACAGCTCAGGCTCAGCCAAACGATTTGCTTGATTTCAAGCGCAATATTCGAGTATTTTGGAGTGAAGACATTGACACATATTTACAAGGTTAGCGCAGGCGGTAGTGTACAGTAGCGATTTTCTTGATGAATGTATTTCAAATGCTGGAATTATAAGGAATAAATGGCCTTTTTGTGGAATTTATCGGGGTATAAACTTGGGAAAGTCGCGGGAATACTGGACGAAGGCCGGAAGGCCTCGTCCAGTATTCCCGCGACTTTTCCAAGTTTATATCCCCGATAAATTCCACAAATAGTCCATTCATTCCTTATAATTCCAGCATTTGAAATAAATTCATCAAGAAAATGTGTTTATTTTCCGTTTTCTTAAGAATTATTTTAACTGCGCCTGACGGTTACGGAAAGTAGTTCGGCATGGTGTTTACTGGGATATAAATTTTGGACAGAGACTTGCAACGGACCAATCAAATGTTAGGGATTTGTGTAAATATTTTTGTGCTGGAATTATTTGTATATATAAATATCGTATACATACGGTATACGTATACTATTGGTATAGTTGATGAGCACACCGTATGATCATATTCCAGAGCTCCAGATAAGCTGCGTATTTGCTTAAATACCCAATTAAAATTTCCAAAGACGCAATTGAAATCAGAAGTAGCGAGTATCAAAAAGCAATAAAAAATGTGTGGTACCTTTATCATGCTGAAGAAAACAATAAACAGACAACAAATATCGCATAATTTTCTTATTTTCCATGAAAACACATCATGGTATAATGTCAAGACATGTTTTCATTTCGAAGCAAAATATTCAATAATTTCGAAATACCCAATTGCTTCAGAAATGATGGAGTGACAATACTCAATTACTAATCCCTTATCTGGAGTTTGATATTCTACTGTACCGTATCATCGTACACCGTGTGTTTGTTTACATTATACAAACATACTATACGAATAGTATACAATATACGATATCCGTATGAATATACGATACAAACATATCACAGATTTATGAACATGTATAAAGTTTGTATAACGTATGGCAGAATTATATGATAGTTGTTGATATGGCTGATAATTGTTAGTACGGACATACCGTACGTTTTTTATTATAACATATCGTATAGAAAACATACCGTATTGTTATAGTACAGTTGGACCTCTCTAAACCGGACACCCTGGCGACCACATTGTGTTTAATTTAGATTGGTTTCACTGTATGTATGCCATTGTCTGTTCATGATTGAAAATGACAAATACTGTTCATGGAGTGCTTAACTACAGTGGAGCCGCACCAAACCGGACACGTCCCAGGGTGGCCGGTTTAGAGAGGGTCCACTGTACGAGTATGTATAGGTGACCAGCAGCCGATTTCATCAACATTGCAAATAGCCTATTTCACCAACATTGCAAAGTATACTTTTCTAGCAAAGTATACTTTGAGGGAGTAATCATTTATTTTTCCTGAAATGCATTATTTCATATAGAACTAACGACTGCATATATTTGATGATTAAAAGCATGCATAATTAGTATACTGAATTTATTACATTATCACAGCCAAAATGGCTGTGATAATGTAATAAATTCAGTATAATAAAAATTAATAAATTTATTCTAAAATTGAAAATTTCTCCCTCAAAGTATACTTTGCTAGAAAAGTATACTTTGCAATGTTGGTGAAATAGGCTACAGCGGACTCGGGATACTGTATATGTATGTAGAATTTACCTAGTGTGCCTGTACCAATCTGTACCAATGGGGAAAATAAAAAAATCGCCACTTCAAATAAACAATTGGCGATACAAAATTACAATTTTCGAAAAAAAATCAAAAAACAAAATTAAATAGTTTTTTTTTTTTTTGGAAAATTGTAATTTTGTATCGCCAATTGTTTATTTGTATCGCCAATTGCGAAAGTGGCGATCGCCAGCGGAATCCCTGGTATAGGTGACCAGCAGACTCGGGATACTGTATATGTATGTAGAATTTACCTAGTGTGCCTATACCAAGCTGGAATCGATGACAAAACGAACCACTAACCAGAACTGACATCCTGGGAGCTTTGAGTAAACCGATTCCCTGATTGTTGTGTGAAGTATTTATCTTATCCTAGTGGAGTAAACCAGTGCCCTGGTTGTAATATGAAATACTTGCGTTGGCATAGTGTAGTAAACCAATTCCATGATTGCAGTATATATAGAGGCAAGGCTCAGGAAACGGGATGGGCGAGGCTCTGCCGAGCACATTCCGTTTCCATGCCGCGCCAGATATTTTTTCCCATTCACGGCACTAACCTACTATTCTATTTATCCCGTCAACACCTACAAATGGCTGTAAAATGCAAAAATTGTATTGATTGGATATCAAAAATGTTTCACGGCACCGTGTTTCACGGCACATACGCACTGTGTTGACGGGATAAAATTTGTTTTGTGTTGTCATAGTGCGATAATCCAATTTCATGATTGCTGTATGAAGTATTTATCATGTCATAGTGCAGTAGCCAATTACCTGGTTGTTATGTGACGTATTTATCATGGTATAGCAGGGATTCCGCTGGGGAAAATAAAAAATCGCCACTTCAAAAAAAATAAACAATTGGCGATAAAAAATTACAATTTTCGAAAAAAAAAAAAGAAAAAAAAATGATTTTATTTTTGATTTTTTTTTCGAAAATTGTATTTTTTTATCGCCAATTGTTTATTTTTATCGCCAGCGGAATCCCTGGTATAGTGCGATAAACCAATTTTCTTCTGTATGAAGTATTTGTCATGTCATAGTGCAGTAAACCAATTTCCCGAGTGTGAAATGAAGTATGTATCAGGTCATAGTGCAGAAACCCAATACATTGATAGCTTAACATGGGCATTTGCAGTTTAAAAACAAAATTTATATACTCTACCGCCTGCGCTAATCTTGCCAATGTTAGTCAATTTCCTTATTTCAAAATACGTCAATAATGTGCTTGATAATTTCAAGCACATTATTGAAGTAGTTTGAAATAAGGACATTTGATTGGCTGAGCCTGGGCTCAAGTCCAGTAGCCTATTTCATCAACATTGCAAAGTATACTTTACTAGCAAAGTATACTTTGAGGGAGTAATCATTTGTTTTTCCTGAAATGCATTATTTCATATAGAACTAACAAATGCATGTATTTCATGATTAAAAGTATGCAGAATTATTATACTGAATTTATTACATTATCACAGCCATAATGGCTGTGATAATGTAATAAATTCAGTATAATAAAAATTAATAAATTTACCATAAAATTGAAAATATCTCCCTCAAAGTATACTTTGCTACTAAAGTATACTTTGCAATGTTGATGAAATAGGCTACAGGAGATAATGCTTCTTGTCTCGGCTAGAGGTTAAGTTACAAAATACTCAAATGCACAGCATCTTTTAATATGGTTTTCTTTCATTGTCTACTGTTTGCAATCAAATACACGATTCGTTAACACACGAAACTCAGAACGAGACAGGGTCACTTACAAGTGCTATAGGAGGCCTCACATTATAGGTTACCATACATGCACAGGTTCCAAAGGGCATGATCACGTGGTTACAACAACAACAATGTCGCCCACTCCAAAGTAAGTATTATTTGATATTTGTCTTAATATGCAACGGATTTTGATGAAATATGGACCAGCAAACGCGTCTTCATGAGCTGCATTTGGTGGTCTAGGGAGTTTGGCACAGACTTATGTCGTTTTTGCGAAGAATCGATTTCCGTGTCGGAGACAAGGAAATCGATTCTTCGCAAAAACGACAGAGACCACCGAATGCAGCTTAACAAGACGCGTTTGATGCGCCATATTTCATCAAAATCCGTTACGTAATAAGAACACTATAACATAATAAGTACTTTGAATCGGTACTTGTTGTTGTTGTTAGTACCACGTGATCATACACCTTGGGTTCTCCTATACTAATATTTGGCGTACACTTTTGGAGTCTGAATAAATACAACATTTATCAAAATTCGGAAATATAAACCAGGCCGACGACCATCGGCCTGCTTCTTTACTGTGCTACATCCCGGGTATGGAAGGTGTTCTCACACTTAAATATAAGCCGCACGAACGAACATCTGTAGCCTATTTCATCAACATTGCAAAGTATACTTTAGTTGCAAAGTATACTTTAGTAGCAAAGTATACTTTGAGGGAGAAATTTTCAATTTTATGATAAATTTATTAATTTTTATTATACTGAATTTATTACATTATCACAGCCAATTTGGCTGTGATAATGTAATAAATTCAGTATAATAATTCTGCTTACTTTTAATCATGAAATATATGCATTTGTTAGTTATATGAAATAATGCATTTCAGGAAAAATAAATGATTACTCCCTCAAAGTATACTTTGCTAGTAAAGTATACTTTGCAATGTTGATGAAATAGGCTGCTGAACATGGTTATGTATAAAATATGTGAACATATAGCACGAAACTATTTAAACAATATTAAATTGAGTCATCACTTGAATAATGTCCATTTTAGCTTCTACAAATATTAATCAGGGACTAAAATGCGTAATGAGTTTCATATTTCACATATCCCTCACGCACCCCGGCCCAGAAGTGATTATCAAATAAGCGCCCATTTCGCGTTAATGGTGTCACTTATGATGAATAATATTTTATCCCTCTCAATAATAATTATCTCTCCCATAATGTATCTGCCCAATTATCTCTGAATTTGATTGCGCCGAGCAATAATTCCGCATTACCGCCATCTGCCCATTTCAGTAATTTACCCCATCACGTAAACGGTGGAATCGAAGCGGACGAAATCTGCCTACGAAATGGAATCGAAGCGGACGAAATCTGCTACGAAATGGTACTAAAATACACAACATGTGACATATTGATATACAATTGAAACGTATGTTAATCGATATGCGTAGTAAAAAAACAACAACAAAAAACACAAACAATTTGTATTTCTTCCCAGTTCGCTATTCGGTCAGAGACGTATTCAAAATGGCCGCGGCTATGGCATTATGTCCTATATTACATCGTCGTGTTAGGTCGATATTGATTTTGAGAAACTGATATCGAAAGTTGACGAAAAATTCAGAGCTCATGCGGAATTGAATTCCGCATGAGCTCTGAATTTTTCGTCAACTTTCGACGTGTTTTACGAGAAATATAACTGATTTTCGAAAGAAATATCGGCGACAAACGGCGATTGGAGGTAAAACCAGAGCGAAACTCGTATATAAAGAGCCGGTAAAACATGCAAATATAACACATACTATGCTGGTAAGAACCCAGGCAGTTTTAAATTGCATAAGCACAGTTTTGTCAGATTACGGCTCAAACTTCAGAAGAAAAAGAAGAAAAATGGTATAATGGCGAAATTGCCAATTAGAACAACTCGTATATTCATGCTGGGTGTTTCTATTAACGTTAATATATGAAATACTTACAGCATGCCGTTCTACTTTGATTTCATTTCGTGAATTAGAAAACATTAATCCCACCGGGCGCCATGATTGCAGTTTCATCCTCAATTTGTGAGGCTATTACAGCTTTTAGTTGAGTGTTATTCGATATGTGAGTGCTTTTACATTTCCGTGATAGCGTATATATACTGAAACGCACGGCAACTTAAAAGGGGCATCAATAATATTGTTCTATCTCGATCCCACGACATGATATTTCGTGGGAACGATATGCTATCTCGTGCAGATCTCGTTACCACGAGTTATCTATCTCGTTCCCAAGACATAGCGTCTCGTTCCCACGATATAACATCTCGTTCCCACGAGATAGGATCCCGCTACTTCGAGCTAGCCATTTGGTTCCCACGATATAACATATCGTTCCCACGACAGTCAGCCAATCAAAAGGTAGCACAATTGTCATTCCAGATGGTGGAGTAATCTGCTATTCTATTGGCTATTCTATTGTCGTCTGCTGTTTTTATTTTCTATTTTCCAAACAAACAACATGGTTTGGCAACACTTCAGGATCATTTAGAATCATTTCAATTGAAAATGATTCTAAAGTGTAGTCAAACCATATTTGTATTGAGACAAAAATGCAAAATATGAAACAACAGCAGACGCTCTAATGGTTAACCCTTTGAACCCGAAAGCCCGCTATATCGGTTTATGCAAACAGTGCAGATCCAGATAAGCCGGCTCGTAACGAGCCGTCTCATCAGGATCTGCACTGTTTGAAAGTAATTTTCATATTTTTGAGAAAAACAAATACCCCCTTTTTATAAATGGAATAGTCTGAAAATCATTTTGCGATGATTGGATTGGTTGCAAAACGAACATATCGCAGCCCATTCAGTTACTTAGGGGTGAAAGGGTTAATATGGCAGGAAAACATGGACAACAGATGAATATGAAAGCAGTGCAGTTGTGTCGCCATATGCAGTGGAACCTCTCTAAACCGGACATCCTGGGGACTTCATTGTGTTTACTTTACATGGGTTTCGTGGTAACTTATTTCAGTGCCGTGTCTGTTCACGATGGGAACTGACAAATACTTTTCATGAACTGCTTACATGTAGCTACAGCGAAACCTCTCTAAATCTGACATCCTGGGGACTTCATTGTGCCGTTTAATTTACATGGGTTTCGTGGTAATTTTATTTCATTACCGTGTCTGTTCATGATTGGAACTGACACATACTGTTCATCAACTGCTTAGTTACAGTGGAACCTCTCTAAATCGGACACCCTGGGGACTTCATTGTGTTTACTTTACATGGGTTTCGTGGTAATTTTATTTCATTGTCGTGTCTGTTCATGATTGGAACTGACAAATACTGTTCATCAACTGCTTAGATACAGTGGAACCTCTCTAAACCGGACACCCTCCCTACTACCATGCAAGTTGATAGACGGTAAATCAACCGTCATGTCGTGCAGCATTAGCGCATTGATTACTTCGACCAATTACGGTTGGAAAGAAAATTGAATATTTGAACACTGATGATGCGACGCCAGAAAATGTACGAGTCACATCAGCAAACCAACCTGCCTGTAATCCGTTATACGATAACAACTGGTAACAATTGCACCAATATCTTTATTCAAAAAAATTGATCGAAGACGCAGCAATCATTGTTCATTTAATTATTAATAAGTTCAATTTAATATTCAGCGATTGGTCAGAAAATCACGTGATTTGTCCGCCATTATAAATACGAATCGACGGTTATGGCGACACAATACCGGTGTTCTCGCGATACTTGGTCGAGAGCAAAACCATTAATGAGGCCGGCTAATCAGGGTGGCCTTTATCCAACTTCCGCCGGGTAATTGACGAAACTGGCATAATTGTGCCGCAATGTGACAAAATGGATCCAACCTACAATTTAACCCATTCCATGAAGATTACCCCGCTATGGGTTATGAACAACTAGAAATGAATGTGTGCTACTTTTATTAGTTCTATTCAGAAGTGTATGCTGTTACCATTCATTTGAACCGTCTCGGCGAGACGGTTCAAATGAATGGTAACAGCACACACTTCCGTGCATAATTAAGAAAATTATGTTTTGTACCGTGGACAAAAATGTGTAGCCACGGCATATCCTGGGTTAGGTAGCCACGTAATGCCTCGGTAAAAATGATTTTCTGCTTACATATCAAGCAATTTAGCCCGTGATCAGACGGTCTATCTAATAATATAATAAGATAATGTGAGATAGTTTCAAATTTGGAGTAAATATCTCAGATAGTTATCACACGTGGCAACAAAAAAGGCCGCGGTCACCCGGCTGACACATGCTGGTCGTGTGTACATTGCAAACCCCGTTTTTTCTTGGATATTTTTAAACCAGGTACAGGTGAACAGGAGTGTGTCTGTACAATGTGCTCGCTGTCTTTGTGTAGAAAGATTGAGGCGAAAAATAAGTGCCTGAATTATAGACATACAACAACAACTGTGCAAAACCGCATGTGACCACTTTATGGCGTCATTTGTTGTCGTAAAGTTATAACGCGAAATCAAAAACGTCTCTGTTGTTTCATATTTTGTCACATATCTCTATACACTCATTGTTTGTCAGCACTTTAGAATCAAGGACCATAAAGTGTGCGTCAACTATCAAACAACAGGCGATGAAATTAATGAGGTGGCATTAAGACTTTCAGACGTTAATAATGTACAAACGTATGTGTCTATATATACTTGAATGGTGCAAATTACCAGCTGTACTTTACTTTACTGTACATGAACAAACGACAGCTAACATGTTCAAAACTATAGACCATAACTGCAAAACAGGTGCACGACTCGGACACAGGACCCAGTGAATGACCCATTCGAAATACATTACCCCACCCACGTAGCAACCTACGGGACGCGTTTTGTTCACGTTTTTGCTACGTTGTAGCCACGGTGTACGACGCTGACCACGTATTGCCACGTTGTAGAACGTTGTGGGGAAAAGCCAGCGAATGTTGAACATGTCCAACTTTCAAGTTCACGTTTTGTCACGTTTGATCACGTTTAATCCACGTTGTTCCACGTTTGCTCACGTTGTAGCCACGTTCTGTCACGTTTCCCAGCGTAGCTAAACGTGGGGTCCAAAAACGTGACACTATGACTGGGGTATACAATGTAACATGATCACGTAACGTTTGATTATTAAACCAACAACTCCAATTTGTAACACGGTCATACCTGGTCAGTTCAACAGAGCCATAACACTGACAAAAGAAGTGAAATAAGGGGGTCTAACTCCCTGATGGATATACAAATGTATAACCCCCCTTTATTCCACTGAGCCCGTCATTTGTGAACCACGGCTACGGTATCTAGCGGAATAAACGGAGCGAATTCAGCAACGCTTATGCAAGTAGCAATCATGGTTATTGCATTAGTTTGATTAAACCTGAAGGGGACAGTGGAAGCAGGGGGCTAACTCCATGATGGAGTTAGCCCCCTTCTTCCACTGAACTCTTCATTTGTGAACCATGGTTACGGTATCTAGCGGAATAAACGGTGGGAATTTAGCAACGCTTATGCAAGTACATGTAGCATTAGTTTGATTAAACCTGAAGGGGTCAGAGGAAGCAGGGGGCTAACTCCATGATGGAGTTAGCCCCCTTCTTCCACTGAACTCTTCATTTGTGAACCATGGTTACGGTATCTAGAGGAATAAACGTTGGGAATTCAGCAATGCTTGTGCAAGTAGCAATTATTGGTTACAGAAACATGATCAAGTAACGTCAGTTTGATTAATAAATCAACAACTCACTTTGGTAACACGGTCAGACACTTCTCCGTTGTTTCTGACAATGGTATCCAAGTATCTTCGATTCCACGTGCTAGTAACTACACTAAAATCATGTATCATGCATGTACTCAATGGACAGTTCCGTGTAAGTAAATATAAGTAAATATAGACACTGCTGGGTAGAAAGGAGAAGATGCACAGTTTCCCATGCAAGTGGATAAATTGGATTGAAAACTTGATGGTAATCATTGCGAAATTGGAAATCAGCATTTTAATTTCTTCTCCACATACGCATCAGTTGGTGTCGATAGATGAATTGCCACCTCGCACGCTGTATGTGTGGTCTGGGTGAAAGTGAAAGTGAACGGGTTTAACGTCCCAGCAACAAATGAGGTCATAATTATATATATGGAACCACAGTTTACAGTCTCATCAGCCAGACCAGTTACATGGAAATACTATACTGTATGTGTGGTCTGTGAGAAAGTGAAAATGAATGAATGGGTTTAACGTCCTAGCGATAGCTAAGTTCATACTCTATAGAGACGGGACCACAGTTTAAATTATCATCCGCCAGACCAGGGGGCCGTTTCACTAAACTTCGTACGACTAAAATGTTCGTAAGTGCAAACGTATGCTAGTCTGTATATATAAAGTTCACATTAAAGGAGACGTTACGTCTTGTAAACAATTATTGGATTTACATTTATTGAGCATAGGCTGCATATGCAGCCTATGCTCAATAAATGTAAATCCATCAATTTAATTTCCAGACTATTCTAAATGTAAACTTACGAACATTTTAGTCATACGAAGTTTAGTGAAACGGTTGGATGGATGGATGAAAACAGTTGGATGGAAATATTATGTAAGTACTTTTCACGACTACGATGAGTGTTGAACTCGCAACCTCCGGTAGTCCAATGACATATCACCTATGTCACGGCCAATACCTGATCCGGGTGAAAAATATATTACTAATCACCAGACTCATGTTCGATACACTACCACCTGCGCTAATATTGCCAATATTTTCATCCTTGTTTATATCAAAGTACTTGAATAGTGTGCAGCATGATTTGCTGAGCCAGAGTTGTGTTTCATACCATATGATATCTTGTTCTATAATTACACTACCACCTGCGCTAAAATTGCCAATATTTTCATTCTTTTTTTATATCAAAGTACTTGAATAGTGTCCAGCATGATTTGCTGAGCCTGAGTTGTGTTTCATACCATATGATATCTTGTTCTATAATTACACTACCACCTGCGCTAATATTGCCAATATTTTCATCCTTTTTATTATCAAAGTACTTGAATAGTGTCCAGCATGATTGGCTGAGCCTGGGTTGTGTTTCATACCATGTGATATCTTGTTCTATAATTACACTACCACCTGCGCTAATATTGCCAATATTTTCATCCTTTTTATTATCAAAGTACTTGAATAGTGTCCAGCATGATTGGCTGAGCCTGAGTTGTGTTTCATACCATATGATATCTTGTTCTATAATTACACTACCACCTGAGCTAATATTGCAATATTTTCTTCCTTTTTATTATCAAAGTTATACTGATTAGTGTCCAGCATGATTGGCTGAGCCGGAGTTGAGTTTTCATACCATATGTATATTGTTCTATAATTACACTACCACCTGCGCTAAATATTGCAATATTCATCCTTTTTATATCAAAGTACTTGAATAGTGTCCAGCATGATTGGTGAGCCATGAGTTGTGTTTTCATACATATGATATCTTGTTCTATAATTTACACTACCCACCTGCGCTAATATTGCCCAATATTTTCATCTTTTTTATTTTTTTTATCAATTGTATTGTGAATAGTGTCCAGCATGATTGGCTGAGCCTGAGTTGTGTTTCATACCATATGGTATATTGTTCTATAATTACACTACCACCTGCGCTAATATTGCCAATATTTTCATCCTTTTTTATATCAAAGTACTTGAATAGTGTCCAGCATGATTTGCTGAGCCTGATTTGTGTTTTTCAACCAATGGATATCTTGTTTCTATAATTACACTACCACTGCGTAATATTGCCAATATTTTCATCCTTTTTTCATATCAAAGTACTGATTAATAGTGTCCACAGCAATGATGTCAGCCATGATTGCCTGTATTGCCTTGAGCCTGAGTTGTGCTTCATACCATATGATATCTTGTTCTATAATTACACTACCACCTGCGCTAATATTGCCAATATTTTCATCCTTGTTTATATCCAAGTACTTGAATAGTGTGCAGCATGATTGGCTGAGCCTGAGTTGTGTTACATACCATATGGTATATTGTTCTATAATTACACTACCGCCTTCGCTAATCTTGCCAATATTTGTATTTGTTTATTTCAAAATACATGAATATTGTACTTGAAATCAAGCAGGATGATTGACTGAGCCTGATATGTGTTATAGCTCAGGCTCAGCCAATCAAGCTGCTGGATTGCGGGTTGAAATCGCCAATATAATTAATATCAGAAATGTTGACATCTTGGCAATATTAACCCTTTCAACACCACAGACCTCTATAGAGACAATGTTTGCAAACAGTGCAGATCCAGATGAGCCGGCTCGTAACGAGCCGTCTCATCAGGATCTCCACTGTTTGTTAATAGTTATCAAATTTGAAAAAAATACCCTTTCTGAAGAATGGAATAGCCTGAAAATTTGAATGGACCAATGAAATAGCATGAAACAGTGGCATGGAACAGCCCATTAAGTTACTTGGTGTTGAAAGGGTTAACGCTGGCGGTTGTGTATACGGGCAATCCGGTGTTTGCTATACAGTGTATATACATTCAGTTCTGACAATATTCAACTTGGTCGGAGATGCGTCGGGAAAGTGATGAAATAGAAAAAAAAATATTTAATTGGAGAGTTGTATCTTATTTCTGAATCCAATTGGAGATATAAGAGTCGCTAGAAAAACTGTGTGAAACTTGGTATAAGACACGCCATGTGATTTTGTACGTAAGATCATGTGCGATTTTTCATGAAAACTATTTACAACATTTACGATATTTTCGTTAAATGACGTCGAAAGATGACACAATCTTCATAACAAATACCTACCTACACAACCGCCTGTGTCAATCTTGCCCCGAATATGAACGTTTCTGAACATATATTGCCAATTTCAACTCGCTTCTGTATGTAAATACACAATCGCCTGTGTTAATCTTGGCCAGAATATCAACGATTCTGAACATATATTGCCAATTTCAACTCGCTGCTTTATGTAAATACACAACGGCCTGCGTTAATATTGCCCTGAATATCAATGATTCCGAACATCTATTGACAATGCCAACTCGCAACTCAGAGACTCACACAAATTGCTTGATTGCGGCTCAGAGACTCACACAAATTGCTTGATTGCGACTCAGAGACTCGCACAAATTGCTTGATTGCGGCTCAGAACTCACACAAATTGCTTGATTGCGGCTCAGAGACTCACACAAATTGATTGATTGCGGCTCAGAGACTCACACAAATTGCTTGATTGCGACTCAGAGACTCGCACAAATTGCTTGATTGCGGCTCAGAACTCACACAAATTGCTTGATTGCGGCTCAGAGACTCACACAAATTGCTTGATTGCGGCACAGAGACTCACACAAATTGCTTGATTGCAAGATGAAATTCGGGACGCCTTATGGAAATACCTATGGACGGCATGCGTTCCATTGTGTTTCAATGGGAAACGAACGTACATGTACGTATTTAATATATATATATATATGTATATATAAACAAACTACACGAATGCATGCGTTTTGATATGATATTATTATTACGAGAACCAGTCAGTACTGCGGCCCCGGAATATGTAAGCGTAAATCAGCTATTTGAATGTAACAGGTTATCAAAGTACCGAAAGTACTGCATAATTATATACTAAAATTACAAATATTTATGAAATGTAACAATAACGTTCGACCATGTCCAGCAAACAGTTCCAGAGTCCCACGGCAAACGTCTACCCACGGCTGGACATTGTCGAACCTTATATTGTACGGGTATGGTATGGGATACATAACTTAGAACACGGCTGTCCGCCTGTACCGTCGATAGTACACGACTGTCAGCGGTAATCCTGCCAATATTATAGGAATGAATGGCCTTTTTGTGGAATTTATCGGGGTATAAACTTGGAAAAGCCACTTTCGCAATTGGCGATAAAAATAAACAATTGGCAATACAAAATTACAACTTTTTTTTTCCCGAAAATTGTAATTTTTTATCGCCAATTGTTTATTTTTATCCTATTGGTTATTATAGGAATGAATGGCCTTTTTCTGGAATTTATCGGGGTATAAACTTGGAAAAGTCGCGGGAATACTGGACGAAGGCCGGAAGGCCTCGTCCAGTATTCCCGCGACTTTTCCAAGTTTATATCCCCGATAAATTCCACAAAAATGCCATTCATTCCTTATAATTCCAGCATTTTAAATAAATTCATCAAGAAAATGTGTTTATTTTCCGTTTTCTTAAGAATTATTTTAACTGCGCCTGACGGTTACGGAAAGTAGTTCGGCATGGGAGTTTACTGGGATATAAACTTTGGACAGAGACTTGCTACGGACCAATCAAATGTTAGGGAATTGTGTAAATATTTTTGTGCTGGAATTATTTGTCAATTACTTTATTGCAAAATACTTAAATATTGTGCTTAAAAATCAAGCAGCTTGATTGACTTAGACTGAGTAACAAATTGATTTATTGCGAGTTGGCATTGCCAATAGATGTTCGGAAACGTCGATAAGATAGACAGGATTAAGGTAGGTGGTTGTGTACATGAGTACTCGAAGCATTGCCTGTAACCGATTTCATCAAAATTACAAAGTATACTTATCTAGCAAAGTATACTTTGAGGGAGAAATTTTCAATTTAAGGATAATTTTATTAATTTTTATTATACTGAATGTATTACATTATCACAGCCATTTTGTAATGTAATAAATTCAGTATAATAATTCTGCATATTTTTAATCTTCAAATATATGCAGTCGTCGGTTCTATATGACATACTGCATTTCAGGAAAAATAAATTATTAATCCATCAAAATATACTTTTGTAAATATACTTTTGTAGATAAGTATACTTTGCAATTTTGATGAAATCGGCTACTGAATATTTCAGAATAACGACTAGGATACCCGAGGGTATCCGATCACCGCGTAATATCCGGCAGCATTATACCGGAAATGCACAGGTGTGCGTTTTCATGGTGACTGTACGACTGCGCACGCAGACGAATGTGTTATGCTGAGCTGGGCATGCGCAGATGCTAAACACTAATACACGTATTGCCCCAGCTCGCAGCGCCATACCCCGATACGAGCGAGCAGCGATGCCAATTTAATCACTAATTGGTTCGTTATTGATGTAGATACTTTGCGCCCGAATCGACAAAATGAAATGAACCGTTGAATAATTCATATTGCAATATTGTGGATGCACGCGATTCTGGTGTAAAGCTAATTAAATACGGTCTATGCGAAGTGTACAAAGGACGTGTACAATTTGGGAGACTGATACAGCGAACTTGCTATTACGCAGCCAAGTTATTACGCAACCTATTAATTATTTGTATGTGTTTGTCGTCCCGTATTTACGTAAACATATGGTTTGCAAATACATACATGTACAATGTATTTATAATTAATTAAGTATCCATAACTAACTAGTAAGCTTGTGGAAATATACGTATACGTACAGTGGAACCGCTCTAAACCGGACACCCTTATTGTCAACGATTCTGAACATATTTTGGTAATGCCAACTCGTAATCAAGCAATTTGACTGTCTCACTCAGCCTCAGCTGTAGCAGCACAACTCAGGCTCAGTCAATCAAGCTACCTGATCTCAAATATAACATTTAAGTATTTTGAAATAAAGAAATTGACAAATGTCGGCAAGATTGGCGCAGGCGGTAGTGTATTTTTGAAGGTTTTTTCCTCGACGTGTTGTCCGTTTACTAAGTTGCTTCTGTGTTATCGCTCTCAAGCCATGACTCTGCCAAGCATATTAAAGGTACATGCCCACTCAGTAGGCACAACACGATCTTTATAGTAATTAAATAGTTACGTGTATAATTGTGTCACTATTCCACCAGTTTTAAAAATTACGAGTGCTCGCTATATACAGATATAATCATTTAGTAATATTTATTTTACTGATAGTGACTCAGGCTATTTTCATATGCAAATGAGGCATGGTATTTCTTAATTGCTTATACTAATTAAATGCGTCACCTGAACAAATACAATTTTCGACAGATTATAAAGTATGATCATTGCACATCAAAAAATAAATACAGAGAATAAATAGTAATGTCCGTTAACATTTTAAGGAAACACGGTTATCGCCCCTGATATCAGTGTGGATATTTACGTATGATATAAAATGTATAAATAATGTCAATAAATACGTGGGGTAATGGTGAATGAATGTTTATTTTGCCAGAAAATGTCTCAGATGATGTCTCTGATATAAAGAACTATGTGTGCCTACTGAGTGGGTATGTACCTTTAATAAACAACATTGTTTAAAACTCAGGGTTCCCACTATTTTGGGAAGACCAAATTCCATGACTTTCTAGGACCTGTTTTCGAAATTCAAGGACCAATATTTGCATGGATGATGCTGATGAAACGGTGTTGAGCCTGGAATACACTTGTGTTGGGGAGAGAAGTTACTTCTCTCCCCAACACAAGTGTATTCCAGGCTCGACACTGTTTCATGTAGTACTTCAGTTCTGAATTTACAAAATCCCGATTTGGTGCCAGGTGCCCTAACCACATCAAATCGTTTGGCTCGAAATCACGACTTTGCACTGAACTTTTCTCAACAACACCAATAATTGGACTGGAATCCAAATTCCATGACTTCCAATGACCTTTTCAGAAAAAGAGGCAAATTCCATGACTTTCCAGGTCTGGAATCCATTTGTCCAAATTCCATGACTTTCCAGGAATTTAAGGACCAGTGGGAACCCTGAAAACTGTATGGTTTCCATAAAATGCACCATTTTCGTTAATTGAGAAATGAGTAATGGTCACAATATGCTGTAAAACATTGTTGTTAATCAGTAAGTAAATTAAGTACACAGTTTAACCCATTAATTTCGGAATACACCTTCGCGGTTATGAAATTTATAAAATATTTTACTTTTATTTTTGTTATTTCTCAATGGAAGTATATGTTGTGACCACTCATTTGAACCGTCTCGATGAGACGGTTCAAATGGTGGTCGCGACATATACTTCTGAGCGCATAGAAGGACAATATTTAGGAAATTCCACAAACATAATGGCGTATACTCAGTATGAAATTGGTTAAAGGCACTGGGGCTGAGATATGCTGACAACGTGATGAAACATATTAGTAAACTACAATTTAATTGTAGATTTTGTATCGTATTTCTGAGTCCAATGACACGCCATAAAAATAGAAATAATACTGAACAAGGACATCGTTATTGCGAGGCTAATCCCCTCGCTTGCAGCCTTGACAGTAAAATAAACAAGTCCCAAACGGACCTTGACCTTGGGAGGTCGGGCGTGAGTCGTATGTAAAGCAAAGCACCACCTCTAGACACACATTGTGGCCAAAATGTATTACAAAATTAAAGTTATTACTAACGTACGCACGTACGCACGCACGTACGTACATGGACTAACGCTATATCCCCTCTTGCCTATCGGTGAGGGGCTACATATAACCGTGATAACGTAGCCGATGGTTGTTAACCCTTAGACTGCGGAGCATGAAAATTGTCGTCTGCTGTTGCTTTATATTTTGCCTTTTTTCGCATTAAAGACATGGTTTGACAGCAATTTAGAATAATTTCCACACTGGAAATGATACTAAAATGCTGTCAAATCATGTTTTTGGTGAGAAAAATCGAAAATAAAAAATAAACAGCAGACGACAAGATTTAATTCGACAGTGTAAGGGTTAATTTATTTATGTATACTTATTAATTCGCATTCCATTAAGTGAAACATCTAAGACACAATTCCTTTAACAAACAAACTAATACTTGTCATAGAAGTCTTTGAATCAGAACTACATTTGAAATACTGACGAGTTAATTTCGATATGAATCTCACCGCAATTGGGAACCGACACGATAAAATAGTGTTTACTATTGAATTTACGACCAGTGTAGACCCAGATCAGCCTGCGCATACGCGCAGTCTAATAAGGGTATACACTGGTCGCTAGTGAGATGTGGAAATAGTCCTGAATCTGTTACTCTGTATCTGCCTGCATGGGCAGGCAGATTGATTAGCAGATGCACGGGCAAGTAAATATGTCTGTGACTGGAGAAATGGGGTTAATATATTCCACAAAACATGTCTATCTGATATGAACACATATGTAAACCTTTCGTTCCTTCATTTTCTCTGCATTATCTCCTCTTAATTTACGTTGTTCTAAACACTATTTTCTAATACATTTTGTATGTAACTTGTGTAGTATAATTAGATACGACTATGCTCAATAGCTATACGGGGTACATGATGTATTCAAAAGTGTAAAACATTTAATCATTAAAAAAGAAATGGTGTGATAGAGAATAGTAGGTTAGTACCGTGAATGGGAAAAATATCTGGCAAGGCTTAGCAAACGGGATGGGCGAGGCTCTCCCGTTTCCGTGCCGCGCCAGATATGTTTTCCCATTCACGGCACTAACCTACTATTCTATTTAGCCAGTCAACACCTACAAATGGCTTTAAAATGCAATAAAATAACCCCAGCCAGCGCAAATATTCACACGCAGTGATTAGGTCGTATTGACAGGATATCAAAAATGTTTCACGGCACCGTGTTTCACGGAACATACGCACTGTGTTGACGGGATAATATGGGATTTGTAACCGGTGTAGATCCAGATCAAATAATACACTCACGTTACCTGATAACGATATAAATTATGTTCATTATGTCGCAATACTGTTTGTCCAACGTTTTAATGAACCCGTCTCTCGTAATTCTTACGGAACGGCAATTGTACATGTACATGTGTTGTATTATTGTTCATAAATTATGTCTATTATGTCGCAATACTGTTTTTCCAACGTTTTAATGAACCCGTCTCTCGTAATTCTTATGGAACGGCAATTGTAAATGTACCTGTGTTGTATTATTGTTCATCATGTTATGATGTACAGTTGATGAGACGTAAACTTCAGTTCTAACTACAATCAAATATTGATTAATGCTGCTACAGTGGAACCTCTCTAAACCGGACACCCTGGGACGTCCCCGGCAGGGATTGCGCAGGCTGATCTGTAGCCTATTTCACCAACATTGCGAAGTATACTTATCTAGCAAAGTATACTTTGAGGGAGAAATCTTCAAATTAAGGATAAATTTATTAATTTGTATTATACTGAATGTATTACATTATCACAGCCAAAATGGCTGTGATAATGTAATAAATTCAGTATAATGATTCTGCATACTTGTAATCATCAAATATATGCAGTTGTTAGTTCTACGTGAAATAATGAATTTCGGGAAAAATAAATGATTACTCCCTCAAAGTATACTTTGCTAGATAAGTATACTTTGCATATGTTGATGAAATCGGCTACTGGGTGTAGGCTGGTCGCAAACTCATAAAGGACTTCTTCTCATCAAGTGGTTCAAATGTTCACTCGGTGGGTGTACGATAACACTCACTCCCAGACATCTATTAGCGTTGAATGGAACAATTTTCGCTAATTTCTCCTATTAACGATTGCATTTTAACGGAAATGGCGGAAAAGAACACGGAGAAATGGCCTGTAATGTCCCACAGATAAGCCGAGTATATGTACGCAACGATCATGGGAACTTGTGAGTGGTGGTCATATATATAGTGACCATATTTGAGAGAATCCAAGCGATTTTCGACCTACACAACGGCCTTCGTTAATCTTGCCATGAGCATCCACGTTTCTGAACATATATTGGCAATGCTAACTGGCATGGTGATTGTCTGAGCCTGAGCTGTAGCACAGCTCAAACTCATCCAATCAAGCTGCTTGATTTCAAGCACAATATTGAGAAATATTGACAAGATTAGCGCAGGCGATAGTGTAGTCTGTGCTTGTACGTTTCTTCACACGTGCAAGAAATGTCGGATATATGACCATGTCGGGGATTGGTTCGACGAGACAGAGACGATATGAGCGTGATACGGTGGACCAATTACAGAGAGACACAAACCAATCTACCGAGTAAACCACGCTATAATCAATTAATTAGCTGATCAATTATGCTGTCGTCTATATACTGCCAACTGCGCTAATCTTACCAATATTTATCAATTTCTTTATTTCGAAATACTTCATTAATGTGCTTGAAATCAAGCAACTTGATTGGCTGAGCCTGAGCTGTTCTACAGCTCAGGCTCAGACAATCAAATTGCTTGATTGCGAGTTCGCATCGCCAAGATATGTTTAGAAACTTTGATAATCTTGGCAAGATTAACGAATGCGGTTGTGTATTTTATTTTGTCAAGATAATCTGCTTTTTATAACAGAAACAACTGGGTTAACCAGTGAAGTTATTCTGATAATTTTAATATGTGGGTTTGTTTTTTCTTTCAGACTGTAGAGATATGGTTCATGACCGTTGCGACATGATTGTTGACATAACTAATTTAAATTTTCCCGCGTAAACTATCGACTTTCATTCGTAGCCATGAGACAAACCTTCAGCAAAAAGTCTGAAAATAACTGACACCTCCTACCACCACTTCACAACCCACCCATCCCGTACCGCATTTTTAGCAGATTTGAGGCTGAACCCGAACAAATCAGAATTGTCACCATTTCATGCTGAGGGTACACCATTTTGGTGGAAACGACTATACACCTCACCTAGATTTACCTGAGATAATCATTCCGGCAGAGGATCATACCCGCCTTCGTGAAGCACGAGTTGTAGTCCGCGAGGGGCGCCTGGCAACACGAACACTTGAGGCAGCCCGTGTGCCAGTAACGGTCGACCGCGTGCAGCAAAAACCGGTCACTGATTCTCCCGCCACAACCCGCGCATGACCTCACTTCCGGCGAGCCGGACTGAACGTTGTGATTGGTTGTTACCGCCGAGTGCATGTCGGGACTTGGAAGGCGGGGGTTGTCTGTGGTACCTGGAATATACCAGATGTACTACAATGATACATGTACATTTCCTCCTTCGTTAATGTCACAGAATTTTTCAACGTCTTTATTTAAAAATACATTCTGCTGCTTGAAATCAAGCGGCTTGATAAGCTGAGCCTGAGCTGTGATACAACTCAGGCTCAAACAATAAAATTATGATAATCTGTAAATTTCACTTTAAGAACGTTTTCTTGCAAACAATTATTGGATTTACATTTATTTAGCATAGGCTGCACATGTTCAATAAATGTAAATCCATCAATTGGAATTTCCAGATTATCTTAAATATGCACTTACAAACATTTTAGTCGTACGAAGTTTAGTGAAACTAGTGATCTTGATATTTCTTGCATATAGAATAACAGCCTAATGTCGTTTGATATCAAATTTAGTAGGCAAGGCTAGGAAACGTGTATGAATTCCGCGCCGTGAGATGATTCTATTTATATTGCCATATATAAATAAATTGCCAACTATCTGCAGAACAGGGGGGCCGCTTCACTAAACTTCGTACGACTAAAATGTTCGTAAGTGCAAATTATGATATTCTGTAAATTTCACATTAACAGTTTCTTGTAAACAATTATTGGATTTACATTTATTGAGCATAGGCTGCATATGCAGCCTATGTTCAATAAATGTAAATCCATCAATTGAATTTCCAGACGATCATAAATGTACATTTATGAACATTTTTAGTCGTACGAAGTTTAGTGAAATGGGCCCCTGTTCCGCAAAATCTCTCATTTATCAGGTAGCAAGCGTTATATAGGCACGCTACGTACGGACCGATACATGATATCGTTGGAACCTGATCAACTGATGTACACATTGGGTTTAGAAACATGTTTAAACACATACAGACTCATTTTCATGCGCATACATTTGTATGGAATTTAAAATCACGTGATGTGAGCAATGGTGATATTGTCATAATACTATGGTGGTCACTAGAATATGAATTTCTTTTTCTTAGGAGTCAGGGAACCTATGACTTATTTGGTTTAGATCCACTACATACATGTTTCAGGTCATGTTAAGTAGATTCTACAACATCCATATGAAAAATGATTTACGTGTAGCAGAGAATGTTCCAATACGTAGTAAAACTATTTAGTGTTTTATTGCCTTCTACATTAATATAAATCTATTAAATTAACAGAAATCCGTACGCGAACGAGTAAAACAAAATGTTTGTTATAAATATAATATATAGCGAAACAGCGATAGCATCTATTGTTTTAATAATATGCATACATATTATAAGTAATGTTTAATAGCTATATAATTATGAATACTACACTATAATATGGTTTGCACTTCATCACTATTGTTTATGGCTGTGTGATTTACCTCAAGATAAGCTGGATTCGTTTTTACTTATATTCATGCGCAATCGAGAGAACATTAAAACATTTAAAATGTACAAATAGTATTTAAAGGAGTACCGATATGATATATTTAAATTGAAAATATATTCTACAATTGCTTACAGCATAATTTACTGATCGATAATACTCACTGAATATTGGCCTATTTGACCGCATTACCTATATTGCGCGTGCACCCCAGTAAACCCGCTATTTACGTACATGCATGTCACTGGGGTGTGCTGGGGTGCGCTCGCTAATACAATGTTTGCGTAATGTAAAATGTTGTCCGCAAATATGTCATACATGATAAACTACCGCTTGCCAATATTTGTTAATTTATGTATTTCAAAATACTCCAATATTGTGCTTGAAATCGAGCAACTTGTGTTTGATTACGAGATGGCATTGCCAATAGAGGGGGCTCAGTAGCCTATTTCACCAACATTGCAAAGTATACTTACAAGGTGCATGATCACGTGGTTACAACAACAACAACGTCGCCCACTCCAATGTAAGTATTATTTTATATTTTCCTTAATATGCAACGGATTTTGATGAGCTGCAGTTGGTGGTCTATGGAGTTTGGCAAGACTTATGTCGTTTTTGCGAAGAAACGCAAACACGACAGAAGTTTGGGCGAAAATACAGAGACCACCAAATGCAGCTTAACAAGACGCGTTTGATGCGCCATATTTCATCAAAATCCGTTACGTAATAAGGACACTATAAAATAATACGTATTTTGAAACGGTACTTGTTGTTGTTGTTAGTACCACGTGATCATACACCTTGAATTATCTAGCAAAGTATACTTTAAGGGAGAAATTTTCAATGTTAGGATAAATTTATAAAATTTTATTATACTGAATTTATTACATTATCACAGCCATTTTGGCTGTGATAATGCAATACATTCAGTCTAATAATTCTGCATATTTTTAATCATCAAATATATGCAGTGATTAATTCTATATGAAATAATGCATTTTAGGAAAAATAAATGATTACTCCCTCAAAGTATACTTTACTAGATAAGTATACTTTGCAATGTTGATGAAATCGACTACAGAAACGTTAGTAATCTGCGAAAGATAAACGCAGACGGTTCTGTATATACAATGCAAATTTACAATACAGTGCAACCTCTCTACAACAGCCACCCATGGGAAGAGGCAAAATTGGCTGTTATAGAGAGGTGGCTGTTGTAGGGAGGTTAATGCTGAATACAATTTTATCGTCTGATGTTTATTTATTTTCTTCAATAATTCTCAATAGAATGCAAAATCAACATCAAACGACAATGTTCATGCTCAGCAGTGTAAGGGTTAGATATAGAGGAAATCATCCATTTGGGATATAAAATAGCGGCTGTTACAGAGAGGTGGCTGTTGTAGAGAGGTGGCCGTTCGGGGAGGTTCGACTGTACAAGTCCCGCCATTAAGCAGCGTGCACGTGCGACACAAGACACCCACACGTGTCATCCTCTTAGTAAACGTCAGTAGCAATTTCTGACATTAATGGCCTCGTATATTTGCTTAATAAAGATCTTTTAAACTTTAAAAATGTGGATAATGGCGCCAAACGTTTCTGAAAGGTTAAGTAAACGTATCGATTCTGTAGTTCTACAAGGAGCTGAGCGGAATTTTAGAAAACACCTGACAATCCACATGAAAATGGGATTATTGCACTTGTATCGCAGTCGTGTGTGGTCTTAAACTAGAGTGTGCATTACCGCCTGTGGTAATCTTGTCAATATTTGATAATTTTCTTATTTAGAAATACTTGAATATTGTGCTTGAAATCAACCTGCTTGATTAGCTGGGCCTGAGCTGTGCTACAGCTCAGGCTCAGACAATCAAATTGCTTGGTTGCGAATTGGCACTGCCAATATATTTTCAGAAACGGTTACAACCTGTACATGATTAACGCAAGCGGTTGTGTAATGTACAAGTATGGAATCCATTTCAGTAGCCGATTTCATCAAAATTGCAAACTATACTTTTCTAGCAAAGTATACTTTGAGGGAGTAATTATTTATTTCTCCTGAAATGCATTATGTCATATAGAACTAACGACTGCATATATTTGATGATTAAAACTATGCAGAATTATTATACCGAATGTATTACATTATCACAGCCAAAATGGCTGTGATAATGTAATAAATTCAGTATAATAAAAATTAATAAATTTATCCTAAAATTGAAAATGTCTCCCTCAAAGTAAACTTTGCTAGAATAGTATACTTTGGTGAAATAGGCTACAGGTCAGGTCAATGCCACATTGGAATCTCACTCAACCGGACACCAAGCCAACGTCTGTGATCTTATGTTTGACGGGTTTCTTGGTCACTTATCTCAGATAATGTATGTTCATGATGGCAAAGCACGCAACTACGTATCAGAATGGTCATACGCTTGATTTACAGTCAAACATCTCTAAACCGGACACCCTGGGGACCTCCCAGGGTGTCCGGTTTACAGAGGTTTCACTGTATATTGGCTATATTAGCACAGCCGGTACTGTATTACATATCCCTCTAATATACCTGGAGACCCAAAGTCTATTTACATACGCGTAGAATTATTTTAACGTCAATAAAGCGACAGGATGTACTGCTTTTAATGCTATTTACTGACTAAATACAAAATTTAATCAATTCACTATGTATTAATGAAACGTTCAAGGCACTAAGATTGAGTAACGCAAACATTGTGAAGCTTAATTTGTGCCCCGATTTGACTAAAACACCTTTGTCGAATAGCACGTGAATTTGTGAGAAAAGTGTCAAAAGCGAAATGTCCTGACATATATTAATACAGTCAGTCGACTTTATCCCTTACAATGCTGAATTAAAATGTGTCGTCTGCTGTTTATTTTTTATTTTCCATTTTTCTCATCAAAAACATGGTTTGACAGCACTTTAGAATCATTTCCAATGGAAATGATTCTAAAATGCTGACAAACCATGTTTTTACTGAGAGAAGAGACAAAATATGACACAGCAGCAGACGACTATTTTCGGTTCCCGCACTCTAAGGGTTAAGTATAAATTGGTCTAGAAAATGAAGCATATACCGAGTAAATGGTGAATTCATTTCGAGTAGACTTCCTCATTGCTATCACAGATTGTGGCCAACATTCAACGTAACACGTGATTCACACAAACAAATGTATATGCAGCGGAATCTTTCGAATCCGGATAAACCAGTGTGCTAACAATTATTGTGTTTCACGAAAATTTCTCTCCAATTAGAATGAGTTTTACGATGGCAGACACTCAATCATGTCCAGTAGCCGATTTCATCAAAATTACAAAGTATACTTTTCTAGCAAAGTATACTTTGAGGGAGTAATCATTTACTTTTCCCAAAATGCATTATTTCATACAGAACTAACTACTGCATATATTTGATGATTAAAAGTATGCAGAATTATTATACTGAATGTATTACATTATCACAGCCAAAATGGCTGTGATAATGTAATAAATTCAGTATAATAAAAATTAATAAATTTATCATAAACATTTAAAATTTCTCCCTCAAAGTATACTTTGCAATGTTGATGAAATCGGCTACAGTAGCCTATTTCATCAACATTGCAAAGTATACTTTAGTAGCAAAGTATACTTTGAGGGAGAACTTTTCAATTTTATGATAAATTTATTAATTTTTATTATACTGAATTTATTACATTATCACAGCCAATTTGGCTGTGATAATGTAATAAATTCAGTATAATAATTCTGCATACTTTTAATCATGAAATATATGCATTTGTTAGTTCTATATGAAATAATGCATTTCAGGAAAAATAAATGATTACTCCCTCAAAGTATACTTTGCTAGTAAAGTATACTTTGCAATGTTGATGAAATCGGCTACTGGAGTCATCACAAGCTGAATTACAGCGTACCATCTCTACACCGGACACCCTGGGAATGTGTCCTATTTATAGAAATTCCGCTATACTTATGAGTTTATATACCGATATTCTTGAAAACACGTAAGAGCGTTTTTATCATTTACACCGGGATGGATTTAATAACGCGAGAGGCCTATGTCACAAAATCCGCGGATGAATACACGATATTTTATAATGAGATCCTTGGCGGACTCCACCTCTCAATATATTAATTAAATATATCCATATAAGGGCAACGGTGTAATTTGCGTAAACGTTTGACAAGGTTTGTACCCTTCTGATAGCGTTTGATTTTTGCGATCATCGCCGTATTAGGTCTGTCAGACTTAACTACATGCACACAACCGCCTGCATTAATTTCACCAAGACGATCAACCTTTCTGAACATCCATTGGCATTGTCAACTCGCAATCAAGCACTGTGATTGGTTGAGCCTGAGTCATAGCATAGCTCATGCTCAGCCAATCAAGCTGCCCGATTTCAAGCACAATATTCGAGTATTTTGAAATAACGAAATTGACAAACATTGGCAAGATTAGCGCAGGCGGAAGTGTATACAGTCCGATCTGATCCGGGGCTACATTTATCGCGAAATGCACCTTCGATAGCAGTAGCATATTTCATCAAAATTTCAAAGTATACTTATCTAGCAAAGTACATGTATACTTTGAGGGAGTAATCATTTATTTTTCCCAAAATGCATTATTTCATTTAGAACTAACCACTGCACATATTTGATGATTAAAAGTATGCAGAATTATTATACTGAATTTATTACATTATCACAGCCAAATTGGCTGTGGTAATGTAATAAATTATGTATAATAAATCTGTATACTTTTAATCATCAAATATATGCAGTCGTTAGTTCTATATGAAATAATGCATTTCGGGAAAAATAAATGATTCTTCCTCAAAGTATACTTTGCTAGATAAGTATACTTTGCAATTTTGATGAAATCGGCTACTGGTCAAGGTTAATGCAGGGGCATGCGTACACATTCCGATCAGGGTCTACGGTTGTCGCGAAATGCTCGCAGTCAATCAGGAATGCTAATCGTCATTAGGGAAGCTGATGTTAAAATAATCAGGATATGTGCAGCGAGATCAGGGTCTGCACTGTTCGCAATTCGTCAGTGAAACATGCGTCACTCTTCTCACGAACGGTGTAGATCCTAAGAAGACTGCGGAATCGCGCTCTCAGAAGCTACACTTAGTACATTTGGCATTTACCATTTACCAAAGTCACATTCACAGATCAGGGGGTCGTTTCACTAAACTTCGTACGACTAAAATGTTCGTAAGTGCAAACTTTTCATAGTCAAATATCACATTAACAATGTTTTCTTGTAAACAATTATTGAATTTTCTTTCATTGAGCGTTGGCTGCATATGTTCAATAAATGTAAATCCATCAATTGAAATTTCTAGGCTATCCTAAATTTGCACTTACGAACATGTTAGTCGTACGAAGTTAAGTGAAACGGCCCCATGGACTAAAGAGGTAACACATGTCATAAACCCCATTTATCCAGTCACAGTCACAAATCAGGAGCTACATAGGCCACACATGTCATAAACCCCATTTATCCAGTCATAGTCATAAATCGAGCTACACGGGCCACACATATCATAAACCCCATTTCTCCAGTCACAGTCACATATCAGGAGCTACACGGGCCACACATGTCATAAACACCATTTATCCAGTCACAGTCACAAATCAGGAGCTACACGGGCCACACATGTCATAAACCCCATGTATCCAGTCACAGTCACATATCAGGAGCTACATGGGCCACACATGTCATAAACCCCATTTCTACAGTTACAGTCATTCAAATGGAGCTACACGCGGGCCCCACAACATGTCATAAACCCCATTTCTCCAGTCAAACAGTCCTCATATCAGGAGCTACACGGGCCACACAGGTCATAAATAAACCCCAGTTTCACAGTCAGTCAACAATATTTCTTGAGCTCGGGCGGGCCCAAACCCCCATTTGTCATACAACATTTCTCCTGCTCACAGTACATATCAGGAGATTCTTTGGGCCACACATGTCTAAAACCCCATTTCTCCAGTCACAGTCTACAGGAGTTAACGGGCCACACACTACATTCACCAGTCAGTCACAAATCAGGAGCTACGCGGGCCACACATGTCATAAACCCCATTTCTACAGTCACAGTCACATATCAGGAGCTACATGGGCCACACATGTCATAAACCCCATTTCTACAGTCACAGTCACAAATCATGAGCTACGCGGGCCACACATGTCATAAACCCCATTTCTACAGTCACAGTCACATATCAGGAGCTACATGGGCCACACATGTCATAAACCCCATTTCTACAGTCACAGTCACAGTCACATATCAGGACCTACATGGGCCACACATGTCATAAACCCCATTTCTGCAGTCACATTCAGTCACATATTAGGAGTTACACGGGCCACACATGTCATAAACCCCATTTCTGCAGTCACATTCAGTCACATATTATGAGCTACACGGGCCACACATGTCATAAACCCCATTTCTGCAGTCACATTCAGTCACATATTAGGAGTTACACGGGCCACACATGTCATAAACCCCATTTCTGCAGTCACATTCAGTCACATATTAGGAGTTACACGGGCCACACATGTCATAAACCCCATTTCTGCAGTCACATTCAGTCACATATTATGAGCTACACGGGCCACACATGTCATAAACCCCATTTCTCCAGTCACAGTCACGGATGAGGAGCTACATGGGCCACACATGTCATAAACCCCCGTTTCGCAAGTCACAGATGAGGAGCTAGACGGGCCGTATCTATCATAGGCCACATTTCTCCAGTCACAGTCACACATCAGGAGCTAGATTGGCCACATCTGTCATAAACCCAGTGTATCCAGTCACATATCAGGAGCTAGACGGGTACGACTTCTTAGAAACAACATTTCTTCAGTCACAGATCAGGAGCTACAGGGCCAACACCTGTCATAAACGCCATATCTCCAGTCACAAGCACACACGGACATTACATTAACCCTTATAATGCGGGAACGAAAATTGTCGTCTGCTGTTTTGTTTTTCATATTTCGTATTTTTTCTCGCAATAAACACATAATTTGGCAGCACTTTAGAATCATTTCCATGGGAAATGATTCTAAAGTGCTGCCAAATTATGTTTCTGTTGATAAAAATGTAAAATAAAACTATTCAACAGACGTTTATTTTAAATTCAGCACTGTAGGGATTAATACCGCAGCCTCCAACAGAAGCAATGGAAAGAAAGTTATTAACATCGGCGGAATTATTTTTGGTTTAATGCGTATTACGGCTCCCCGGGAATCAAATAAATTTGAGCTCTATTTGCTTTAATCGCAAAATTACTCCATAAAATAGCCGTAGCATGGAACGGTAATATCAAACACGTGACATTTGTTATTGCAATGAAGTCTCGCGAGATCCCATAACGGTGGTCATGTGTTAGATATAATTTTCGGAAGACCTCGTGGGAAACGTTTCCAATCAAATATGGCGGACTAGATGGCCGAAATCGTGTGATCAGTCTGAATTAGGGACAGGATATGACACGTGCGTAACGTTCAGCAGACCAGAATTATCAAAGTACTGAAATAACTGAAACTGTATCGCCAGAAACGAAAAGTAGGAATTTGTGCCTATCCCACACACAGGCATTCGGCGTGTTTCGACTTTCATCGGTATAACAATATGATATATATATATGATATAGTTATACCGATGAAAGCCGACTCACGCGGAATGCCTGTGATCCCACATCGATGATGCTCCAGCCTTTATAACAATATTGATCAGTAGCCGATTTCATCAACATTGCAAAGTATACTTTAGTAGCAAAGTATACTTTGAGGGAGAAATTTTCAATTTTTTGAAAAATTTATTAATTTTTATTATACTGAATTTATTACATTATCACAGCCATTTAATGGCTGTGATAATGTAATAAATTCAGTATAATAATTCTGCATACTTTTAATCATGAACTATATGCATTTGTTAGTTCTATAGGAAATAATGCATTTCAGGAAAAATAAATGATTACTCCCTCAAAGTATACTTTGCTAGTAAAGTATGCTTTGCAATGTTGATGAAATAGGCCCCTGGTGTGGGGTCCATGAATTACACCCGTCATAGACATACATATTATATAGTACCAAATTGGAGCATAAAGACATACCTTTAATTTGATACATTTACCGTCAAAATAGATATTATGAAATATGAATTATAAACGTTTATAAAAGTTGCATTTTTTTTATCTCATAATAAGTACACAAGTTCCGGCGAATAAACCTGTCCGCTAAATTGGCGACCGACAGCCATAGTTAATTTGCTAAAAATAGATAAATAAAATGGCGATACCTAAAAATAGTAACATACATCTGACGTTGACATAACTGTATCTGAAGATACAGTACAAACGGCAACAATGAAAACATGGCCATTTCAATCCACTGTTGGCAGATGGTGTAAATTGCAGCGATATGATCTCGTCCTGTTTGTTTCGGCCCCGGGCTTATTCGTCCTGTCACCTATTTAATGGTTTCCCGGGTTAAACAATAAACATTACGACGTTTTCGACCAGCGTAGTCCCAGATCAGCCTGCGCGTCATCGCAGTCTGATCTGGACATACACTTGTCGCAATTCGGTCAAATTAAGATTGTTCAAGTGTCCAATTAGTTCAGTCTATTTATAATAAGTATACACAACGGTCTGCGCTAATATTTTTGATATTATCAACGTTCTGAACACATATGTGGCTGTGACTGGAGAAATGGGGCTTATAGGATTTGTGACCAGTGTAGCTCCTGATCAATTAGCACATTATGTAGCCCGATAACGATATATATTCTTTGTTAGAAACATGGCGGGTGTTTCATACGGAATCGCGAATAGTGCAGATCCTGATCAGACAGTGTGGCGGATGCACAGGCTGATCTGGATCTACACTTGTCGAAAATCTGATAAGCCCCATTTCTACTGTCATAGCCACATATTGGCAATGCCAACTCGCAATCAAGCAATGCAGCACGGCTCAGGCTCAGCCAATCAATATGTTTGATTTAAAGCACAATATTCAATTTTGAAATAAAGAAATTGACAAAATGGCAATATTAGCGCAAGCAACAGTGTACTACATGATATACATCCATGCGATAAGCCTTAAGGGTGAGATATACATGAGATTGTGTCGCTAAAAATATTTTCCCGAAATGACTTAGAAGACATGCAATGTTTTCCGTAAATTCTAGCAAATAGCATATCTTAGGTTTTCTAAAATTGCAGCGAAATCCATATCTGCTGGGAATGATTTTCCAACTACACGAGTCGTTTTGATTCTGTAATTTAATACCGGGAAATGTGCATATTCCATAAGCGATGTAATCGTTGTATAGCTGCCATCTGTTCTTTATGCCAGATTGCATCAACAAAATGATTATGTTCCACCACAGAACATAGTCAGTACACCACAGCCTGCAGTAATCTTGCCAATATTTGTAATTTTTTTAGTTTAAAATACTTAACTATTGCGCTTGAAATCAACCAACTTGATTGACTGAGCATGAGCGGTGCTACAGCTCAGGCTTAGATGATATTTTAAACGAGGTTACTGATTTCATAAGAAACGAGGCTATGACGAGTTTTTTCAGTAATCGGTGAATATCATATTAAATCAACACAAATGTTAGGTTCCATTTATTGCATAAGCACATAGTCATAATTTGAAGCTACATTGGTCATCTAACATGTTTTCTGTAGCGGGCTCATTTGCATATGTATTACAGTAGTGTATTATGATTTATAACACTGTGTTATTAAACTGTGAAAGCCCATTTTATGCAATAATTGTTGATAAAATGTTGTATTGCAAATCCCGTTTTTCATTTGGTTTTGTTTATTTGTTTTCTACCTTTGCTGCAAATACATTCCGTTCCATAAATATTCCGGTGAACAAAATATCAGGGGCCCGTTTCACTAAACTTCGTACGACTAAAATGTTCGTAAGTGCAAAATCAGATGATGTTATTACGTTTTCCGTAATTTCCTGTTGACATCCAGCATTATTATTCCACATGTTGAACGCTCCACATTCGTTTCTTTTAGTATATTACTGGTGACGCTTTTGCCTGCTCAATAACCATGACACCTATGACGCCACAACTGCTGATCGCTTAGGCACCGTGATACCTCTGATCGCTCAGCAACACTGATACAGACGCCACTAATTCAACCGGCACGGTGCCACCTCTGATGCCACTAATGTTGATCACTCAGCAACTCTCTACCACTAATGTTGATCACTCAGCAACTCTCTACCACTAATGTTGATTGCTCGCACTTTCTACCACTAATGTTGATCACTCAGCAACTCTCTACCACTAATGTTGATTGCTCAGCAACTCCCTACCACTAATGTTGATCACTCAGCAACTCTCTACCACTAATGTTGATTGCTCAGCAACTCTCTACCACTAATGTTGATCACTCAGCAACTCTACCACTTAATGTTGTCTCAGACTCCACTAATGTTGATCTACTCAGTGTTCACTCGCCTCTACCACTAATGTTGATCATCAGCACTCTCCACTAATGTTGATCAGCAATCAAGCATAACTCTACCACTAATGTTGATCACTCAGCAATCTACCTTAATGTTGATTGCTCATCAACTCTCTACGACTAATTGTTGATCATCAGCAACTCTTACACTATGTGATTGTCAGCAACGTTAACCTACTGATGCCACTTCTTATGTTTTTGATTGAACAGGCAACTCTCTACCTATGGATGCCACTAATGTTGATTGCTCAAAAAAAAAAAGAGGGGGGGCCAACTCTCTACCGCTGATGCCACTAATGTTGATTGCTCAGCAACTCTGTACCTCGGATGCCACTAATGTTTATTGCTCAGCAACTCTCTACCACTAATGTTGATTGCTCAGCAACTCTCTACCACTAATGCTGATTGCTCAGCAACTCTATACCTCTGATGTCACTAATGTTGATTGCTCAACAACTCTCTACCACTAATGTTGATTGCTCAGCAACTCCCTACCACTAATGTTGATTGCTCAGCAACTCTCTACCACTACTCTCTACCTCTGATGCCACTAATCTTGATTGCTCAGTAACTCTCTACCACTAATGTTGATTGCTTAGCAACTCTCTACCTCTGGTGTCACTAATGTTGATTGCTCATCAACTCTCTACCATTAATATTGATTGCTCAGCAACTCTCTACCTCTGATGCCACTAATGTTGATTGCTCAGCAACTCCCTACCACTAATGTTGATTGCTCAGCAACTCTCTACCATTACACTCTACCTCTGATGCCACTAATCTTGATTGCTCAGTAACTCTCTACCAATAATGTTGATTGCTTAGCAACTCTCTACCTCTGATGTCACTAATGTTGATTGCTCATCAACTCTCTACCACTAATATTGATTGCTCAGCAACTCTGTACCTCTGATGTCACTAATGTTGATTGCTCAGCAACTCTCTACCTCTGATGCCACTAATGTTGATTACTCAGCAACTCCATACCACTAATGTTGATTGCTCAGCAACTCCCTACCACTAATGTTGATTGCTCAGCAACTCTCTACCATTACTCTCTACCTATGATGCCACTAATATTGATTGCTCATTAACTCTCTACCACTAATGTTGTTTGCCTCAGCAAATCTCGGGGAAAAACCACCCCCTACTCTTATACCTATGATGCCAACTAATGGTTGATTTGTCAGTTAAAACTCTCTACCACTAATGTTGATTGCTCAGGAACTCCCTACCACTAATGTTGATTGCTCAGGAACTCTCTACCTCTGATGACACCAATAGTAATGTTGATTGCTCAGCAACTCTCTACCACTAATGTTGATTGTTCAGCAACTCCCTACAACTAATGTTGGTTGCTCAGCAACACTCGACCACTACTCTCTACCTCTGATGCCACTAAGCTTGATTGCTCAATAACTCTCTACCACTAATGTTGATTGCTCAGCAACTCCCTACCACTAATGTTGATTGCTCAGCAACTCTCTACCACTAATGTTGAATTCACCTTCAGATTCCTTCACAACTCTCACCACTAATTGTTGATTTTGTTTCAGCAACTCCCCTACACTAAATGTTTGTTGCTCAGCCAACACTCGAACATCTACTCCTCTACCTCTTTGATGCCACTAAGACTTGATTGCTCAATAACTCCTCTACCACTAATTGTGTTATTGCTCAGTACTCTCTACCACAAATGTTTGATCACTCAGCAACTCTCTACCACTAATGTTGATTGCTCAGCAACTCTCTACCACTAATGTTGATTGCTCAGCAACTCTCTACCACTAATGTTGATCACTCAGCAACTCTCTACCACTAATGTTGATTGCTCAGCAACTCCCTACCACTAATGTTGATTGCTCAGCAACTCTCTACCACTAATGTTGATTGCTCAGCAACTCTCTACCACTAATGTTGATTGCTCAGCAACTCTCTACCACTAATGTTGATCACTCAGCAACTCTCTACCACCTCTCAGACACTAATAGTAATGTTGATTGCTCAGCAACTCCCTACCACTAATGTTGATTGCTCAGCAACTCTCTACCACTAATGTTGATTGCTCAGCAACTCCCTACCACTAATGTTGATTGCTCAGCAACTCTCTACCTCTGATGACACTAATAGTAATATTGATCGCTCAGCAACTCTCTACCACTAATGCTGATTGCTCAGAAACTGTCTACCACTTAACATAGATTGCTCAGTAACTCTCTTCCTCTGATGCCACTAATGTTGATCGCTCAATAGCCTTGATACCGACAGACGCCACTAAGGTTGGTCGCTCAGCAACCGTGCTACCTTTGGCGCCACAAACATTGATCTCTCGGCAGCCGTGCCACCTCTGATACCACTAATATCGATCGCTCAGCAACCGTGCTACCTCTGACGCTTCTAATGGTGATCGATCAGCTACCGTGCCACCTCTGACGCCGCTAATGTTGATCGGTCAACAACCGTGACACTTCTGACGCCATAAATGTTGATCGCTCAGCAAATGTGCTACATGTTCATGTACCTCTGACGCCGTTAACGTTGATCGCTCAACAACCGTGCCACCTCAGACGCCACTAACGTTGACGCCGTTAACGTTGATCGCTCAACAACCGTTCCACCTCCGACGCCACTAACGTTGATCGCTCAACAACTGTGTCGCCTCTGACGCCACACATGTTGATCGCTCAAGAACCGTGGTACATACTCACTTCAATTTCAAGGTTCAATATCCAGCAATTTACTGAATTTAGCCAAATTGCCTCGAAGGAAGATAATGGGGGAAAATCAACTGAATTCACTCAGTAATCAAAACCCCTTTCAGGCGCATTAATATTAGCGAGACATCCCCGTGCATGGGAGATCAAACAACATGTCGCCCGGACATGCGTACCCAGTCTACACTAATACTACGCCGATACCCACGCGGTTTGATCACGATCTACGCATGACGCTGTATATCGCGTAATGTGACAGTACCACGATGCAACTAGTGCACACTCAGATCAGCCTGCATATTCATGCAGGCTGATCTGAGAGTCTGCACTAGTTGCAAAGGCAATGAGTAGTGCGCTTCAAGTGCTTGTCCTAATATGAAAACATTGATTACCACACGCAATTGCTCGTAAAATATGCATTAAGACTGGGCGGGCTTAGCACAGCGGTGAAATCGGAGGGGGGAGGCGGGAACAGCCTGCTGGTAGTCCGCTTATTAAATTCTGTTTTCTCTTTTATTGCATTTTATATTAGTTTATCGGGGTCCAACACTACTTTCGGATAACCTAAACACACGAGGACCTTTTTAGGCCTCCCTATACAGTACAGTAGACACGTGTTGGTCGTCGATAAGGCACAGCGTGTAAGTGCATCGAGTCAGTGTGGCCATTAAACGTAAGCATCAGTCAGTCTCTAAGGCTTTTTCGTATTGCTTAATTAGTTTTATGGAACTCACTGGCATGTTATTTTCTGTTTCATGTGTTCTATGTTCAATACACAATTATTTTTTTTTTTTATAAATTTCAGTTTCGTTTATGTTTTTGTTATTCAACAGTGAATTACAGCTATATTTTTCATTCCTTTGTTTTCCATAACGATTTGATATTTGTTTTTTTATTCATTGTTTTATAATTCCAGCACAAAAATATTTACACAATTCCCTAACATTTGATTGGCCCGTAGCAAATCTCTGTCCAAAATTGATATCCCAGTAAACTCCCACGCCGAACTACTTTCCGTAACCGTGAGGCGCAGTTAAAATAATTCTTAAGAAAACGGAAAATAAACACATTTTCTTGATGAATTTATTTCAAATGCTGGAATTATAAAGAATGAATGGCCTTTTGTGGACTTTATCGGGGATATAAACATTGGAAAAGTCGCGGGAATACTGGACGAGGCCTTCCGGCCTTCGTCCATTATTCCCGCGACTTTTCCAAGTTTATACCCCGATAAATTCCACAAAAAGGCCATTCATTCCTATACAAACTGGGCGTTACGCTTTTTTATTCTTTATGCTGTGTATTCATCATTTTCTTCCAACAACGAACACACGTAATAGATACCCACTTACCGTTTTCTTGTACATTTTTGGAATGTGTGAACCAAACAAGCGTAGTTACATATTAGTGTCACCCAGAGACGAAAGTGAAAGCTGGGTCCTTCCGCGACACAACCTGCGTTATCACAGTTAAATTGGCGCCGTACACGATTTTCGAAACTTGGAATTCCTTCTGTAAATGAAGGCTAAACGTGACGAGATTTTCAGAACAAATGCGGAGTACCATTCCGCATTTGTTCTGCAAATCTCGTCAAGTTTGTCCGCCACTTTCATGAATGTTTCATTGACTTTCGAAATCATTTCATTCGCCACTAAGATAATTATCACAGATGCGAACGAGCATACACAACCGCCTGCGTTAATCCTGCCCAGGTGATCAACGTTTCTGCACATCTATTGGCAACGTCAACTCGGAATCAAGCAGTTTGATTGTCTGAGCCTGAGCTGTAGCACAGCTCAGGCTCAGGCAATCAAGCTGCTCGATTTCATACGCAATATTCAGGTATTTTGAAACAAAGAAATGTATAAATATTGGCAAGATTAGCGCAGGTGGCAGTGTACACTGTGACTCGCGTGTGATCTCTAGTAATGGATACAAATGCGGCAAAACAAATCAACATCGACATTAGTACGGCGGAATATATCATTAACGAGAACACATGACCAGCTAATACAATATTAATGATCATGTGATAACAATAATTAATGACCCACCCTAAAGGTACAACGTTTATCCATAATACTGGCCAGCCTATTTGTTTTTATCTTAGTTAAATTTAAGGGTGGGAATATTATGGAAGCGTCCTGGTGCCAATGCATACATATTTTTATCTCCTAATTATACTAACTCCTAATTAGGAGATAGTATTTCCTAATTAGGAGTTAGTATCTCATATAACTATGACTTAGTATCTGCTAATTAGGTGTTAGTATATCCTACTTAGGACTTAATATATCCTAATTAGGATTTAGTATCTCCTAATTAGGAGTTAGTATCTCCTAATTCAGACTTAGTATCTATATCAATGCTAAAACTATTTACTCTCCTAATTAGGAGATAGTAAGTCCTAATTAGGAGATAGTAAGTCCTAATTAGGAGATACTAACTCCTAATTATGAGATAATAAGTCCTAATTATAAGATACTACTCCCTAATTAGGAGATAACAAGTCCTAATTAGGAGATAGTAAGTTCTAATTAGCAGATACTAACTCCTAATTAGGAGTTACGTTAATATCTCCTAATTAGAACTTAGTATCTCCTAATTAGGAATGATTGACTCCTAATTAGGTGATAAATATATTTCAGCATTGGCACCAGTAGCCTATTTCATCAACATTGCAAAGATATACTTTACTAGCAAAGTATACTTTGAGGGAGAAATCAATTTTAGAATAAATTTATTATTTTTATTATACTGATATTTATTACATTATCACAGCCAATTTTGGCTGTGATAATGTAATAAATTCAGTATAATAATTCTGCATAGTTTTAATCATCAAATATATGCAATCGTTAGTTCTGCATGAAATAATGCATTTCGGAAAAATCAATGATTGCTCCCTCAAAGTATACTTTGCTAGGAAAGTATACTTTGCAATGTTGATGAAATAGGCTACTGAACACTTCCATAGAATATGGTCCGAAAGCGTTTCATAACATGAGTGTAATGTTATACATGTTGAGTGATGACCACGACAAGTTTTATCAAGATTGATTAGCATGCACTTAAATCTGCAAACATGTTACTGAATAAATAGTCTCAGTAAAGTAACTTGGGGGCCGTTTCACTAAACTTCGTACGACTAAAATGTTCGTAAGTGCAAAATTATGATAGTCTGTAAATTTCACATTAACAATGTTTTCTTGTAAATAATTTTTGGATTTACATTTATTGAGCATAGGATGCATATGCAGCCTATGCTCAATAAATGTGAATCCATAGATTTAAATTTACAGGCGATCTTATATTTGAACTTACGAACATTTTAGTCGTAAGAAGTTTAATGAAACGGGCCCCAGGTTTTTGAGCCCAAAGCAATTATCATGTCAATGACCATTGGACCGGTTTTTACTGCAATTGCCGTCGGTTGCAAGATAACTGTGTACATTGATGTGTTGAGGCTACGATCACAGGTGTTTGAACAGATGGTCATTATGTAGGTGCCATGTGGATTTGTGTGGATTTCGTTGGCTTTGTGTAATTTTATAGTTTTGTCCAACTACTAATGCTGAAAGATTACACAGAACAGAAATCGTCAAGTATCTACACATTCACCGTTTCGAACTTTCGGACCCCGTTGTATACTGTTAAAGTACTCTTATACGTGTAATTCGCGGGGACTGTATGTCGGTTACAGTGCACCAAAACCACCAGCAATACCGAAATAATACATACAACACCGAAATATGAATGAACATGTGGCTATAATGCGGTTACTGTAACCTAGCAAATTATGGCATACGGAGCCCCACAGGGGACGTATAATTTTGTTTTAATTCGTTCCCACGAAATAACAATTCGTTCCCACGAAATAACAATTCGTTCCCTCAATTTAACAATTAATTCACACGAATTCGTTCCAGCGAATTAATAATTCGTTCACTCAATTTAACAATTCGTTCCCACGAAATAACTATTCGTTCCCACGGGAACGAATAGTTAATTCGTGGGAACGAACTGTTATATCGTGGGAACGAATTGTTAATTCGTGGGAACGAATTAATAAAAGAAATCCATGTCCCCTGCAGGGCTGGTTCTGGCCAGCCCATCAGTCCAGGGTAGTTTAATTATAATCAGTGATTACATGCTGAGTTAATTTTGCACTCATTATTAACGTTTCTGAACATCTATTCAGCGCTCCAGATAAGGAATTAGTAATTGAGTATTGTCACTCAATCATTTCTGAAGCTATTGGGTATTTCAAAATTTTAATTGGGTAACATAAAATCACACCACTGTTTACACATCTACAGACAGCAATTATTGAATAGTTTGCTTTGAAATGAAAACAAGTCTTTGTATTTCATTAGAATTTTCTCTTTGGAGACAATTCTAATGAAATACCAAGATGTGTTTTCATGGAAAATAAGAAACATATGCTATATTTGTGGTATGTTTATTGTTTTCAGTAGCATGATAAATGTACCACAAATTTAGTATTGCTTTTTGATACTCGCTACTTCTGATTTCAACTGGGTTTTTGACAATTTTAATTGGGCAAATACGCATCTTATCTGGAGCGCTGCGAAACACCTTTAAACTACACTACTGTCTGAGTTAATCTTGCCAATTTTTCCAATTTCCTAATTTAAAAATAGTTGAATATTGTGCTTCAAATCAAGTTGCCTGGTTGACTGAGCATGAGCTGTGTAACTCATGTTCAGACAATCAAATTGCTTGATTTGGAGTTGGAATTGCCAACATATGTTCAAAAACGTTGACCTGGGCAAGATTAACGCAGGCGATTATGTATTAATACTCTGGGCCAGATTAACGCAAGCGATTATGTACTAATACTATGCGAAATATTAACTCATGTGGTTATGTACTAATACGCTGGACCAGATTAACGCAAGCGATTATGTACTAATAGTCTGGGCAAGATTAACGCAAGCGGTTGTGCAACTCTTGTGTCAGCCGGCCATCTTGACATAATACTAATGGTGAATTTCGTACGGACAAAATCCGAAACGGGCACAGCTTTACTCGGCTGTATTATTTCCTTTCTGAAAGCAACGCGCGCCACTAATTGGACGAATATCCGAATTTGAAAGCGGGCGTGTTACGTTTGCGACCAGTGCAAACTCTGACCAGACTGCGCATCTGCGCAGTCTGATCAGAGTCTACACTGTTCGCCATTCAACCAGCGAATCATGAGCTTGTCTTCATTGAACAATGTGGATGACATGATTGCGCAAAACGATCAGGGTCTTCACTGTGCAGATACGAAATAAGCCAGGTTTTGTCCGATCCCGGAATAATTATTTCCCGGCATTCTACTACAGCGTAATGGTGAATTGGTGTTTTGCAAAACGGATATTGCAAAATAATTCATCATTTTAGCGAAATTATGTCTAATTGATATAGTAATGGAAGAAAGCTGTTTCGCCGCCATTTATGCATTTAAGCCCTATGAGTGTCATATACTCATTTTGTCGCCGGTGTTTTTAAAATACTCCGTATATATAGTGATGTGGTTCTACGGTTTATTCGTGTACTTAGTGATACAGTAGAACCTCTCTAAACCGGACAGCATGGTGACCCCATTTTGTTTAAGGTTCGCGTTCCGATGTAATTATTTCATTGTCGTGTCTGTTCATGATTGAAAATGACAAAACACGTTCATATAGTGCTTGATTACGATAGAACCTATCTAAACCGGACACCCTGGGGAGGTCTGGTTAGAGAGGTTTCACCGTGTTATAAATACAATAGAACGATTGCCTTATAGCCTATGTTCAATAAATGTAAATCTATCAATTGAAATTCCAAAAATATTTCCCCAGGGTGTCCGGTTTAGAGGGGTTCTACTTAGTTATATTGGTATACATATAACGATTGCCTTACAGCCTATGTTCAATAAATGTAAATCCATCAATTGAAACTTTCCAGACTATCTTAAATTTGCACTTAAGAACAGTTTAGTCTTAGGAAGTTTAGTGAAACGGTCCCCAGGTTTGTGATCCGTCGTGTTGAATTGTAAATAGAGAATAGTACGTTAGTGTCGTGAATGGGAAAAAATATCCGGCAACGCTTATGAATTTCTTTATTTCTCATCAGAAGTATATGTTGTGACTACCATTTGAACCGTCTCGCCGAGACGGTTCAAATGAGTGGTCACAACATATATTTTGGTTCAGAAATAAGGAAAATAGATAGAGAATAGTAGGTTAGTGCGGGCGGTGAATGGGAAAACATATCTGGCAAGGCTCAGGAAACGGGATGGGCGAGGCTCTGCCGAGCACATCCCGTTTCCGTGCCGCGCCAGATATGTTTTCCCATTCACGGCACTAACCTACTATTCTATTTATCCCGTCAATACCTACAAATGGCTGTAAAATGCAAAAATAGTATTGACTGGATATCAAAAATATTTCACGGCACCGTGTTTCACGGCACATACGCACTGTGTTGACGGGATAAAAAGAAATTATTCTTCAACTGGTGGTATACGCGTTCTGCCAATTCCAGCAGACGATAATAATAACCACGTCCATAAATCTGCAGAGGACAAAACCTGACGTCGTCTGATATAACCACGAGCCCAGGTGGCGCTGGTATAATCATTATCGCATAACAATGTTTGCCGCAGAAACTGGAAACGTAATTTCCTTCAAATTAAGCCATAGTTTCGGAAAAAAATGTAGCATTATAAACAACCCATTCCATTCGGAATACACCTTTACGGATATGAAGTTTATTAAATAGTTTATTGGTGTTATTTCGCAATGAAAGTATATGTCGCGACCACCATTTGAACCGTCTCGACGAGACGGTTCAAATGGTGGTCGCGACATATACTTCAGAGCTCGTAGAAGTAAAATATTTAGGACTATGCGCAAACATAATGGTGTATCCTCAACATGAAAGGGTTAATATAAATCTGGCACACTGTGAACTGGTGGTATATTATATATGTGTAGTTATATATATAGTTAGACATATATTATATATATATATAGTTAGACATATTAAGGTTTCTAAAAAACAATGTCGTATACAGCTGCTACCCATTGGCGACGAATGAACGATTATATACGTTGTATACTTGAGTACTATAGTCAATGCTAAATAGACTAAGGCCGCTGAGGGTCACATACAAATGTGGAGCGGAGGCATGTGATCGGTTAACAGGATAACATAAAAATGAAATTTGTAAATAAGCAGTTCACAAAACGCGTCAGTAACAGTCAATAGTAAATAGTTTGTTAAACACATATATAACACATGCCCCACCCCTTTAATAGTATTGAACTAAAAACTTAACCCTTGAAACCCGAAAGCCCGATATAACTGCGTGTGCCAACAGTGCAGATCCAGATGAGCCGGCTCGTAACTGCTCTTAAGTAATTTTCATATTTTCAGAGCAAAAACACCCCCTTTTCATAAATGGACTAGTCTGAAAATCATTTTTGCCGATTGGATTGGTTGCAAAGTTAACATATCAAAATCCATTCTAGTTACTTAGGGGTTAAAGGGTTAATTATAATTGAGTCGCACAGTTTGGTGAAGATCTACACCGTTTGCTATTTGGTCACTGTAATGCGCCAATAATATTTTCTTGTAGTTACTGTAGCGTGTAACGTATGGAGCGCACTGGCGGATAGAAGTCGGGAGAAATTTTCAATTTTAGGATAAATTTATTAATTTTTATTATACTGAATGTATTACATTATCACAGCCATTTTGGCTGTGATAATGGAATAAACTCAGTATAATAATTCTGCATACTTTTAATCATCAAATATATGCAGTCGTTAGTTCTATATGAAATAATGCATTTCAGGAAAAATAAATGATTACTCCCTCAAAGTATACTTTGCTCGAAAAGTATACTTTACAATGTTGGTTAAATCGGCTACAGCTACACAACTGCATGCGTTATTCTTGCCAATCTATTGGAAATGCCAACTCCCAATCCAGCAATGTGATTGTCCGAGCCTGCGTTAATCTTGTCCAGATTATCAACGTTTCTGAACAGCTATTGGCAATGCCAGCTCGCAATCCAGCAGTTTGATTGTCCTGTCAACGAATGACGTCGGTGTAATGAGGCAACATGAACGCGAATGTGACTGGGGCAATCGGGCTTATAGGATTCGTGACTAGTGTATACGATGATCAACTAGCACACCCCTGTAGTCTGATAATGATATATACTGCTTATTACATGCGTGACGGGTTGTTTCATTTATGGAATGGCGAACAATGCAGATCCTGATCAGACTGTGCGCTGCACAGGCTGATCAGGATCTACATTTGTCGAAAAACGTATAATGCCCGTTTGGAATATACACAGCTACAGTTCATATATCGGTGTTCTTTGGGTAATTTCGGTATATCTGGTGGTTTGAGTGCCTTATTACCAACGTACAATTTACGTCACCATCCGCCAGTATATAACTGCATACAAGGGGCCGGAAAGTTCGGCACGGTAATGGTGGCCGGATTAGCTCAGTAGGTAGAGCGTCGGACTGCGAATCGGGAGACCCCGGGCTCGTAGCCCACCTCGACCGCTGCGAATGGCCGATTCGGTGTGTCCTTGGGCAAGACAACTTCGTGCTAGCCTATGGTCCCATCGGATGGGGACTTAAATAGTCGGTCCCGACATGCAAGGTCATCGAGCCAGTGCCGTCGTTAAATCAAAGAATTTACATTACGGAACGGTGATTGTGTATAATAGATAATTGGCGATTTCCTCGTGTGTAATATAAGAGCGTTAGTAATTGCACAAAACTATGTAAATACAATCAATGAAATTCACTGAAATCTACCCAAATCCATCAACATTTGACACCAACATACTGACCATCTGTTCAAACACATGTGTACACAGCTTGTCCTGTTTGAAAGTAACAATGAATCTGAGTGGTCTGCAGGCTTAACATTATAGGAATGAATGACCTTTTTGTGGACTTTATCGGGGTATAAACTTGGAAAAGTCGCGGGAATACTGGACGAAGGCCGGAAGGCCTCGTCCAGTATTCCCGCGACTTTTCCAAGTTTATATCCCCGATAAATTCAACAAAAAAATCATTCTTTCCTTATAATTCCAGCATTTGAAATAAATTCATCAAGAAAATGTGTTTATTTTCCGTTTTCTTAAGAATTATTTTAACTGCACCTCACGGTTACGGAAAGTAGTTCGGCGTGGGAGTTTACTGGGATATAAATTTTGGACAGAGACTTGCTACGGACCAATCAAATGTTAGGGAATTGTGTAAATATTTTTGTGCTGGAATTATATGTATGTATCATTTGCAGGGACCCGTGTGATCATCCGAGGAATCCATGCGTATCGCAACGTAGTTCTGAGTACATACATATAACTCAAATTACATTTAAGCGTTACGATGGAGCAGTCTATCCAAATGTGTGTGTGAAGCGGTCTTTGTTTACGTTCGACTTCGTGGAGAGTGACCTAGTAAGTAGTTTGCTAATACACACTGTATTGTGTAAGTTTAGGGTAATACCGTCGTGTCATATTGTAGAATTGGCTCTCAATACAAAGATATCGAAGTATGAACGTCTATATTTTAGTGCGCGTAATGTAAATGTTATTACATATATATTTACTGTTGACGGTGGGGTAGCAATATAGGGCAACCTGCAGCTGTTGCCTATAAAGCAGAAAACTTGCAGCTAATCGCAACGGTGAATCTTACTGGGATTAATCTGGGGCAATTATGCTGGTGTAGTAAGGGTGCCTGGCACCAACTTAGGATACTGTTGTTCAGTGCTGAAAGTGTTTCGTTTCGTGTTCGGTTACTATATGAAATATGTGTATGTGGTATCTTCTGCATGTAGCTGAATGGGAATTCGTAAGGAATCCGGCGCCTATTTCGACGTGAAACAGTTTACACCTGCAGACAACACAATATATTTGTCCCACCAAAATCACTTACCACTGGTCATCGTGGCCAAGTCAGCGAGTGCACTTTCCATCGGCATCGACGGACCGTCCGTGTGTCCGTATGTACGGACGACCACTGAATAACGACCAGCTATAAATCCAATCGCCGAATCCACAGGTCACGTGATGTGCAACAGGCTTGTTGAAGAATATTTGTCACAGGTTCCGTAATATAACAAATAATCCAGAACACTTTATATGCGTTTACAACTAGAAAGCTTTATAAATCTGCGCATATGTAGTATGAATTACTACAACTTTTCATAATGTACATATCCAGATACCATTATATCTATGTACATATAGCATACACTCTAAGCTATGCTCACACGTATATTTGCATTTGGTAGAGGCCCACGTTAATAGTTAAACAGTTTGTTAACACTTGGCACAACAGATGTGTGTTTATACTATTATAACCTCCATTAACTAACGCACCATCCTGTGAGCTGCGAGAGCAAATTAACTCGGCTAGACCAATCGACAGGCGTGTAGCGTTTACGCTCAGTATTACAACTATACACTGACGATGTAACAGAATAGCTACAATTGTAAGACTCCGCTAATTGTGAAATTTAATCCAACATGAATTCGCGGTAGTTCCCACAATTCAATTATATCCGATGTAGTCAGAGATGCAAACTGGTAAACATCAACAGCTAAGGATACTCATCTATTAGGCACAGTTGTCTACATATACCGGCATCCGTTAGCGTAACTGAGGACTACCGATACAGCCGTGCTACTCGTTATCAATGGAGATTTAACCCGTAGAACGCGGGAAACAGTACTTGTCGTCTGCTGTTGTTTAATATTTTGTCATTATTCTCAATAAAAACATGGTTTGGCAGCACTTTAGAATCATTTCCATTGGAAATGATTCTCACGTGCTGTCAAACCATGTATTTGATAAGAAAAATGGAAAATAAAACACAACCAGCAGACGACAGAATTGAATTCAGCAGTGTAAGGGTTAACCGATCGCAATTGGCCTATCAGGTAACGCGTTGAGGGTATCCCCAGGCGTGTTCATTGTATGTAGGGATGGCAGATAGGGAATCACACGCCACGGGCGCTAGTAATTGCGGATTTACTCGGCGCGCTTGTATTCGGCATATCGAGTAACACGTTGAGGGAATCCCCGGTGTTTTCCCAGCGAGTTCATGTTATGTAGGGATGGCAGTTAGGGAACCCCAGGCCGCGAGCGTGAGCTGGTGATTCTGGTTTTACTTGGCGCACTTGTATTGGTCTATCAAGTAACGCGTTGAGGGTTTCCCCGGGTGAGTTCATTCTATGTACATGTCGGGATGGCAGACAGGGAGTCCCACGCCACGAGAGTGGGTAATTCTGTTTTCCTTGGCGCACATGTGTTTTTTATAATTGAAGGTGTCTATAGAACAAAAGGGCTAACACCACCATGAGGAAGTTAATCCCCCTTCTTCCATTGGCCCCCTCAATTATCAACATATGGCGATTGTTAATCGATGATAATTAGTTTTGTATGTGACAAAGGTATTTTCTGACGAAGACTGGTGCATGATTGTTGTGTTTATGTAGACGGAATGTGGTCTAGTGAACTCGTATTCCGTCGGTAGTATCTTTAGTATCAGAGACAGAGAGAGAGAGAGACAGAGAGATAGTGAAAGAGAGAGAGAGAGAGGGCGATATAGAGTATGGGTGGGGTGTCATATGTCGACTTAAGGGATATGGAAATTTCACATCGAGGCGACATGGGAATATTTAATTATTCCGCTACAATGGCGGACGGCCGCCATGTTGGTCTGGGATGTAAACAGACACCAGTGCGGGGACAATCCATTAATTGGTAGAACTAATAATTGTGAATGCTTTGATTAGTTTCATTGCGGCTGAATCAATAGTTGTCTGGTTCCTGGCATAACCCGCCCAGTGGAACCAAGCTTACACAACCAACAGCGTTAATTTCATGCTTTTTTCAGTGTCTTCATGTTTTTATTGCAGTGGAACCTCTCAAAACCGGACATCATGGCGACCCCATTGTGTTTAATTTAGATGGGTTTCACTGTTATTTATTTCATTGTCGTGTCTGTTCATGATTTAAAATGACAAACTGTTCACGGACTGCTTAATTACAATGGAGCCTCTCTAAACCGGATACCCTGTGACCTCTCAGGGTGTTCGGTTTAGAGAGGTTCCATGATATTAGTATTCAACATAGCATTTCTGCTTTATCTGTCTTTGTTTTGTTTTCAATAACGAATTGCTGGTTGCCTTTTCAGTATTTTGCTGTCTCATTCATTCTTCTTTTTCATCAACGAATACACGTTATATATAGTTACACAACCGCCAGCGTTAATCTTGCACACGTTATCAACGTTTTTGAACATCTATTGGAAATGCCAACTACGATCAAACAGTTTGATTGACTGAGCCCGAGCTGTAGCACATGTCAGGCTCAGTCAAACAAGCTGCTTGATTTCAAATACATATTCAAGTATTTTGAAATAAAGAAATCGAAAAAATAAATGGGAAGATTAGCACAGGCGCCAGTGTCATCACCAGCTGGTATCAATGACGGTTTCCAGTCGTGTTCATTTCCCGATCAGCCGCAACATTCATAGACCATTGCAAGCATTAATTTTACTCTTCTTGACCCTTTCATTGACTGGCTTACCTCCGGCTATTTATCTAGATCGACGGTAAAAGAAATCTCTGTAATTTGCCCGGCCCAGACCTTAATTCGGAACAGTGAAACGCACTAATCAGACTGCGTGGCAAAGGCTCATTAGGGTCTATACTGGTTGCCGATGCACAAGGGGCAATTCCCCATACCCCGATGTGTATTATGATTAACTCAATCTGGTTATCAGAGACACCTGTCGCTCTCCGAACTTAATTAAAACATCGGATACATTCGGAACATTTCGTAAGTATCCGTACTCCGAGTAGGCGTGTTCGCGCAGTAGCCGTAGAAGCTCGTTGATTGGTATCCGGATCCGGTTGGATGCACGGAGAAGACCGAAGTTCTGCTGACGCCCCACGTACACTTGGGTTAACTATGTTTAGATGGCACAGATGTTCGACGTAATGAAATATTTAATATGTACATACACTACCGCCTGCGCTAATCCTGTCATTATTTGTCAATCTTCTTTATTTCAAAACACTGGTGTATTGTGCAATTAAATCAAGCCGATTGATTGACCGAGCCTGAGCTGTGCTACAGCTCAGGTTCACTCAATCGGTGTGATTGCGTACTGAGATTGCGAATATATGTTCAGAAACGTGCGAGTTGACAACATGGCAAGTTTAACGCAGGCGGTGGTGTATGCCGCTGTATAAATGTAATTAAGGCCAGATAATGCGTCCAGTGTTTGTACAGGTTAACATGGTGGAATTCATGATGACACCCGAGGATACAGGCTGGCATACACTACAGGTTGCGCTAATCTTGCGAATAACTGTCAATATCAAAATACTAGAATAGTGTGCTTGAAATCAAGCAACTTGAATGGCTGAGAATGAGTTATGCTATAACTGAGGGTCAGACAACTTGAATCAAATCAAACAGCCGATAGATGTTCAGAAATATTGAATAATCTTGGCAAGGCGGTTTTAAACACATTCGAGGTTGTGGATTGAAGAAATGGGTTTTTACGGGGTTTGCGACCAGTGTAGATCCAGATCAGCCTGTGCATCCGCACAGTCTGATCAGGATCTGCACTGTTCGCCATCATGCTTCTGATAAGAAATATAGATCGTTATCAGGCTAGAGGAGTGTGCTATTGGAGCAGGAGCTACACCGCTCACAAATCCCATAAGTCACATTCCTCCAGCCACAGCCACATATCAGATTAAAGTTTGAAACTGTCATGATTAGGCCTATAAAAAACTATGGTCTAGAAAGATACTAGGTATGGAGGGTATGCGTTTTTTCTAAAGTACGCAAAGGACGCCTTTTAAGCACACGTAGGATCGAAAATGAACATTTTTTTCAACGGTTTAAAAATTTGTCGTCTGCTGTTTATTTTTTATTTTCCATTTTTCTCATCAAAAACATGGTTTGAGAGCACTTTAGAATCATTTCCAATTGCAATGTAGGCCTTAAACAAGGTGTATGATCACGTGGTACTAACAACAACAACAAGTACCGATTAAAATTATGTATTATTTTATAGTGTCCTTATTACGTAACGGATTTTGATGTAACATGGCGCATCAAACGCGTCTTGTTAAGCTGCATTTGGTGGTCTCTTTATTTTCGCCGAAACTTCTATCGTTTTTGCGAAGAATCCAATTCCGTGTCTCCGACACGGAAATGGATTCGTCGCAAAAACGACATAAGTCTGTGCCAAGCTCCCTAGACCACCAAATGCAGCTCATGATGACGCGTTTGCTGCGCCATATTTCATCAAAATCCGTTGCATATTAAGGAAAATATCAAATAATACTTACTTTGGAGTGGGCGACGTTGTTATTGTTGTTGTTGCAACCACGTGATCATGCACCATGAACTAATTCACTTTATTACCGCAATAACCAGTGTATCGTTATACGTAGCATCTCTGGTGGGCATACTTGCGATATACACTACCCCCTGCGCTAATATTTAAAATATTTGTCAAGTTTTCTATTTCAAAATTCCTGTAGCCTATTTCACCAACATTGCAAAGTATACTTTCCTATCAAAGTATACTTTGAAGGAGCAATCATTGATTTTTCCGAAATGCATTATTTCATGCAGAACTAACGATTGCATATATTTGATGATTAAAGCTATGCAGAATTATTATACTGAATTTATTACATTATCACAGCCAAAATGGCTGTGATAATGTAATAAATTCAGTATAATAAAAATTAATAAATTTATTCTAAAATTGAAAATTTCTCCCTCAAAGTATACTTTGCTACTAAAGTATACTTTGCAATGTTGATGAAATAGGCTACAGAATATGCCTGAAATCAAGCAGTGTAATTGGCAAAGCCGGAGCTGTACTACAGCTCATGCTCAGACAAGCAAATTGCTTGATTGCGAGTTGACATTGCCAATATATGTTCGGGAACGTTGATACTCTGGGCAAGTTAACGTAGGCAGTTGTGTAAACTTGTGGGCCATATGGGAAAGTTACAACCATTCTATGAATGTTTTAACTTGAAGATGACTATAAAAACTACGTAAGATAACTTTCACAGCCAAAATATTTATACATATGTGTTCCTAACAAAACCTATTGAGACACGCCATGCGATTTTGTACCTAAGAACATGTACGATTTTTCATGAAATATATTTACAGAAAATGTGATATGTTATGTGAACTACGCCGGAAGATGACGAGATTTTCATAGCAATTGCGATTCCGCATCTGCTATGAAAGGTTTGTCATCTTTTGACGTCATTTACGGAAAATATCGTACATTTTGTAAATATTTTTCATGAAATATCGCACATGTTTTTAGGTACAAAATCGCATGGCGTGTCTCTATTTACGTCCAATTCATCAAGAACTATACTGGTCTACAATGAGATCGTAGCCATTTTGTCATTGCCAGCGGCTGGCCCATATTAAATGTTTAAAATGCGTTAAACTGCACGTTCTGGGGATTGGAACCGTGCAGTAAAACGCATTACTCGCATTTGTGGATGTGACTGGAGAAATGGGGCTTATGGTTTTTATGACAACTGTAGCTCCTGATCAAATAGCACTCGCATGCAGTCTGTTAGCGATCTACATTGCTTGTTAGAAGCATGACGGGTATTTCCTTCATGGAAAAGCGAACAGTGTATATCCTGATCAGACTGTGCGGATGCACAGGCTGATCTGGATCTACACTGTTCGCAAAACCCATAAGCCCAATTTCTCCAGTCACAGCAATATTTAATGAAAATCTCACATGTAATATATGGGCAACATTTGATAATTGGGCTTAGTTTGGAGTTTCAACTGTATATGTAGCTCCCAATTATGATACGTGTTAATACACTGTTTCCAGAGCTCCAGATAAGTTTTGTATCTAAAGAGTATTATACCCCAAGATGTCAAGTTCAATGTATAGTTTACTTTTACAAATGTAATATTGATTTTCTTCCTTCTAAAATAGGTAACAAATGATTAAAAAAAATAAAAATTCACTTACTTGAGATGCAATAAGCAACCAGTGTTTGCATTTTGCCGCTTAACAAAGTAAATTTTCAACTTTATTACAGTATTTTCCCTATTCAATTTAAAAATCAATGCGTATTTTCACATTGCTGTGAGTAGTTTGTACTCCCATTTTGATAATCAATGCGTATATGCTAAAGTAAGTGCGTAACATACGCCAATACGCACCTTATCTGGAGTTCTGTGTTGCAATGTACATGTAATGTACATGTAATGGGGATCGAAATATTCCACTGTACGCATTAATAGCGTTTTTTGGCGACCAATGTAGACACTTATCAGACTGCGCTGATGCGCAGTCTGATAAGTGTCTACATTGGTCGTATACGTATTAATACATTCGGTTCATGATGTTTGTACGTGAATTATGCGAGAACGATTGTTGGAGTTGGAAATTGATATTAATTGCCAAAATGAAAACCATAAAATAAGCAGCTATTGTTGAGACGTTATACTGCCATATTATATAATACATTTTCCGTTTAATTTAAACCTACCACTCGAGTGTTTTATGTGATTAATATTAAATGATATGTCAAGTTTCCCTCTCATATTGTAATTAATGTTATGAATCGAAATTACAGTAACGATTGCGTTTGTGTTCCACTTGGAAACATGGGGGCCGTTTCACTAATCTTCGTACGACTAAAATGTTCATAAGACTTAGTGCAAATTTAGGATAGTCTGGAAATTTCAATTGATGGATTTACATTTATTGAGCATAGCGCCAGCTTCTAATGTGGTTACACAGGTTGCAAAACCCATAAGCCCCATTTCTCCTGTCACAGCCACACTGAACATTATTATCGTGCAAACCGAGCAACCACAATTATGCTACTGATTGATTGGTTGTTTGATTGATTGTTTGGTTGAATAATTGGGGTTAGCGTCCGTTCGACAGCACAGTCATATACAGACGGGAATGTACACATTTTGGCTGTGATAATGTAATAAATTCAGTATATAATTCTGCATACTTTTAATCATCAAATATATGCAGTCGTTAGTCCTATGTGAAATAATGCATTTCGGGAAAAATAAATAATTACTCCCTCAAAAGTATACTTTGCTAGATAAGTATACTTTGCAATTTTGATGAAATCGGCTACTGGTCATTTCAAATCATGAACAGACATGACAATGAAAGAAATTACCATGAAACCCATCTGAATTAAACACAGTGGAGCCACAGGGGATCCGGTTTACAGAGGTTCACTGTATTTGCGATGCCCACTCGCAATCAAGCAACTTGGTAGTCTGAGCCTTTGCTGTGTCACATCTCAGGCTCAGCACACTATTCCAGTATTCTACAATAAATAACTTCACAATATTGACAAGATATTAGCGCAGGCGGTAATGTGTCAGACAAACATAGTGTTAAAATACATTTTTTAAACTTCTTAATTACGCTACCGGTAAGGCAAATTACATTTACAATTACGCAAAGGAACCTGAAAAAATAAAGAACATTTTATAGATAAAGCACACTCGATACTGACAACAAATGCAGTGAATTTATAAAACACACTTGTGGCTGTGACTGTAAAAATGATGCTTATGTGTTTTGCTACCAGTGTAAATCCAGATCAACCCGTGCATCTGTACAGTCTGATCAGGATATACACTGTTCGCAATCCCATCAATGAAACAACCGGCATGCTTCCAATAAGCAATATACATCAGGATACATCAGAGTGATATTCGACGAAGAGCTACAATGGACCCAGAGTCCATAAGTCCCATGTTTACAGTCACAGCCACATTTGTGCCGAGCGTGTATATAATTATTGTTCGTGTTTCCCAGATTCGAACATTAATTAACACAGTATTTCCTGCGTTCCCACTCGTGTGGGAAACGCATTAACAGGAAAATTAAGATATTTGCGCATGAAACGCCGGCGATAATTGGGCCACATGTTCATTGAAATGTGACTTAAGGCCACTGCGACCAGCGTGGCCCCGGGATACGCCACAGTGTTCGCCATTTCGCCAATAAAATAGAGGATCTTACATGAGTGTTGATTAAATATGATATTTATTAAACGGGTTTGGTGATTGCATAAGACACGAGGCTATGCCGAGGCATAGCCTCGTGTCTTATGCAATCAGCAAACCCGTTTAATAAATAGCATATTAAAGTATCACTCATATGTGGCGGTGACTGGAGAAATGGGGCTAATGGGAATTTATTATATACCTACCCATGAAATACATAGTTATACGATGTAAATAAAAGTCATATGTTCTCATCGATGAAATAAACGACTTCCGGTGAAAATACCACTTCTTCCGCTATCTATATTCATAACGCGCATCTGCAGTGCCGGACTACAAATAGGCTGCAAATACACATTCATTACCTTATGCTATCTAAAAAACTTCTAATTTCCATGGAGCGGTATATAATAAATAGAATATTCATAGTTTTGCAACGAATATGACATATATGTTCATCTCGTGGTGTGAAATGTCCATATTTCACACCACTCGATGAACATATATGTCGGCACTCGTGAAATATGGACATTTCACACCACTCGATGAACATATATGTCATATTCGTTGCAAAAATATGAATATCCTCTATTTATTTACCACTCACCAGTGTAGATCCTTATTAAATAGCACACGCCTGTTAACTGTAACGATCTATATTTCTTGTTCGACACATGTTTGATTGGTGAAATGGCAAACAGTGCGGATGCACAGACTGATCTGGATCTACACTGATCGCCCAACCCATCAGCCACATTTATTCAGTCACAGCCAGATGTAAGATCCTATATTTACTAGACTGAGCAAAGGAATAGCAGGCCTACATGCAACCGTGGACATTATCCATTGTGGCAAGTCATATTTAGAGTACAGTTCGTCCGTATGTACGATGAGATTTATCGATCATATATGCGGAGATCCGTGCTGTAAATGTAGAGAATAGTATATAGGTTAGTGCCGTGAATGGGAAAAATATCTGGCAAGACATAGGAAACGGGATGGGCGAGGCTCTGCCGTCAACACCTACAAATGGCTTTACAATTCGAAACAAAATAACCCCAGTCACCGCACATATTCATACGCAGTGATTAGGTCGTATTGTCAAGATATCAAACATGTTTCACGGCACCGTGTTTCACGGCACATACGCACTGTGTTGACGCGATAAAATATATCCCACGGCGATATTCATGTATTCCTCATTTCCTCAATCAAGGATATAGATACGTATACCGTTTGCAGATTATTATGATAGGCTACTAGCTTTATATTAGTTTATATTAGTTTATATTAGTTTATATTAGTTTAGAACAATAACCTATAAAGGGTTCGATATATTTATCTTACACATGTAATTCTAGTTTGAGTGCCATTTTCTCTTCGTTTATAAACCCTTTCACCTATAAGTAACTGGTGTATATTTATGTTACGTTATATGCTAAGTTTGCAACCAATCCAACCGTCACAAAACGATTTTCAGACTAGTCCATTTATGAAAAGGTGGTGTTTTTGTTCTCAAGAATGTGAAAATTACTTGCAAAAAGTGCAGATCCTGATGAGACGGATCGTCACGAGGCGGATCTTCTGGATCTACACTGTTTGCCAATACCGCTATACAGGCCTGTGGTGTTGAAAGGGTTAACGCGCATCGTATGTATCATATTATTCCTCTATTGAAACTACCGGATCAATTATGTTACTATGGTAACGAGACCCGACTATGATGTCGATATTTATTTAACTGCCTGTATACATTGGCACTGCCCTTTTCTGACTTACAGTTACATTGAAACCCTTTCAACCCTACACAACTGTGATGGACTGTGCTATTTAATTTTTACGACCAACGCAATTGTCACAACTTGTTTTCAAACTAGTATATTTATAAGGTGGGGTGTTTTTTTTCTGTAAACAATATTAACATTACTTGCAAAAAGTACACTGTTTGCAAACAACGCTATAGACGGATGTAGTGTTGAAAGGGTTAAAGGCACTGGGTCTCAGATTAGAAACAAAATTGCTACCCCGCTCCCCACCTCTCGCGAGGGTAGCAATTTAACCCCATCTATTTAATGTAACACATGGAAGAGTGATTTTTGCAACCGGTTTTCCGGCGTGTTTGATATGTTAGCGATATAAAACTGTCAAAGCTGTATCAATAAATAATTAATAAAGAACATACACATGCAGACATTGGTTATTTTACAGTGTCAATGTATTTATCTGACATTTACATGTACATGTATATCTTATACATTTGAAATGTTCATTTCGTTTTGTTGAATGTTGAACAACAACAAGAGAAACGATGGCTTCCATGGGGAAATGATTTCCCTGTTCTATTATATTTGGCAATTTACTAGACTAGTTCTACATCAAAGATCATTTGTTTAAATGTATAAAAAATACAGTTTACTAAATGTTGACCTACATGCAACAGGTTTGGGACGAGGCAACTTATTGTAGCTATGGACTACACATTTCGCGATTCAATTACAATACCACAGTATACAAGGTGCATGATCACGTGGTACTAACAACAACAACAATTACTGAAACGTATTACGTAACGGATTTTGATGAAATATGGCGCACCAAACGCGTCTTGTTAAGCTGCATTTGGTGGTCTCTGTATTTTCGCCCATACTTCTGTCGTTTTTGCGAAGAATCGATTTCCGTGTCTACCGACACGGAAATCGATTCTTCGCAAAAACGACATACGTCTGTGCCGAACTCCATGGACCACCAAATGCAGATAACATATCGGAAGCTAATTAGTGTAGATAGCTCTCAGATATGCATAGAAGGTGATGATATATACATTGTATTATTTTAAAAAATGGCTACTTGTAGATTTTTGAACTCTTACTAATATATTTTATTTACATGAATTACGCTACAGTCTATAATGGAAAATTATTTCTAAATGTGGCATATATAGTATGACCATTTCACAATACAAAATAACGAAATTTCACGAAGGTTCTTTATTGGTACATGCATAGAGAAAACTAGAATTATTCTAAATCAAATTATCTGCCCTGTACATGTTTGTGTACTTGTTTATAACGCATGCATTTTTTAATTTTAATTTAATTTTTTAATTTTTTTTAATTTTTTAATTTTCTAATTTTCTAATTTTCTATTTTTTTAATTTTTTTAATTTTTTTAATTTTTTTAATTTTTCAATTTTATTAATTTTAATATTTAATTAAATAAACCGGTGCGATTGATTGATATCTGCCAGTAAACTGTTCCTGAAGAGAAAACCTACGTATTGAATAGCTGATACATCAATAAAAATAATAATAAAAAGTGAGCGAACTATTCCTGATTGCCGTTGTCACTGATTGGTTAACAAGACTAGCACAGTGATGGGGGCAATTCATCTAATTGTAGTACGCGTTCTATTGCTTATTCAGCAATAATTCCAGCACAAAAATATTTACACAATTCCCTAACATTTGATTGGTTCGTAGCAAGTCTCTGTCCAAAATATATATCCCAGTAAACTCCCACGCCGAACTACTTTCCGTAACCGTGAGGCGCAGTTAAAATAATTCTTAAGAAAACAGAAAATAAACAAATTTTCTTGATGAATTTATTTCAAATGCTGGAATTATAAGGAATGAATGGCCTTTTTGTGGAATTTATCGGGGATATAAACTTGGAAAAGTCGCGGGAATACTGGACGAGGCCTTCCGGCCTTCGACCAGTATTCCCGCGACTTTTCCATTCCTATAATAAATTAATTTATAAAAATAATAATAATAAGGCAGCGGCCTGTTCCTGTAGCCGATTTCATCAAAATTGCAAAGTATATTTATCTAGTAAAGTTTACTTTTAGGGAGTGATCATTTATTTTCCCCGAAATGCATTATTTCATATAGAACTAACCACTGCATATATTTGATGATTACAAGAAAGCAGAATTATTACACTGAATGTATTACATTATCGCAGCCAAAATGGCTGTGATAATGTAATAAATTCAGTATAATAAAAATTAATAATTTATCCTTAAATTGAAAATTTCTCCCTGAAAGTATACTTTGCTAGATAATTAAGTATACTTTGCAATGTTGGTGAAATAGGCTACTGGTTTCCATTTTCACTGATTGGTTAATCAAGACTAGCGAAGTGATAGGGGCATTTCGTCTAATTTATGCGTTATATTGCTTATTCAGCAAGGTATTAATGTATTTAACTGTATGATAATTTCGATTGATGTTCATAGTCTCATATAATTCTTTGACTGTTTTTATGTTTTACAGTGAATCCTCGCGGTTGTGGTCTCCAAACGTAGCGAAGTTGTGTAAGATATATCTGTACATATAGCGAGACAACTCCTACCCTGGAGACTTCTCAAGTTTGTCACATTGACATTATGTGCCTGTCATGAGCTTATTTTGATGTTTATTTAGTGACAACTTTACATACCAGTATTTGCATGATTTTTATGAAATTGCACAGGTGAGCGATATAGGGCCATCATGGCCCTCTTGTTTAATCAATTACAGATTATAAAGTATGCTCATTGCACATCAAAACATAAATACATAGAATATATAGCCGTTAACATTTTAAGGAAACACGGTTATCGCCCGTGATATCTGTGTGGAAATTTACGTCTGATATAAAATGTATAATAATGTCAATCAAAACGTGGGTTAATGATGAATGAATGTTTATTTTGCCAGAAAATGTCTCCGATGATGTCTCCGATATAAATAACAGTTTGTGCCTACTGAGTGGGTATGTGCCTTTAATAAACTCATCTGCGAGACAATGCCTGTAATGGTCGCAGAGGAACCGGTACGAAGCCACTTCTTCACTAATTAGTTAGTTAGCGAGACGGTGAACAGTGTATGCAAAGTAAACACAGCACGGCTATTGGACATGCGCGGTAATTGGCTCTCTAACGACCAATTATTCAAGTATCGCCGGGCCCCCAGATAACCACATTATTTGTCGAGTTACTTGTGCATGTGACTGGAGATATTTGGCTTATGAGATTTGTGTCCAGTGTAGCTCCTAAAGGCACTAACCTACTATTTCACCCGAAAGGATAAATTTATTAATTTTTATTATACTGAATTTATTAAATTATCACAGCCATTTTGGCTGTGATTATGTAATAAATTCAGTATAATAATTATGCATACTTGTAATAATCAAATATATGCAGTCGTTAGTTCTATATGAAATAATGCATTTCAGGAAAAATAAATGATTACTCCCTCAAAGTATACTTTGCTAGAAAAGTATACTTTGCAATGTTGGTGAAATCGGCTACTGATCAAATAGCACATGCTTGTAGCCTGACAAAGATCTACATTGCTTCTTTGAAGCATGACCGGTGTTTTATTGATGAAATGGCGAACAGTGCAGATCCTGGTCAGACTATGCGGATGCACAAGCTGATATGCATCTACACTGTTCGTAAAATCCATAAACCCATTTATCCAGTCACAGTCACACAACAAAATCTGCAAATAACTATTTATCCACGAACTATTAAAGGTACATGCCCACTCAGTAGGCAGAACGTGTTCTTTATTTATCCCGTCAACACAGTGCGTATGTGCCGTGAAACACGGTGCCGTGAAACATTTTTGATATCCAGTCAATACTATTTTTGAATTTTACAGCCATTTGTAGGTGTTGACGGGATAAATAGAATAGTAGGTTAGTGCCGTGAATGGGAAAAAATATCTTGCGCGGCACGGAGGAAACGGGATGTGCTCGGCAGAGCCTCGCCCATCCCGTTTCCTGAGCCTTGCCAGATATTTTTTCCCATTCACGTCACTAACCTACTATTCTCTATCTATTTTCCTTATTTCTGAACCAAAGTATATGTTGTGACCACTCATTTGAACCGTCTCGGCGGAGACGGTTCAAATGAGTGGTCACAACATATACTTCTGATGAGAAATAAAGAAATTATTGAGCCTTGCCAGACATTTTTTCCCATTCACGGCACTAACCTACTATTCTCTATCTATTTTCCTTATTTCTGAACCAAAATATATGTTGTGACCACTCATTTGAACCGTCTCGGCGAGACGGTTCAAATGAGTGGTCACAACATATACTTCTGATGAGAAATAAAGAAATTATTGAGCCTTGCCGGATATGTTTTCCATTCACGGCACTAACCTACTATTCTCTATATCAGAGGCATCATCTGAGACATTTTTTGGCAAAATAAACATTCATTCACCATTGCCCCACGTATTGATTGACATTATTACACATTTAATACCAGACGTAAATTTTCACACTGATATCAGGGGCGATAACCGTGTTTCCTTAAACGGACATTACTATTTGTTCTCTGTATTTATTGTTTGATGTTCAATGATCATACTTTATAATCTGTCTAAAATATTTTTTTTTTAGGTGACTCATTTAATTAGCATAACTAATTAAAAAATATCATGCCTCATTTGTATATGAAAATAACCTGATACCACCGCGAGTCACTATCAGTAAACTAAATATTACTAAATTATATATAATAAGCGGGCCCTCGTAAGTTTTAGAACTGTGACACAATTATACACTTATTTAATTCCTATAAAGAACATGTTGTGCCAACTGAGTGGGCATGCACCTTTAAACGTGCACTACCGCGTCCCTGGTTGCAATATATGGAGACATATTGTTTCCGACCATTCTTCAGATGATTTTTAGCCAGGTTTTTTGGGAAAAAAATCCAGGCTATTGGATTGGCGAAAGCCGGGCGGGCGGGCGGGCGGGCGGGCGGGCGGGCGGGCGGGCGGCGTCCACAATCAATGTTAAGTTTTCGTGTTTGAGTCCATTTCTTTGTTACTGTACCACCTAGGACCACCAAACTTTCACAGCTTCATAATCAAGGGGTGCCCACCACATATCACTATCCAACATGTTACCTTTTTTTGAACTTGACCCATTTTTTCCGCGCAGTCGACTTTTCGCGTTTACATTGTTAAGTTTTCGTGTTTAAGTCCATTTCTTTGGTACTGTACCACCTAGGACCACCAAACTTTCACAGCTTCATAACCAAGGGGTGCCTACCACATACAACTATCCAACATGTGACCATTTTGTTTACCTTCACCAATTATTTCTACGTACTTGACTTAGCCATTTTCAAAGTTAACTTTTTAACGTACGTCTGGTTAAAGTTTTTTGGTTAAAAGTTTTTCGTTATACTATATCTCTGCAACTGCTTCGCCCATTACCTTGAAACTTCACATGGGTGTTTATCATCATTGTCGCGACCGCTTGCGGAAAGCGCGATATCGTCGGCATTTTGGCATACGTCCGTCCGTCCGTCCGTACGTCCGTGTGTCCGGTTAAAGATTTTTGGTTAAAGTTTTTCCATCTACTATATCTATTTTTTTAGTGTCCATGCCTCGCCCCAAGGTGCGACATGCAGGCCACAGCCATCTAGTCTACAAAAGGTGGGTATAATTATGTTATCCAAGTGTCTATGCTTGGAAAAAACCTGGCCTTCGTGGCTTTGCCTCGTTTCTTGTTATTATGACATTTGTTGGAGCAAAACAAACATTCTAATGCACTCTATAAATATCACGCAATCTGATTGGCTGATGGTCATACATTACAGGTATATCATTTTTGATGAACGGTCGCACATTATTTCAATATGTATTCCTACGCCAGTAGTAAAGGAGAGCATTAGAAATTGGTTAACCGCATTGTAATTTTGAAATTTGCGGCGTATATCAGAAATAATACGTCGGAAAACATTGTCAATGGTTCCGCTAGCCCGTCGCCATTAAACAGATTTTCCGACCTATCATTTTCTGATATACGCAGCAAATTTGAAAATTACAATACAGTTAACCCTATATTACAATACAGTTAACCCTATGTTACAATACAGTTAACCCTATAGTCATTTACCATTACCTGACATTTTAATTGGAATGTTCATACTTTGTATATCAAACGCGAATTGCAACTTTTGATATCAGGGACGACAACCGTGTTTCCTTCAATGTTACTGAAACATCTATTGATTCTACCTACATGTATTTGTGTTTTGACGTGCAATGAGCATATATTATAATCGCGCGCCATACAATATGTTCGATTATTATATCATCATTACATAACACAAAGAGCTATAGGCTTATAGAGCTTTTTGAGCACGCACTCGGGATGTGTACGCGAGGTCGATATGTGTGATTGACCGTGACTGAGTACATGCTCAGCTCGGCTGATCTCGCTTCCCAACTTCAGCCATGAGAGCGAGATCGGAATTATCTTTTTGTAAACCCACATATATTTTGACATACTGTTTGATGCATAATACATTTTGGCATTAATATTGGGGGATGTCTGTGCTATTTGAAGGATACGAATTACTTACTGAGACGATTCTAAAGAACTCCCAACTTACCATTTTTGGTGAAGGACTAAGAAAAATACCTCGAATATTTGGTCAAATTACGCATCTTAACTGGAGATCTGTATACATGGGCGATAATTATACCGAGTGTTCGGTAACAAGGTGTATGATCAACAACAACAACAAGTACTGAAAATTCCAGAATCCATCCGATTCAAAGTACGTATTCTTTGGTATTGTCCTTATTACGTAACGGATTTTGATGAAATATGGTGCACCAAACGCGTCTTGTTAAGCTGAATGTGATGGTCTCTGTACTTTTTCCCAAACTTATGTCGTTTTTGCGAAGAATCGATTTCCGTGTCTACCGACACGGAAATAGATTCTTCGCAAAAACGACATAAGTCTGTGCCGAACTCCATGGACGACCAAATGCAGCTCATGAAGACGCGTTTGCTGCGCCATATTTCATCAAAATCCGTTTCATATTAAGGAAAATATCAAATAATACTTACTTTGGAGTGGGCGAGCTTTCAACACTTTTCAGCCACTGTTGTTGTTGTTATAACCACGTGATCATGCACCTTGGGCAATGACCGTCTGAATGATGGCAACAGGTGACATATCATGAAATTAATTATTAACGTCATATTACATCGCATTGTGCGGGTTTTTATATTTAATCTAATCTCGTTACTGAAATAAATTGAAGAATCGTATTTCATATCATAAAAAGAACACTCGGGTAAACTACCTTCATGTTCATGAACTCATTACAGTTTTATCAAAATTTAAGAATGAGCCTTCTTTTTATATTGTTGAAGTTGGTCCACAATTTATTTTATTACGAAAAAAACAATTTCTAAGGGAAAGTTTTAACATTTCAGAAATAGTGGACCGATTTTCAAAATTTAACTTTTGTTTTCTTAGCTAGATCAAATGATGTTTCCAAGCTATCTAGCCAGGTTTCTGAGTCAATTTCCGAAATCTATCGTTTTAGACTCCTCCCACAGCTCTAGGTACTCCTTTCCCCCATGATAAATTTCCATCGTAATAACATCAATATTTGACCAAACATATTGTTTTTGCATTGTTTATATGGCCGTAAAACTTGGACATGTTTCGTGCAACAGACATTAAGAGAGGTTCTATGTGTCCAGTGTAGAAGGGTTGGACGGTAATTCGGGTATATGAGCAGTCCAATACTTGCTCTGAGCGTTTCCCAACCACGAGCATCAATTAACATCAGGCCTAAATGATCGCAACACTAATGTCATGTTAGACACAACCGTCTGCGTTAATATATTACTATTATCAACGTTTATCAGCAGTTATTGTCGATACCAACTCGCAAACAAGCTGCTTGATATCACGCACACTATGCTTTATTAATTTTGAAATAAAGAAATTTAAAAGTATTAGCAAGGTTAGCGTGGCGGTAGTGTACTAAGCTCATTAACGTACTTTGCGAGTGTCCAGTTGACATAGTGGGCGAGTCAGGAGGGGTCATACAGTGGGGTCAGCGTGTAAGTGCACACACGAACGAACACGTGTCGTGTTCGTTCGTGTGTGCACTTACACGATGACCCCACTGTATATATTGTAATTATATCGAGGATATTCCATCGTACATTTTGAATATCGGTAAATAATACACGAGTGTGCGTCGGCTTCCGCGTAAGCAACGAGTGAGCGTAGCGAACGAGTTGCTTGCACGGACGCCGACGGACAAGAGTGTATTATTTCCGCTATTCAAACATGTACGGTGGAATATTCTATTTATTACACTTCCACGGCAGATATATATGCACATTTAGTCTATTTTTTTAGATTATAAACAATGAATTGTGATGAGCGCATGGAGTTGTGCAATACTCTTTGCTTACAATGGCGACTTGAGATGCCAACGGGCTGTCGCAGAATGACACCAGATAGTGCACCATGCGGTTGATATGAATTTCAATTGGTTGGAATATAACCCTTTCAGGTTCATTTAGAAATTCCACACCAATTCCGTGACAGCTGGCGGAGGACATGCACTGCCGCTAATTTTGCCAATAGTTCTCAATTTCTTTATTACAATAATGTTGAATATTGTGCTTGAAATGTTGAGTTGGCATTGCCAATACATCCCTGTAGCCTATTTCATCAACATTGCAAAGTATACTTTGAGGGAGAAATCATTTATTTTTCCCGAAAAGCATTATTTCATATAGAACTAACAAATGCATATATTTCATGATTAAAAGTATGCAGACTTATTATACTGAATTTATTACATGCCAAATTGGCTGTGATAATGTAATAAATTCAGTATAATAAAAATTAATAAATTTATAAAAAAAATGGAAAATTTCTCCCTCAAAGTATACTTTGCTACCAAAGTATACTTTGCAATGTTGATGAAATAGGCTACTGATGAGCAAATGTGACACGGAGTAGTCTCCACTGTCCGCCATCTTTGTGAGCAAAACTAAATGTACATGCAACTAATAGGAGAAATGTTAATATTGATGAAACAAAAATACCCCAATAAGAATTTTAGTGCTTAAGCAAATATATTTTGTTCAAACAAATCATATTTGTTTGTTGCGTGCAAACATTAATAGTTTCGAAAATAGGATTATTTCCACTATTTGTCTATAGGGCCTAATGGAATATTGCCTCCCAAAATGGCCGACAGTGTTTACCTGTATCCAACAAAGGGAAGTAACTTTTACTGATGTGGGAACTATGTATAGATGTTCATAAACGTTTTATTTTTAATTTATTTTCTTTTTACTTACAAACATACATGTTTCATAATAGGAAATATATACATTTGTAGTCACTGGAGTGTGTATGACAGCAGGGCAGGAGTCCACATTAGTTCAATTATTTAATACAGTGGAATCTCACTATACCAAACACTACGGGTACCATCGGCGTGTTCGGTATAGAGAGGTTCATCTGTACAACTCGTGTACCTCAAAGCCTCGCTCTTCCACCAGGTCAATGCTGTGGGCCTAACGTTGATACCCTAGACAAGATTAACGCAGGCGGAAACACATTTGGTGGACACAAATAGCAAACAAATAAAATCTTTGTAGAAAAGACGCGTTCAGCCTCCACAATAAAATAGGCTACTCTCTCTCCAGAACTGGCCATGGTGATGTTTCATAGCAAATCCAGATTACATAAGATGGCCGCCATCCATGATACAATTTTTAAAACGTAGTATCAATAAGTTCGCAGTGTTCGTTACTTTGGTACATGCACAAACGAGGCTACAAGTATACCAGTAGAATAAGTGTGCATGACGTTTGTAAATCATAATATGATTTACAAATGTCATGCACAATTCTTCTACTGGTATACATTATAGATATATTATACATTCTCACTGCACTCCACCCCCACCGCCCATCCCTCCTTCCCCGACCCAATCTCTCTAAAAACTCATACAAAACTGTGTCCACAGAGGGCGAGTGAATAGTGGTTCACAGACGAACATTAAAATTAACAGAAGCAGATTTAATATACAGCAAAGCCGGACAGCTCGGACAATATGTGGCTCTGACTGGAGAAATGAAGCGTATGGGTTTGTGCGACCAGTGTATATCCAGATCAGCCTGTGCATACGCATCAATGGAACACCCGTCAGGCTTCTCACAAGGAATATAGATAATTATCAGGCTACGGAAATGTGGTATTTGATCAGGAGCTACACTGGCCATAAAACTCATAAGCCACATTGTTCTAGTCACATCCACATATGTGTGCTTGACTTAGACGAGGGTCACTGTAATGTAAGTCTTATTATATTATATTTTCATCATCGAAAAAAAACACACACACACTAAAAGCTGTCACAGGGCGTGCATGTATTCGATGTACAGTGTATCCTCTGCAAATCGGACACCCTGGGGACCTCCCATGGTGTCCGGTCTGGGGAGGTTTCACTATACAGTGTAACATCCGTACAACAGCCACACAAAGGGAAGACACAAAACTGACCGCTGTACGGAGGTGGCTATTGTTGGGAGGTTACATATTGGCAATTATCCATTTGTGATATCGGTTGTTACAGAGAGGGGGTTGTTGTATAGATGTGTTCGGTCAGGGCGGTTTCACTGCAATTACGTTGGAAATGATCATGTAATGCATTTCGACATGGATAATATCCGACGGGGTCCAATTACCCGAACAGATGGCGATACGCTATTATCTATGGTAACACGTTTTCTACGTGTACATTTTCTACGGCAGTTTAAAAGGGACATGTGCAACTTTTTCTATCTCGTTCCGACTAGTTAGCCATCTCGTTCCCAAGATACACGAGATAGCATCTCGTTCCCACGAGTTACGTATCTCGTTCACACGGGATAGCATCTCGTTCGAACGACATAATCAGCCAATAAAATAGCATATATTACTCCACCGTTTTGAACGACAATGTTGCTTCCTTGTGATTGGCTGACGAGATAAAAAGTCATTCCCACGAACGAGATGCTGTGAACGAGGTGATATGTCGTGGGAACGAGATGCTATGTAGTGGGAACGAGATGATATGTCGTGAACGAGATAGGAAAACATTTGCGGGTTTACCTTTAAATTGTAGATTTCCTCTGGCAGTTTCCCGCTGTCGCGATTTACCGGGAACAATTGTATTCTCACTACACGGCCGCATGCGTTAACCCTTAGACCGCTATATTTTTTTGTCGTCTGCTGTTTATTTTCTATTTTCCATTTTTATCATCAAAAACATGCTTTGACAGCACTTTAGAATAATTTACAACATGCTTTGACAGCACTTCAGAATCATTTCCATTGGAAATGATTCTGAAGTGCTGTCAAAGCATGTTGTAAAGTATTCTAAAGTGCTGTACCAATGGAAATGATTATGAAGTGCTGTCAAAGCATGTTGTAAATTATTCTAAAGTGCTGTCAAACCATGTTTTTATTGATAAATAAGATATAAAAGCAACAACAGACGACAATTGTTGTGAGTAGCAGTCTAATGGTTAAGGTTGCCCATATTATCAACGTTTCTGAACAGCTATTGACAATTCCAGTAACCAATTTCACCGACATTGCAAAGTATACTTATGTAGCAAAGTATACTTTGAGGGAGTAATCATTGATTTTTCTGAAATGAATTATTTCATACAGAACTAATGATTGCATATATCTGATGATTAAAACTATGCAGAATTATTATACTGAATTTATTACATTATCACAGCCAAAATGGCTGTGATAATGTAATACATTCAGTATAATACAAATTAATAAATTTATCCTAAAATTGAACATTTCTCCGTCAAAGTATAGTTTGCTAGGAAAGAATACTTGGCAATGTTGGTGAAATATGTTACAGATGCAGAGGCTGACGTGGGTCTACATTGATTGCAACCGCCATACGTATTGGGTTTCAAGTGAATAGTGCATATTATTGCAGATGAATACGGCACTTAACCCTTTGAAACGGAGAGCCAGCTATAGCGGTTTATGCAAACAGTGCAGATCAAGATGAGCCGGCTCGTAACGAGCCGTCTCATCAGGATCTGCACTTTTTGAATGTGATGTTCATACTTTCGAGAAAAAAAGAAAACGTTTTCATAAATGGACTACATGTAGTCTGAAAGTCATTTTGTGACGAATGGATTGGTCCAGAAATTAACATATACAAATCCATTCCAATTACTTAGGGGTGAAAGGGTTAAATGCTTGAGAAATGTAAAGTGAGGATACAGTGGAACCTCTCCACACCGGACACCCTGGGAGGTCGCCAGTACAGTGGAACCTCTGCAAACCGGACACACTGTGAGGTCCCTAGGGTGTCCGGTTTGGAGATGTTGCACTGTAAATCAGACATGTGAGCACTTCATGACACATTCTAATGTTTTGCAATCATGAAAAGTGACTGCAATCAGAGATACATAACAACGAAACATATCTAAGTTAAACATCCATATTTTCCCGAATGTCCGGTTTAGAGGGGTTCCACTGTAGATGATTATAAGCAACGATATGACGTTACAAGTTAATGTCAATCTTAGTTATATTATATATTAATTTGTAATTGAGAAACATTAAAGGTACATGCCAAACTGTTCTTCATATCAGAGACATCATCTGAGACTTAGTCTGGCCAACGAAACATTCATACAACATTTCCCCACGTATTGATTGGCAGTATTATACATTGTATATTAGACGTAAATTTACACAATGATATCAGTGGCGATAACTGTGTTTCCTTAAATTGTTAACGGACATTACTATTTATTCTCTGTATTTATTGTTTGATGTGCAATTATCATACTTTAATAATCTGTCGAAAATGTTATTTTTTTCAGGTGACGCATTTAATTAGTATAAATAATTAAAAAATATCACACCTCATTTGCATATGAAAATAACCTGATACCACCGCGAGTCACTATCAGTAAAATAAATATTACTAAATGATTATACATTTGTACTGTATAGCGGGCACTTGAGATTTTTAGAACTGGTGGAATAGTAGTATAAGGGAGTCGAAATGATACCACCACTACTGGGAGCCACCATGCTTCGCACGGTGGCTCCAGAGCGTAATTGATATATCATAAAAACCCTTATACTACTCACTTTTGTGACAAATATTATGAGAAAAAAAAGAATTTCATAAAAACACCAAGGGGGGACCAAGCATAAAAATATTTTTTAGAAAATAATTATTTATTTTCATATTGAACATAAAATATCCTTAAGTTATACCAAAAAAAAAAAAAATGCCTACAATACAACAAATGCGAGACCAAGCTAAAAGTTGGGGGATATCTCTAACAGTAAGGATATCTCTAAGAGTAAGGATATCTCAACGAGTAAGGATGCTCAAGAATGATATAGCAAATAGGATAAGTGAAGCACGAGCTGTCGTATATGAGGAGAGGTTACAGCGCGCGATTTTGACTGGACGACTCCCTGTTGATCCTGAGAAATTAGAGGAGGAGACAACAGCCAGTCTGCGTGCCAATGCTTACGCGCAGCGTGCAAAAGAAAATCCCACGATACGTAGAAAAGCCTTAGAAAAGGTGTACTATAATAATATTTATCAAGCATTAATGGGGAAACCTAATAAGAGTGAGAACAAACTCGTTAGAGATTTGATTGAGGAGGGACCTAGGATTCTCGATGAATATGTAGAAAGTAAGGAAACGGTTAATAAGGGTAGGAGGACTATAGTATGGCTCTTTGAGAGGGGGGGGGGGGGTGTAGAAGGAGATATAACTAACCGTATAATGAATAAAGTTAGAACAGAGATGAACACAGCGTGTTATCTTAGATATTCATGTTCTTATCGTATTAGGAACATAGAGAGTGGTGACACGATGATATACACCAAACAATCAAAGGGTAGTCCTTGGATAAAAAAGATCGCCCAAGCTGAGAGTTGGATATCTGATAGAGAGCAAGATAGAATGGACATTGACAAAGTTGATAGACCAAACACAAAATGGGTATTCGTTCGTTGGATATCAGTCGAGGTGAAGATGATCATAGATACACAATAACATTTAATAGGAGCTGGTAAACTTCCAGATTGGTTAAGACAGAAAAAAGGAATGTATTCCGCTGATACGTACAATGACAACTTATGTCTGTTTAGGTGCATAGCTATCCACCGCGGTGCGAGACCAGACAGATGTTCCAATGAAGCACAAAAGTTAGCTTACGAATATTTAGGTCATGATAAAGGAGTAGGTAGTGAAGGAATACCCCTGAAGGATATTAAGAAGGTAGAAGAATATTTCAAGCTAGGTATTCGTATTTATGAACCTATCGAAGATGGTGTGTGGTACCTTATAAAGTGCCCAGCAAATTACGACGCGGTTGGTGAGAATGCTATGACTATAGGAATGTTTGGAGGACACTCTTTTCTTATAAAGAACCTACAAAAGATGACAAACGAGTAAGATGCTCCGAATGTCAACAACGGTTTACAAAAGCTAGTAATATGCACAGACATGCGACTACCTGTATGGGTGGGAAGACAGCTGTAGCATGCCCAGGTAAGAGAGTAGAGAGACCACAATCAGCTTATGAGAAAGCGTTTTATCCTAAGGGATCAGCTAGTGTGAAGTCGATTCAATGGTTGCTTTCGGAAGAGAAGATAATTGGAAAACATATACATCCTGCCGAATGTGGTCACGGTGGTGAGAGGTGGGTGGCTGGTGATCATGTTGACGGTTACTGTCATGAGACAAGGACTGTGTTTCAGTTTCACGGTTATTATTGGCACGGATGCCCGACACATTGTAAGAGAGGTACCGCGAAATCATTGTATAATAAAACGAAACAGCGGGAATATAAGTTAAAAGGAGAGGGTTACAAAGTGGTGGTGATGTGGAAGTGTGAATGGTTGAATGATAACTATAATCTACAACCACCACATGACGAGTTGACGACTCTATACCCTCACCAGATAGTATACGACTTTGAATCGTATCTTGACAATTCAAAAAGCACACGACCTACCAAAGATCTGACATTCGAGGCTGAGCACGTTCCTATATCAGTATCGTTAGGAGACACGATGAATAAAACCATCACACACATATGTGAAAGAGATCCTAACATATTAGCTGAGAAGCTTGTGAAAGAGTTACAGATAAGAAGTAAAAAAATAAGAGAGTTGGTTAGGGATAAGTATATGCCGTATGATATAGATATGTTACCTAAGTCTCAGCAAGCAAAGATTGTCTCTTGGATTGATTAAGTTCCAGTAGTGGGTTTCAACTGTAGCAGGTATGACCTAAACCTCATAAAGAAGTATTTTGTAGATAACTTGGCAGCCACCGTGACTAAAGTGAATGTTGGAAAGAGAGCCAGCACTACGATGTTTCTGTTTACCCCGGAGTTTAGATTTTTCGACATCATTCAGTATCTAGGACCTGGTACCACATACGATAAATGGGTTAAAGCGTACGATTGTAAAACGGTAAAATCACACTTTCCATACGAGTGGTTCGATAATGCTGACAAGCTCGATCATCCTGGGTTGCCAGATTATCCCGAATGGTACTCGAAGTTGAAGGGTGACTTCGTATTTTCAATATCTGAGTGGAAAGCTTGTAAGAGATTATTTATAAAAAAGGGTATGAAGACGTTCCAGGACTGGTTGAGACACTACAATAATTTAGATGTAGCACCATTCCTAGAGGCTTTGAGTAAAATGACAGAGTTCTATAAGGGGAGAGGTGTGGATATACTCAAAGATGCTGTGTCTCTACCAGGTGTTTCCCTTCAGTATCTACTCCGCGGCACAATCGATGGTAAGGTGGACACACCAGAACTGTGGTCACCAAAGTCTGAAACTTACAAGATGATGAAGCAGGGTTTGGTAGGTGGGCCATCTATAGTGTTTTGTAGATATGCAGAGGGTGGTAGATCGACTATCAGGGGGCAGGTGGGTAGTAAGGATAAGAAGATATGCAAGGGTGTGATGAGGTACGACGCCAATGCACTATATCTATCTACTCTATCGAAAGACATGCCGTGTGGGGAAGAGACTATATGGACGTGTGACTATCCAGAAAGACAGTCATATATAGATCGTTTCGTAAAGAATGTAAAGAGTGAAAAATGGTTCGGATTTGCAGAGTTGGATATAGAGGTGCCGGAAATATTGAGAGATAAGTTCTCTGAAATGTCCCCATTGTTCATTAATAGAGAAGTTGATGAGAGTGAGGTTCCACAGCATATGAAAGAATACCTGAACAGGACCGGGAGGAATAGAGTAGAAGGACAGAAAAAATTGGTAGGGGCAATGTCCGCCAAGAAGATGATAATATATTCTCCACTATTAAAGTGGTATCTGGAGCACGGTCTGATTATAAAGGCGGTGCATAGGGTGATATACTACACACCTGGCAAACCATTTCAATGGTTCGTGGAAGAGGTAACTACCGCTAGAGGAACGGGGGATGTCGATAAGAGCAAGGCAGTGTTGGCTGAAATATTCAAACTAGTTGGTAACGCGTGTTGTGGTAAACTTATAGAAGCACAAGAAAAACACCTGAACACCACATATACTAAGGATGAGAAGACTGTAGACCGGGCACTGAGATCAGCTTGGTTCGAAGACCTGGTGGAGATTGAGGAGGCTTACGAGATATCGAGTAGGAAGACTCGAGTTGTGATAAATAGACCGTTTCAGTGTGGTATAGCGGTGTACCAATTAGCTAAGCTACGAATGTTAGAGTTCTATTACGACTTCCTAGATAAATATGTGGATCGTGCCGATTTTGAACTTATACAAATGGACACTGACAGTATGTATTTCGCTCTATCAGAGAAGTCACTTGAATCGGTGGTGAGAAGGAATATGAAGGAAAAATTCAATAAGGAAAAGAACGATTGGTTGGCGTATGATTCGTGGAGTAACAGAACTCCGGGACTATTCAAACTAGAATTCGAAGGTGATAGAGCTATAGCTCTATGTAGCAAATGTTCTACGTAGGTGGTGGTGATGGAAAATCTAAACACTCAGCCAAGGGGATGTCAAAGAGATCTAACGCCCTAACTTGGGGGAGGTATAAGAATGCTCTAGAAGGGGGTAGGGATATGGCAGAGAATAGAGGGTTCCGAATGAATAACGGGGTAATGAAGACGTACAATCAAGAGAAGTTGGGGTTGTCGGCGTACTACGATAAAAGGAGAGTGATGGAAGACGGATTACACACCGAACCTATAGGATAAAGAATCTATTAATCTGGGGGTAACTGAGTGTCAGAAGGCACCATAAGAAGTTCTTCGCGAACAAACCCGCGTGATGGCCCATCAATCAAATAGTAGAGCACGGGCTCATCGGGTTTGGTAATAGATCGATCTATATGATATACATTGAGAGACCATACAGGATCAGTCGCACGTCGGCTGCCATCTTCGAGCTCTCCCGGTTGATAGAGATACCGAAAACCAACATCTGATGGAAGTAGTTGTTCCTCTAAACCAACGGGTCGCCCTCTCGAGACGGCAGATGGTTTGCTCGTCACCTTTTTAGACTTGATGGCATCTACAGGCTTCTTACCTATTAATCGGGTAACCTCTCCATTCAGTGCTAAGATCACGGCAGGTAGTCTGGTAACCCATTCGGTAGATCGCGTATGAGGATCTACAAGTTCTTTAGCGTATTGGTGACCGAACAACCTCTCAGCGAGGGTTCGATTGAATCGCTCCACGATCCCCTGGTCTCGATGGATGTTTACGCGGCCGCGTCGCATAGAAACTTTATGTTTAGCCAACAGCTGAGATACCGCGCCCATAAACTCTCGGCCGGGATCAACCTGGAGAAGATTCGGCCATTTGAGAGGACTCTTTTTATATATTCGTGAAATAGCCTCTGCCACCTCCTTAGACTCTTTAGTGACCAGTGGCTCAGCTCCCTTATAACGACTCGCTACATCAACGATTGTAAGTGCGTACTTATACGATTTGCGACCGTTGCGATCGTGAGGGAGAAACAGGAGATCCGCTTGGTGAACTTGGTTCGGCACCGACACATTGAATTTCGGTCGCGGAATATTGTGAGGCGCTGGTAAATATATCTGCCAGATGGCCTGCCTCTTGAGCCATTCCTTGGCAGCGTTTTCTGAAACCTTGCTCGCCGCGGCGAGGTTCTTGATGGCCGATAGTCCCTTCCAATAACCACTGGGGCTGTAGTATGTGTTTTCTAATTTGCGCTTGTTCATCGTATCATAGTTAATATAGGGCAATCTCCAACATGCAACAAAAGTAAAAGTTATCAAATTAATATTTAAGATAATAGACGACGCTACCCACCACACCCATTCCCATGACGATGAAAATTATCTCCCGATCTTTTTGTGAATCTGAAGGTACATAGAAATCTGAAAGTTGGGGCTCGCGATCCATAGGATTGAGCTTTTTATGTGGATATGTCATCGCATACTCGCGGTTGGCTTCTTCAACGTTCTGAAAAGTTTGCACTGCGTGATTTTCACGGCGAAGCTCTTCATTTAACCAGTCTAGATGAGCGATTCGTTTTCTCGACCACACATCCTTTGCGTTATTGAGTTGTTCTACAGCTAAATCATGGCGCTTATGCTCCTCATCCACATTAGAGTTTCTAAATTGAGAGAATATAAAGTTACTACCGCTGAAAGCTAATGCGTTTACAAGTGCACCACCTACTATTACTGCGATTGAAGCCATTTTATTTCCATATATTAACGGGTTGAATTCCAGCTTTAATTAGATACTTTTGGGTCCAAACTGCAGCCGCTACGTCTAAAGTTGTGAGCCCTACATCTTTTACAGTAAAGTCTAATTTTGGTGCGGACCCTCCTAAGGTCATCTTTCCTACTCGAGCATACTCGATACTTAAACCCGTTATCACCACTGCGTGATAAAGTGCATTCACTATCATTTTACCATCTTGTTCAGCCATTATTGCATATAAAAAGGATCGCGTTCAATGTTTAAATGGGGTTTATTAACCTCCTTAAGAACCACCGTTGGAGTTCGTGTTGGTTTTCTGGTGCAGAGATAGTAAAGTACACCACCTATAGTAAACCCAAATATCAGACCACCACCAATAACCCATGGGGTCCTCCAATCAGTTTGAGCAATCACTGGTGTGTTTTCACTCTGTAAAGATTGATCTGTATTTAGATCTTTTTCTTTCTTAGTCCCCAATTGAGATTGAAGTTTAGTCTCTCGAAGCTCATTGAGTATTTTATTTTTTCGAGCGGCAGCCGACGCCCGCCCAGCTGCCTGTCTTTTGGTGTTTTTATGTTTGGTTGGTGGAGGAGGATCAATTGGATTCATCATTTCCGGGGATTGTTGTTCCGTCACTCTCTCTGGTGTTATCATTTTCTATATTAGGGTTTATAGTTAGTGGACATATATGTCCAAATTGACAATGTTTACCAGTAGTTAACACTGTTGTCAGTGGAGCTAAGTACATTCCAAACTTGTGATAAATTGAGCAGCAGGCTGTTCTAACAGCGTGTTCTATAAAAGGATCGCCCTCTAGATCATGAATCAATCCAACAGTGTTCGGTATAGGGAGAAGTGCACTAACAGCGGTGGCGTAGAAATCAATAACAGCCGATCCGAGAGTTTTTGTCATCTCCGCACCTAACCTAGATTCATATCGCGCATACATTTTATCAATTTCCTTATCTGTCATCTTATCCACCTGACAAACGGAGAGCTGTTTACCGAGATAATGCTCAGATTTACCCCCAGCAACTAAAGCAGCTAGCCGCTCACGTCGCGACGTGTTATCATTTTCTATAGGTTCAGGTTCTTTTGGTGTATCGGCATTTGACACACTTGTCTCTTTTTCAAGTATCTGATCGAGAAGTTCGTCACAGTTCATTATTAATTTTACTATTCTGATAAGTCTCCTAAGTTTAATATATTGCCACCCGCACCAACAGATACTTATGATCACCATTATGTTAGCAATAAAACTCGCAGCGGAGAAAATAATTGTTAACATTTTTTAACAATTATTAGTCATTTGTTCAACATTAACCATTGCAGTTGGATTATCAGGATCATACCAATGTCCTACAACAGTATATTTCGATGGATATCCCTCAGCTAAATATCCATCTATAGGATTATGCCATTGAATTAACTTTATAGGTTTTGCATTTGGATTATCAGGGTCATGCCAATATCCTACAACACTATATTTTGATGGATCATATGGGTCGGAATTTTCATTCATTATTATAAAAGTGAGATAAAAAAAATGTTCAGTAAAATTCAGTAACATTTTAACAAATTCAGCAGTAATTACTCAACAAAATTCAGTAACATTTTAACAAAATCAGCAACATTTCAGTAAATTCAGCAATATTTCAGTAATTACTCAACAAAATTCAGCAACATTTTAACAAAATCAGTAACATTTTAACAAATTCAGCAATATTTCAGTAACATTTTAACAAAATCAGCAACATTTCAGTAACATTTTAACAAATTCAGCAATAGTTCAGTAATTATTCAACAAAATTCAGTAACATTTTAACAATTCAGCAATATTTCAGTAATTACTCAACAAAATCAGCAACAAATTCAACAAAATTTAACAAAAAATCAGCAAAATTTAACAAAATTCAACAAAAAATCAGCAAAATTCAACAACATTTAACAAAATTCAACAACATTCAGTAATTGATAATTTTATAAGCAGTTGGTTGATCGGTCTTTAGTAGAAGTTTGGCGTGCTTAGTTTTTGAAAGTGTCGAACCTCAAGTCTCTCCTCACGCGTTTGGATAATATCATTCTCTCGAAGACAGTCCTCGAATGAGTCTCGGTCTTTGCAGTGAAAGAGGGCGACCCATTTCGTTTGTTCACGTAGATCCTTGAGGACAGCGTTGTACTTTTGAGTTGATATCCATACACTTTGTTTCGCATGCCGCCCAGAAAATGCGAGTTCTGAGAGCATGTCCTTCTTTTTAGTCATCGCCGTTTTAGCTGAGCAATCATCAATCACGTATAGGGTGGGCTCACCCTGAAATAGTTGGTATAAAACACGCAACCATTCGTGAAGTTTATCACCAGGATCAATAACGTATACCTCAGGATCGGCCCATATCCAAGGACGCTGTTGATAAGTATCATTATGTTTCACAGTGGGACATAGTATCACAATGTGACGAAAGGCATCGCGGTAGGACCCCTCTAGCAAATCTAAGATGAAAACTGTTTTCCCACATCCTGTCTGTCCACATATTATGGCAGAGTGGGCATCTCCAATCGTGAATTGGTTATTAGTATAAAGCTGAAGCGTATCGACCATCTTCTATGTTGAGTTGTGCATCTGTAATTATATATAAGTACACGTTCAATGAGCCGGCTCCATCTGTCTCTTTGGTTATCTGGATCGTCACACCCTCACTAGCATTGTCAACACCCTCTCTACCATGTATTTGGTTATCATCACTGACTCGCATGTCTAACCATAGACCATATTTGTTAGTCAGGAACTCCGTGAGGGAGACGTCTGACAGCTGTAGGTCTTTAGCAACCGCGGCAACCTCCGGGTGGTGCTTATACCCACCAGCAAACTGCTTTCTTACTTCATCCCAATGCTGGTGTGCACGAAGACCAGCACTGTAGAGTTGATTGGGGACTCCCTCGATCGTCACCTCTACCTTCGTGATTTTGGGATTATAGAAATTGTCGGTTTTTCTAACCCCGAGCTCGAACCTACGCTCCTCAAACAGCATCAGTATACCTTTCATCGAGCGGGCGGGTACGTTGACGTTAATATTCCACAATGTGTCGCTTTTGTCTTTCGTCATCTTGCGGTGGCGAAGAACTCGGTCGTAAAATATGGCAACGCGCCCGGCGTACTGGGTTCTGATTAATCGTGCGAGTTCGGGCATTGTAACCATGTCGTACTCCAACGACACATTGTCGATCGTATACTTCGATGTCATGTCAGTGGCTATGATAACTCGGCCGTAGTCGTTGAACGTTAGTTCGTATTCGAGGCGGTCCGTAGGCATGTAGGGCATGTGACTCCAGTAACTCAAAGTCGAGCGGGATGTAGAATCGATTGCCGTAAGCGGCCGCGACAGCGTTGTCACTCACGACGTTATCTACCTTATTACCAGCCCCTATTCTAAGTTTGGTAACGTTCTCATTTCTGCTGGTGTCAATACCTTGATATACCGCGTTTTCCCTCTCTTGTGCCGTCTTCCACAGGTCCTGATAGCAATGGTAGACGTCGCTGTCATCGATCGACATCACCTCACTACCAAAAATTGTATCATGGTCTTCTTAACGATGGCGCGACCTAGGTTCTGAACGATGGTTCGGTCTGCGTCCGTCGATGTCAGCGAAATAGTGAAAGCGAGGCGCACAGTCCCCGGCATAATGACATCGCTAGCTCCGAGGTTGGGAAAGCGGACTAAGAGCTGTTGGTTCTGATCAATCGTCGATGGGTTGTTTGTAATAACTACACTCTGTCTCACACCTTTCGCCCCGAGGGGCTCACGCAGTCTGCGATATGGATTTAATTTGCGGCCGTATTGATTCGAAGACATATTTAAACTATTAAACTCGTATGGTTTTGTCTTTAATACAAGAAAATTATAAAATGGATGATTACGATATTAACATGGACGATCTCTTCGGTGAAGTCGACGATGAAAGTGATGCTCAGGAGGCTGAAACTTCATTCGTATACCCACCAGCTGATGAGGAAACTACATTCGAATACCCACCACCTGAGCCGGAAACTACATTCATAGAGCCACCACCTAAGCCACCATCTGAGGAGGAAATAGGTGGAGCTACCAGCAGCAACGTTGATCTAAGTAGAGAATTACTCAAGGGGGCTGTAGACGACTACTACAACAATTTATGAGAAAGAGATATGGTGCCATCTGTCGGTCGCGACTACTCCAAGTTCGAATTGGATCGGGTTGGTAGATTGCGACTAAAATCATCAAATATCCCGATCATCAACATGAAATCCAAAAAACCACTAGCGTTTAACACAATTGCCGGGTCCCGGGACGGTGCTCAACTTATAAGGGACGAACTCTGATTCCCAGATTGGACGAGGCGTAAAATAATTACGCCACGCGCTGTATCTGCGCTAACTTCGACAGACGAAACGCTGGCGAAGACGGACACCGCGATAGAAACTATTGAGCTCCGTGAAATCCCTCGTGTAATCGCCGACACTATTATCGATATGGAGATCATCGAAAATGAAATAGATACATTAGATGACCCACCATTATCTCTTCGTGAAATTCGGGGTCTCGATAAGGCTCTGCAAACGGTTCGTGAGGAACTGGTGCTTAACCCCGCCAAACTCACGGCGTTGGATGAACATATCGCGTTAGAAGAAAGAAAACTTGGGGAAGCTGGTGGCGATAGAGAGTCTACAGATCGAATCAACACACGACTGCAATCGTTGCGGGACGAAAGAGCAGCTCGCTTGGAGGCCGCATCGGCTTGCCGTGAGGCTCTCCGTACCCAAATTGGTAGAATTCGTGAAACAATCTCGAGGGTTCTGCATGAGGACACCACACTCGGTGAGCGTATTCGCACTCTGTTCAGAGAACAGGGTATTGTGCGTTTGATGGTATCTACATTCACGTTCATGTTATGCCCTATTTTTTGATTGATGGTGGCGATTACGATCTGATTATTGTAACCATCAACCGGATCGTCTCGTAGTATCAGATTGCTCGGTGCCATATAAATACCTGTTCCAAATACATAGTCTACTGGGGTGCTGGCATTCTGCAAAACATCTTGATATTGATTGATCGCCTTCTCTAGATCTACCTTAGATGCTATGGCGTCCTCTACAAGTTCTAAGAATTGTTTTTGAGCATCAAACGCAGTCCCCACACCTAATATAGAACTACGAGTTTGTTTTTGAGCACCTAGTATAGCCCATACGTATGTCCGAATGGAATCGTTAAGACGGCTAAGCCCAGCCTGCGTGAATCCCATACCCTTATCTAATATAAATGTGCCCCATACATCCTGAACCTCATTAACTTGTCGTATGTAATCTATGTGAGCTCGTTTCGGAGGTAACCAATTACAGGATGATACACCACAGTGTCTACCTCCAGATACTTCCGGCCCGAAGGTCATCGTCGTGGGATTAAAATTCCCTCCATTCCGGCTTACTATGTGCTCACCGGAGTTATCGTGTCTAAAATCAGTCTGAGCCCAATTACCAGACTGACCATGAATGAGTGCGTCCCCGAGACCACTGCTGTTATTAAATATTTTCTGTCTCCAGTCCGCTTCTTTTGAAACTTTAAATTCATTACATAGTCTTTCGAAAGCCCGGCGATCATATGTGTTGTAAATAGGATTCCATGCAGCATCTTGAGGTAGTGGAATACCTAGTTCTTTGATAATCCTCCTAATAGTGTAATAAGTGTGAAAGTTGTATACACTTCGGAGTATGATATTCTTGGATGACAGATGGTCTTTATGTGAAACTCCACATCCTCTTGTTGCACACCATACAGCGAAATTTAACTGATTCTGCCAAAATTGCATCGGTGATGCTTTCCATCTATTTACACTCTCCATCGTAATAATCTAGGGCAGTCTATATTGTTCAAAGATGTTTGGGAAATTGGTGACAAAACCACTGTCCGGTCTAACCGTTACGGTTGGACGTACAAGCGGTTTAACAACGTCTTTTTGTGAGTATTTACCACCGACCTTGTACTTTGCATCAGAATTGAAGCTAAATGCTTTGGTATCCATTGAAAGATATTGATATGTTTGCTACTATCACTAATGTTCAAAAAGAGAGTTGTCAACTTCAAAAATCAATCGACAACTGTTGTGGCAAACGTCAGGTGGGTCTCAATTCAATCACCTTTAAAGATGGGTGGAAAAATGTTGGGAATGATGAAGGGTTCGGGTATATACATAATAGACAACAATCGACTGTAAAGTTACCCTCCGGCCTTTGGAGTTCGACAGCCCTCCAAGCTTTTGTTGCGTCGGAGCTTGATGGTAGAGCCAAGCTTATAATCTCTAAATTCACCGGACTCGCTACATTTACTATCAATCCTCACAACTAGGTAACGATCTCTCCATCTTTAGCTTTGCGGCTCGGTTTTTTAAAAACATACTCCGACAATAAGGGTTGGTTTAATCCAGGTGAGTACACCGGTGATGAACCGGTGGACATCGTTTTCACAAAAACACTCGGGGTGTATCTGAATCAATTGAACACATCGTACAACACGTTAGACGGAGCTCCTAGCACATTATTGAACACTGTGCAAGCCAGTGATTGTTTCTATGGAGAGACTGTGACATTATACTTCCCACACCCTGATATGAATTTTTTTAGAATCGGGACACATCAACGAATTGGAAATTTCTATTCTCGATGATCGAGCGAGAAAGTTATTCAACTATTACCCAATTTCGGTTGTTCTAAAAATAACTGATTAAACATAATATATATTTACACATATTAATTATGAGCATATACGGTCCAGGTATTTCCATCATAGAAAGTGACGTTCCCGACGGAGTCGATGAAGCTACAGTGAGAAGGTTGGAGAGGGGGGTAGCACAGTGCCACACAGTTTTAACCAGGGCGGTTGCACAAACTAAAAAATTACGAGCTCAAAAACCTGTCATAACAGTTTGGGCTGAGGAGCGTGACGCACTTACCGAGGGGGCCTACGAATATTCATTCGGTGCCAACGCGAGCAACCGATACGGGGGATACACTATGGCAGTGTCCGGAACAATTGTTCGAATGGGGGTCTGCTCGGTCAACTTTCGTGGTCACTCCTCTACTGATGTCCGAGTGAATATCATCCTAAATGGTGTAGAAAAAACTTCTGGTGTCACCAAGACCGCTGGACAGAGGTCAGGTTTTACGATATTCGATGATGACACTTCAATTAAAGTTTCGGAAGGTAATGTTATTAACTTTATAACAAAAACCACTAACCAATCAACTTCATCCACGATTGTTACACTGTTAATAGAACTTGATTTATATGATGACTGATGATAAAACTATATCCACACTTACCTTCGGGGAGGCGCGTACGTGTTGCGCGAAGAAATGTAGACGGTTAGTTAATATATTAGAGGGGATGGTTACACTGTTAATATAACTTGATTTATATGATGACTGATGATAAACTATATCCACACTTACCTTCGAGAACAACCGATCCAGCATCCTTTAGGATGACCAGAATCATTGAGATACAACATATTCTACAAAATGAGGGGGAGTCACGTACGTGTTACGCGAAGAAATATAGACGGTTAGTTAATATATTAGAGGGGGTGAACACCACGTTAGCCTCAGCGTCTGTTATAAGCGGGGTGGGTAGTGTGTCTTTATTGTCGACAGTTGTAGCTGCACCTGTCGCGGCTGCTTTGAGTGATGTAGCTGCTGGGGCGGGACTGCTTTGCTTGACGATCAGACTCGTTGGCCGAAAACTAGAGGGTAAAAGTCGAAAGCATGACCGAATAGCGGTTCTTGCGAGATCTAAGAAAAATAGTATCGATGTTATCGTGTCTAAAGCGCTAGCTGACAATGATATATCAGATAGTGAATTTAAGATGGTCGTCGAAGAGATGACCAGATATCAGGAGTTAAAGAGTGCGATCAAAGTCAAGACACAACCACAAATTCTACAGGACGAAGATGTAAAAAAACTTGTTATGGAGGGGAGACTCGAAGAAAGAAAAAATCTGCTCGCCCGTCTCGGGACTTGATCTGTATATTATCATGCGTGCAACGACAACCTGATATTCCTCCACCATATAGTCTACCTATTCCGCCAGCACAATATAGTCTACCTATTCCGACAGCACCTCCATATGAAACATAAAAAAAAAAATATATATCTATTCTATTTTTCTAACTGACTTTTCTATTTGGATTACTACTAAACGATAATATTTGTGAGCACGTAAACCTTTATTAACCATTATATGAGTAGCCTGAGTACCACCACATGATTTACATAGTATTGACTCAGATCTGGTCCCTACCCCACATTTTCTACATGGTTTAGGTGGAATCGGGCCTTTTCTCATCCACGCACGGTGATGTTTACAATATTTGTTAGTTTAAACATAGTTTATTGCATATAAATACAATAGGCTCGGGCTGCAAGTTCTTTCAACATTAGCTACAGCCCTCACCTAAGTGTTACAAAGTACAATAATTCAACAGCAATGGCGATACATGAATACATGTATACAGGCATATAAACACGGATACAAACCAATAATCCAGCGATAAATATATGTTTACATAATGTATGGAAAGAAAACGGGCAGAAAGGTAGAGAAGAGGTGGATAGTGAGATATGAGATTTGGAGAAAGAATAAAAGTTGTTTTTGTCGCCAAGTACATATACTACATGAGCAAATCCATCAATGTATTAGTGCTAGTTGCAATAAATTTCAGTGATCATTAATAACCGGTGGTTGTGGATGATATTGCAAATCGAATGGAATACATCGGATATGGATTACGTTACATACATCTAACAACGAAGTTACTCAAATCGTTTTGTAGCTTTTAATATAATTTTGTACAGAATTGAAGATAATAATATTGTTTTCATTGTTTTGTTCAGGTATGCCGTTCAAAAGCATGTGCGCGTTCAGGTTATGAAATCGTTGCAGTGACTGGCGTAGAATGAGACGCTGTGCATGATATTTGTTGCATTCAAAGAAGTAATGTTCAGCGTCTTCTACAATTTCGCTACACTCGCAGTAGGGAGTTTCTCTGATATGGTTATTGCAAAGATCGGAATTGAGACTGCTACATTTATTACGAAGTCTTGCATGCATAACTGACGAAAACCTGTCTCCCACTAAGTAATATGGTGGTATTTCATATTGAGTGTATAATTGTTTGGCGCATGCTGTTTTTTTTAAAGTGTATAAGACTATCTACATTTCTCATTGAAGGATCAGTTTCATTCCAAAGTTGTACCACAGATGGTATAAATGATTGTTTGTATACTTCCAGTCGAGTAGTCGGGACATTTATATCAAATTGGTTTCTAAGGTTGTAACGAGATACGTTATTAACAGTGGGAGGAATCAGGTTGGAGATATAACTAGGTACTTGATTGTTGGTTGCTTTGTACATGATCGAAAGCTTTTGAATACTACGTCGAACAGATAATTCGTCGAACAGATATTTGTTAATACCCTTACGAAAACATTTATCGTAACTACCAGTTTTCAACCACGCACATTGTATTGTAGGCATTTTTTGTTTTTATTTAGTATAACTTAAGGACATTAAATGTTCAATATGAAAATAATTGTCATAAAAATAATGACGATAAATATGCGCGATTTGTATTAAAATTGTTGTTACTCACCCCTCTACAAATTTAAAATATGCTTGGTCCCCCCTTGGATTTTCTAAAAAATATTTTTATGCTTGGTCCCCCCTTGGTGTTTTTATGAAATTCTATTGTTCTCATAATATTTGTCACAAAAATGAGTAGTATAAGGTTTTTTTATGATATATCAATTACGCTCTGGAGCCACCGTGCGAAGCATGGTGGCTCCCAGTAGTGGTGGTATCATTTCGACTCCCTTATACTACTGGAATAGTGACACACTAATTCAATTATTTAATTCCTATAAAGAACAGTTTGTGCGTACTGAGTGGAAATGTACATTTAACCCAGGGTTCGGACTACGCACGGACGTTCGGCCGGCTGGACGGAAGGACTGAATGATATTATTGTGATCATTGTCTCGTTTTCCACAATCGGGCTCGACAAAAATATTCCCGCATTTTTCCTTTAACAATTTGAGCGCTGTTGTTAACAGATAATCACGGCAATTTTCTTTCCCAAACTGTCGAGATTTACAAAAGCTTCATTTTACAGCCAACCGTAAAACCACTTTACAATTAAATAAACTTCCACGATCTCAATCTTTTCTATATTTCCAAGGGACTTGAGTATGTCAAGCAAATCCAATTTTAATTTTAATACAAACCATCCGAGATTTGCCAACATCCATACGTACGACTGGGACGAAATCAAAATGGATGAACAACTTTTTTCGATACTAATTGAGCACTGGCTAAGAGAAAGGGACCTTGCTTGATTTCCGAACACCGCAGATCCTGATCAAAAGTGCGCGGTTGCGGTGTTCACCATTGTACCACGATTGAGTTATAGAAACACGCTTATAACTGCATCAGAACAGGAGGTACACGATACTGTCGAGGCGGGTCTGGGGCCCGTTTCACTAAACTTCTGACGACTAAAATGTTCGTAAGTGCAAATTTAGGATCGTCTGGAAATTTCAATTTATGGATTTACATTTATTGAGCATAGGCTGCATATGCAGCCTATGCTCAATAAATGTAAATCCAATAAATGTTTACAAGAAAACATTGTTGATTGTTAATTTACGGACTGTCATAATTTTGCACTTATGAACATTTTAGTCGTACGATGTTTAGTGAAACGGCCGCCTGATATGTCATAATAGAAGCGGGATACGCATCTTTTGCAAATGTCCGCTTTTGTAAAACGGCGGACATATTGATGGACCAAATTCCCAGCGCTCAGTCGCTAATCATTTCAATTATGGCCCAATTCATCAGACGTGCACGGAAACAATATCCCAACAAATGCTAGAAAAGCCATTAAGCTATTATTAAGACTAACGTAATATTGGTAATAGCATATTCCGGTCGGGTCATACGAAAACGGGACCGTTCTGTGGTTGATAGCACATTAGTATTGGCTGCCAGAAAGAACTAACAAAGAGAACCCGTCTCTACAGGGGAGCCTCCCTACGCCGGACACCAATACATATATATCGATGGTCTAGTAACATAAGGTCGTAACTGCTATGCTAAAGCATAGCAGTTACGACCTTAAGTTACAATACCGTCGATATGTGATCTCATTTTGAGAGGTTTCTTGGCAACGCATCTCAGATAACAATGCATGTTCATGATTGCAAAATACCTAAGTATGTCCCAGAATGGTCATATGCCTGATTTACAGTGAATGGAAACATATCTAAACCGGACACGCTGGGGACCTCCCAGTGTGACCGGTTTAGAGAGGTTTCACTGTACAAGTAACCGGGAACTAGATTTATCCCTTCAACATAGTGCGTATGTGCCGTGAAACACGGTGCCGTGAAACATTTTTGATATCCAGTCAATACTATTTTTGCATTTTACAGCCATTTGTAGGTGATGACGGGATAAATAGAATAGTAGGTTAGTGCCGAGAATGGGAACAAATATCTGGCGCGGCACGGAAACGGGATGTGCTCGGTAGAGCCTCGCCCATCCCGTTTCCTAAGCCTTGCCAGATATTTTTCCCATTCACGGCACTAACCTACTATTCACTATCTATTTTCCTTATTTCTGAACCAAAATATATGCGAGACGGTTCAAATGAGTGGTCACAACATATACTTCTGATGAGAAATAAAGAAATTATTGAGCCTTGCCGGATATTTTTTCCCATTCACGGCACTAACCTACTATTCTCTATGTACGCCATATATCCGGACCGGAGTTAATACTGTTGTAGATGAGCAAGCGAGCTGTATTCCGCCAATCATGTACATATGTATTAATACGCGAGACAGTCATTAGTCTTTGTCAAAAACGATTTCCCCCAAATCAGTCAGGACGAGCGCTGATTGGCGCTATTTAGCGTTTGTTCTTAATAAAGTCAATGAGGCTTCGTTACCATGGTTATCGGATTGCAAAGGATTTTACGCGTTTTGCACACAGTTGCATGGAATTATGACATGAATATCATACGATCAAAGACGGTATTAGCTGATTTATAGCGAAATCCCAATACAGATGATATTGTAAGAGTTCGCGACCCGCATGTCGAGTCCGATATGCGTTGGAGGAAAACACTAATTCACGTGTCTTTCGGACGGATGCACAGACGGACACACGAGTTTAGTTTTGTTTTCATTTTTAACGTTAGAGTTGTGCCATAAAATAGCATGTGCTACATTTGTACTTTAATAGTTAATTTTGCACCACGAGATCAGGATGACATTTAAAAATATATACTTGTTTGCTAATTATTTTGCCAAAATGGCTGTGATAATGTAATAAATTCAGTATAATAAAAAATAATAAACTTATCCTTAAGTTACAAATTTCTCCCTCAAAGTGTACCTAGAAAGATAAGTATACTTTGCAATTTTGATTAAATAGGCTACTGGCTTAAAGTCACACACAAATCATACATTACATCATTAATCCGTTGTATTGGTTCATCTACTGGCACTATTATGATACGAACCAGTTTACCTAGTAATTAAAGGGACACAACACAATATGGATGTAGATGGCCGCCGTCGATTCAGCCATTTTATTTTAGCAATATGTATTTAGCAAGCAGTATGTATTTAGCAAGCAATATGACAAGCCAAAGGCACATTCCATAAGGCTTACAGTAAAATGCACTTTGTGCGGGTGAATGATAGCAACTTTGGTGCGCCAAGGTTTACGAGCGCACCTATTAATATGGGCGCACCAAAGCTATATATTTATTTCGCCGGCAAGTTCCAGACAGAAAGGAGCAATTTCTGTTTCGATAAAGCGGTTCATTGAAGCGATCAAGAACATTTATAAGCGTTTTCACCCGCACATACCGCTGTGTAGATAATATTTCGTATATTGTAAATATAATCAACCGCGACAAAGTAGAAATTGATGGTAGATTGCCAATTGTAAGTTCTCCCATCCTGGGTAGGCTGTTTCTGAACTTGAAGGCTGGATATCGTGTCTGTCAAATCGTGGCAAACACTGACGACTCTAGCGTGTTGGTGGTGGCCATCTATACGACCACAGGCATGTTGTATATGTGTGCTACCCGTGTCTGGTTGGCCAGAAATCGCCCTGCAATGCATATACTTTGCGGTAGCATCGACAAATTCCAATACATACATGTATAATGATATTTTTAATGCTATGGTGTGCCATTTCAACAAATAAGCTTGTAATATTGTGTGTGTCTGTATAGCAAAGGGACAATGAAGCTGATACTGTCAATATCCTACGCTTAAATAGAAACAGATCAATTGACTCCGAAACCTGGCGAGATAGCTTGAACATGATGTAACTAAGAAAACAAGAGTTAGATTTTGAAAATCGGTCCATAAATAAAAACAATATTTAAAACAAATCTATTTTTAGCTCCCATGTTAAATACCCATAGGAAAATCGTTTTTTCGCAATAAAATCAATATTTGACGAAATTTCATCAAATGAATTGTTTGGGGGAGGTTGACTTTTTTTGTTATTGATAAAAAAGTACTTACTTTTAAATATTTTTTAAATTTAATTTAATAGCCAAATGATCGTCGGCAGCAAAACGTGGAACAGACAGTAACAATAGAGTACAGTAGTGGGTATACAATGTATGGGCTGTGCCATTTTCTGTGTATGAGGCTATTTACAATGGTCATTCGTTTTGTTAAATAGCTGTACAACACTGTTCAGAAACTGACATATGTCCATGCTGTTATGCTGTTATGCTGTTATACAGTAAAACAAAATACAGATAAAACAGATAACCAAAACTATACGGATTTCTTTTACTATTTCATAAGTTTTTTATAGTATCTATATCCTTCGCCAGGACAGAATGGGCTGTTATTGTGATATTTTGTTTACAATGAGCGGCTCTCAGCTAGAAGGATACATATCAAATATTATCCCGTCAACACAGTGCGTATGTGCCGTGAAACATTTTTGATATCCTGTCAATACGACCTAATAACTGCGTATTAATATGTGCAGTTGTCATACTAGTCGATTCTCCGATTTTGACGATGCGGCTGGGGTTATTTTTTGCATTTTAAAGCTATTTGTAATGTTGACGGGATAAATATAATAATAGGTTAGTGCCGTGAATGGGAAAAATATCTGGCGCGGCACGAAAACGGGATGTGCTCGGCAGAGCCTCGCCCATCCCGTTTCCTAAGCCTTGCCAGATATTTTTACCATTCACGGCACTAACCGACTATTCTCTATAAATTAAACCCAAAAACAGGAATAAAAATACGAATTCGACCCGCAGCCACCGCGTGCATAGATACGTCCCTAGATATGTGCCACGGTTCTCTACAACCAACGATGCAGTCGATTGTGGTCTAAAAAATCATACGAATATATTAGGTGGGGGGGGGGGACAGGGGTGTCAATCAGTATTTACACGACATAGATACGTCCCTAGATATGTGCCACGGTTCTCTACAACCAACGATGCAGTCGATTGTGGTCTAAAAAATCATACGAATATATTAGGTGGGGGGGGACAGGGGTGTCAATCAGTATTTACACGACGGCAACAGCTTCTGCTTCTTTCAGGGTGCACGGACGCACATGTCGACCTGGGTCAACACTGCGCGCAAATTCCATAAGCCCCATTGTGTCAGTCAACGACACAAGCATTTAAAGTCCTGTGACTTTAGGTATGCCATCCGCCACAACGAAACGGGGCTCATTGCTGACAAGTTAGTGCATACAAAATGTCCGATACCGACTTAACGCTCCCGTTACAATGTGCATGTGCATCCATATACGAATGCAGCACATTCTTAAGGTAGTAGGTCATAGATAGATACTCTCAGCTTCTATGATAATTGCTTCATATTAGTGATGTGATATATGAATATAACATGATTATGTAAATATTGTCTTGGCACTGTATACTATATGGTACATTGAGTTGCCATCTCCGCCATCTTTGTATGTACAAGCCATCGTAGTTTCACCACTTCGTGCGTTTTACACATACAGCAATTACTAATATTACAGTAAACCAAATAAAAGTTGGCGCAATACATAATAGACATAATTATATGACAACGGCAAGCTAAACATATTATGCCAGCAAACTATAGAAAATACGAGATATCTGAGCATTTCGCCCATCAATCTGAACATAAATGTTGATGCACAACCTATGCTAGTGTTCACGTTGACCATAGGTAAAGCCATATTTACTCGATAGTAGGTGAGTAGACACCAGGGACAATACAAGCAGGTAACTGCTTACATGTCACTTGATGTTATAGCTAATACCATAGTACAGTAGTGGGTATATATGGTATGTGTTGTGTAGTTTGCCAGGTAAAAGTGATACACTGTGCAATTTTATGTGTATGAGGCTAACTATAATGGTGATTCATGTTGTTAAAAACACAGGCACAAACCTGTCCAGAAAACAGACATAGTTTACACTTCGGTTTAATATAGTGGATAGGAGCCCGTTCTCCTGGCTTTTCCACAGGCATGAGATTAGCTACATTATATCATAAGTTCCACTGCACATTTTGAGTGAGTTCTTTGTCAAACGGCAGAACAGGTAAAACTCGCTGATGGTTGGAACACACAAAGATGGCCGACTTGGCCACTCCATGTGCCGTATAGGATACATTAACGAGGCAGTATTCACATATATGTTATACATATGTTCATATTTACGAATCATTATCTTTGAATCAAACTATGATCATGTATAGAACGGGTCCTTAACCAAGGTGTATGATCACGTGGTACTAACAACAACAACAAGTACCGATTCAAAGTACGTACTATGTTATAGTGTCCTTATTACGTAACGGATTTTGATGAAATATGGCGCATCAAACGCGTCTTGTTAAGCTGCAGTTGGTGGTCTCTGTATTTTCGCCCAACCTCCCTAGACCACCAAATGCAGCTCATGAAGACGCGTTTGCTGTTCCATATTTCATCAAAATCCGTTGCATATTAAGAAAAATATCAAATAATACTTACTTTGGAGTAGGCGACAGTGCAACCTATCTTCAACAGCCACCCTAGGGAAGACACAAAACTGGCTGTTGTAGAGAGGTGGCTGTTGTAGAGAGGTTAATGCTGAATTAAATTTGTAGTCTGCTGTTTATTTATTTTCTTCGATAATTCTCATCAAATACATGCTTTGACAGCATTTTAGAATCATTTCCAATGGAAATGATTCTGAAGTGCTGTCAAAACATGTTTTTATTGAGAAAGAATGCAAAGCAACAGCAGATGATAATGTTCGTGCTCAGCAGTATAAGGGTTAAATATAGAGGAAATCATCCATTTGGGATATAATATAGCGGCTGTTACAGAGATGGTGTTGTTGTAGAGAGGTGGCCGTTCGGGGAGGTTCGACTGTACATGCATGTACCAATCGCAAATCCTCGCTGAAAAGACAGACCATGCGGCGCATTGAATTGTGTTTTGAGACACTTCCGCATGCACAGGCCATCGCATGACGGACATCACGTTCTGTAGCGAATAGTTTGTACATTAAATAGTATTTAGACGCCATGCTATTACAAGTAACACATGTTGCACAACACACAAACGTTAACTCCGAAAACAGGATTAGAAAATAACCTCGGGTTATCCTGGAACATGATTCGTACAAACTCTCCGAGCGTATTTTCTAATCCTGTGTTCGGCGTTAACGTTTGTGTGTTGTGCAACATGTGTTACTGGTAATAGAAGGACGTCTAAATTAAAACTTAAACACCCGAGTTCCCGTTGCAGTTTCCAACTAACTGTGTAGCGTTACACATATATTGCAAATGCTATTACCTCGCAATTACTGAGGCGTATATTCTATATACATTACCATACATAGAGACAACATGGCTGGTGCCTTTTGATATCAGGTTGTTTGATCAGGCAAGGCTAGGAAAGGTGTAGGATTTCATACCGCTTCCGAGTCGAGCCCGGTAAGATTGATATCAAATGACACTGGACCGGTAGCGTTCTATGCTAGAAGATGGGCGAGCAAAAGAAAATGTTTCAAGTACATGTAGGTTATGAACTTTCCATACAGTAAATTCACAATGGAAATGAGAACTTAAAAGCACAAACATAGTTGTGTAGCATTTCTAACGTTCATTTGTTGTGATTTCTAGCATTAATAGCGATAACCGACTACTTAGTCAATGTGCATCTGAATGTACATCATTTGCAATAATAAGCAGCTGATGTCACTAATAAGTATAAGGTTCGACCATGACCAACCGTGGGTAAACGCTTACCATGGCACGAGGGAACTGTTTGAACCCCAAGACCGTAGGCCGCGGGTTTAAACAGTTCCCGAGTGCCACGAGAACTGGACATGGTCGAACGTTATTGTTACATTTCCGTCGAAAATATAGCCCGAGTGTCATTTGAGCATACATGTATATGCACTGCCAGTACTTTCGGTACTTTGAGTATACAGTAGCGTTTTTCTGCTCCTTACCTATTTGTACGTACTAATATCGTATACATATCGTAATCGTATAGTATTGGTATATTTAATGAGCATATCGTATGATCATATAATATTGGTATGTTTGTACCGTATCATCGTATAGTACAAACGTACTATACGAATATTATACAAACATACGATATCCGTTCGTATATACGATATATCCGTACGGATATGGTATGAATATACCATAATCTGGTATGTTTGTACGATACAAACGTACCAGAATTATACACATGTATAAAAATCGTATAAACGTACGATTTGAATGGTATATCTATACGATATTGGTTGGTATGTACGGTACAAACATACCGTACGTTTATATTATATGCATATCGTATATAAAACATATCGTATTGGTATAGTATACGTATAGTATTGGTATAGTACGTATAGTTGACCTGCAGAAAAGCGCTACTGTAAGTTAGATCACAGTTCGTCCGCATGTACGAGGATTATCTCTCGTACATGCAGACAAACGTGATCCAATTCATGTATCACATCCTCATGCACATACCTTGCACACGAGCTGGGTTAATACAGAAACAACACCCGGAAATGCGTCAAAGATGTGATAATACTAATAAATAATAAACTGTTTAATATTCAAACAGCTGATTTGCACATACATATTCCGGGGCCGCAGTACCCGTCGGGTTTTGATCAATTTCAAACTTTCAGTGCGACCGTTGTGCACTAATCTGGTGAAGTGATGGCGCGTTCTAGTAACGTCATGAGACACATGCATTACGCAGGTGTTGACTTGGCCCCGGAATGAACATTGTCTACATTCATGGTCAAACAGCACGCGCTGTACGTTTGAACACGGCTGTGAACGGCGTCAAACAACGGCAGCCATGTAACAATATAAGTTAACTTCAATATTAAATGTTGGATTCGCCCAAACGGCGTCGTATATCGACCTGGAAAGTCGTGCGCCTATATATACGTTGCCTGTCAGTCGGCATTGCCCATTGCTGCAGTAAACAAATGCCGCATTTCGCATCCAGTGCGTTTTACTTAAGGTGCCCTCACACCATAGCGTATGCTGAAACAATTTTGTCAATGTGTAACCTATTCGACCTATGGGTTGCGTGTGAGTTGCGTGGCGTGTGGGTTGTGTGTGGGTTGCAAACTGAACTTACGAGTTGCGTTTGAGTTGCTTTCAAAACTTACAAGTTGCGTTTGACCTGCGTGCTAGTTGCGTGGTATTTGCGAATATCGGTCACTTGATAAAAAAAAGCGGAGCCGATTCAGTATTTTCTTTCAGTACTGATTTGGTCATCGAAGAGTCAACATGGGGAAAGCTAGCAAGACATCAGATAAAAGTGACCCCAAAAGTGATGTCAAAACTACTGAAACAGCTTCCCGTGGCCGTGGCCGTGGCCGTGGCCGTGGCCGTGGCCGTGGCCGAAAACAACCAGCAAGAGGAAGAGGTGTGCCGCCTGTTGATGCCACCCCTGCTCCTCCTACAGAATCATTGACTCGTGACTCCTCGAGTTCATCACAGCATTCCGATAATGTAGCAGTCATTGCTTCTGATGAACATGGCTCTGGTTCTCCACCCAAAGCCAAGAAGAAGAAGGTGACCAACCCCACCAAGCCCAGGAAAATCAAAGAATCTGCTACCATCAGCGAGGCCATAGAGATTATGATGGTTGAGTGGCTGAGGGAGAACCCAATGGTGTGGAATCCAAACATCAGCGCCTACAAATACACTGGCAAGAGGCTAAGAGGTGGTAAGATGGGAAGCATCAGGCCCAGGTGCTGGACCCCTCACACGATGAGATCAAAGATGGCGCCCACTTGCAGCGATGGTTCCGGTCGTTGCGTGACATCCATGTGAAGCTTGACAAAGATTTAAAGAGCGGTGCTGGTGCCAGGGAGCTTACTTCAATGACCGAGAGGGAGACGTGGATCAATACCCAATTCAACTTCCTGAAGGGCATCATTCGGCACCGCCGTGAGCCCCTCGTCAGTGTCCGGACAGCTCTCCAGAACACCGGAGGAGACCTCACGGCTGTCGAGGCTGCGTGCGCTGAACAAGCTGCAGATGGAGCCGCCGGTGATACCACCCCTGACCTGGAACTCACGTGCACCTCCACGGTGGCAGCCTCGACGCCACAGACAGGTATGCATATCAAACCTTAATTGTACATATTGTCTATATATTGTATTAGTTGTATGGATATTTATACTATGTATTTGCATGGTTTTACCTGGGAGAGACAACCCGTAATGAAAAATGAAACAATAATTACCCGCAGTTACGTAACCACCCATAATCATACGCACTAGTTTGTCAACAAAATCACAAATTTAGTCGAAAATAAAGGCATGAAGTAGTAGAAATGTAATAATTAGGATAATTAATCGTTCGGTGTTGAATAGCCTGCAATAATACACTAATGTTCGTCGGTTCCGCTACGCTCACTTGTTGTTTACGCGGAGACCGACGAACACTCGTGTATTATTGCAGGCTATTCAACACCGAACGATTACTTATCCTCTATATATTATTATTATTACAGGGCAGCTGTAGAAGCCCTCCAGAAGAAGGTCACGGACTCCGCTGACCTTCTGAAGGAGCTCGCCGCCAAGCTAAAGGACCAGCCCACCAACGAGAGAGAGGTGTTTGGACAGTATGTCCACAACAGCCTCCTCACCATGTCTAAGGCCCGCTTCAAGAAGACCAGACTGGTGATAAACAAGCTGCTCACACAGTTCATGGAGGAAGATGCTGCCGAGTCATCGGAGGAGGAAGAGGAGGAGGTAGATGACATGCAGTCGAGGTCTGATCGCCGACCCGGTGACCAGGGAGCCAGCACCAGCACCCACATACCAGGTCGGCCGATGTCCACACCAGCCCCCGGGTCCTTTGGTGCGTGTATGTACCCTAACTACCAGCCTCCTCCCCACCAGTGGCAATCCAACCCTCCACTAGGCAGTGTCTGGGACTCCATGAGCAAGGACTACATGAGCAGCTATTATGCACAGACAGTCTTCCCACAGCAGCAGCAACAGTAGCAGCAGCAACAGCAGCAACAACAACTACAGTAGCAGCTACAGCAGCAGCTACAGCAGCAGCAGCAGCAGCAGCAGCAGCAGCAGCAGCAGCAACAGCAGGAACAGCGCAAGCAGCAGCAGCAGCAGCAGACAGACACCAGCCTGTGCAACCTCTCCAACCTTACTCCTCGGAGGGTCTCAAGCTCCGAGTGCAGCTGCTAAGGATCAGGAGGATGGTGATCTGCTGAACACTCCAGTAAGAAAGGCACCAGTTACACCGAACTAGGACTGCTTTAGGATTCAGGACTGCTTGCTCTAGGAGTACTTAGTGTTTTAGGACTGCTTAGTTTTCTACTTGTGTGTTATGTTTCAGTTGATGATATAAATAAAATGTTATAACATGTGAGTGAGTGAGTGAGTGAGTGTGTGTGTGTGTGTGTGTGCGTGCGTGCGTGCGTGCGTGCGTGTGTGTGTGGCGCGCGCGTGTGTGTGTGTGTGTGTGTGTCTGTGTGTTTGACAAGCTGCATGATATTGAAATGTATGGAACGCCAAAAGGCTATTTATTCAGATTTTATGAATATCCATAAATGATATAACTGATTTATGGATATCCATAACTGATTTAAGCCTTTTGGCGTTCCATACATTTCTATATAATGCAACTTTCATATCATTATCATTTAAAATAATTGACATTTACTGATATAAATTACGTATAGGATAGACAACGAGTGTCATTGTCTATGCGATATATACCACGAGCGGTAGCGGTAGCAATGACACGAGTTGTCTATCCGACTTAGACCACGTGAACCTTTATCCTGTATCAACTGGTTTCGCTTTTGTCTATGTACAGTGAATATCCTGATCAGACTGCGCAGGTGCGCAGGCTTATCTGGATCCTCGATGTTCGCATGGATATAAGACACATTTTCGCTTGACGCGACCCTATTGGAAAACAGGTATTTGAATCAATAATCTCGTGCACAGATTTACATAGACAACGCCTAGTTTTTTAGACAACGCTCGAGCGTTGTCTAAACAACTTGGGCATTATATATGGGATATATACTGGCAAAATACTGCTAGTTGATTGGACGATTGCGATTAACCGTGGCCTAAATATCATTATCATTTATAAGTCAATCCCATAAAGACAAACACACAGATTAACAATTGTGACACATTCATTATGGAACAACAATACAGTATATACATCAATCTCACTACAACAACACAGGTTCCTCTAGATCATGCTGTTTTGCCAGGGAACAGCACCTGCCTCTGAGTTGACCCAGTGCTTGAGGAGGTTCCTCTGCTTCTTTCCTTTGTTGGTTGCAGTGTTTGGCCCAACAACTACCTGGGTGTCCAGCATATCCCTTCCATCTCTCCAGGCTCCAGCGATGATGACACAGTTGTTCTCCACACGGTCGAGCTGCTGATTCTGTAGACCAGGGTAGCGTATCCTCACGAGATTGTGCAGGCAAATGCAGGTTTTGGCTATGAGCTTGACATTGTCTGGAAGATGCCAAGCATAACCTTGAATCTGTTGGCTAGGATGCCAAAGGCATTTTCCACAACCCTCCTGGCACGGGAAAGCCGGTAATTGAAGATCCTGTGGTTATCATCCAGACCACGGAGTCCGTAGGGCTTCATCATGGTCTCTCTGAGGGCGAATGCATCGTCTCCGATGAAGTAGTAGGGTACATCCTGGTTGTCATTGGGTAGAGGATCTGGTCTTGGAAATCCGATTGTATCCCCTTCCACATATTCCTTCAACTCGCAGTTGTTGTAGATTTGGGCGTCTGATGAAGAACCGAGACCACCAAAGTCTGCCCAGATAAATTTGTAATCACCATCTACGAGGGCCAGGAGCACCACAGAGTAGAACCCCTTGTAATTGTAATACATGGATCCACTGTTGGGGGACACCTGCATGCCACGTGCTTCCCATCTAGGGCCCCACATGAATGGGGAAAGTTCCACCTGTTCATGAAGTTGTCTGATATGGCACGGCATCCCTCAGGAGTGGTGGAGCAGGTCATCACCTCGTCCAGGTACTCAGCAATGATAGCTTGGCAGACCTCACAGACCACGACTGAGATGGTGTTGTCTGGTACCCTCCATCCGTACTGCATGTCGGAGTACAGGGTGCCCGAGGCCGGGTGCCCGAGGCCAGGTGCCGCAAAGTGATTGCCAGCTTCAGGCCAGGGTCCAGGGGCAACCTGTACTTGGTATTTTGCTTGGTGATGCGAGGACCAACTCTCCGTAGCAGCTCATCGTACATATCGGGGGGCATCCTCATGAAGTTCTTGAATGCACCTTGGTCCTCGTTCCGGAGCTCCACCAGAAGCTGGTCGTAGAGACCAAAGTCAAGGTGCCTGCTAATTCATGGTCTAACCCACACTCTTCTTCTTCTTCTTCTTCTTCTCCCCCTTCTGTTTATTCTAGTCTGTATGTATTGGAGTGCTAAATTGAACAGATGAAACTTATGTCCAATAACAGCAAGAGCTAGCTCCATGTTGTCACCTCGGAGGTCCACCAACAACTGACACGGATCTAGAAAAGGCCCACTATTTATACCATTTCTCAACACGCATGTAGTACGCAACTAACACGCAACTCACACGCAACTAATAGGTTGGATACGCAGGGCATAGGTCGGGGATACGCTGGGAATAAGCACAATAGGTTGGGGGTTGGCAACACATTCGCAACATGTACGGTACCAAAACCTGGCCAGATACCTCAAATTTGGACCTGCGATCACCTGCGTTCATAACTTATGAGTTGCGTACCTGATGCGTACCTGTTGCGATCGTGTTACGTGCGTAGCGTACCTGTTGCGTCCCTGTTGCGTATAAATTGATCGCAGGCATTTGCAGAGAATTATTGAACATGTTCAAAATTTCCGAACTTACTCTGCGTGTGTCTGCGATCACCTGCGTGCTTGTTGCGTACATCAAACCTATAAAACCTATTAGTTGCGTGTGAGTTGCGTTTGGAACTTAATATGACCAATATTTTTTATTCGCAACCATACGCAACTGGTGATCGTTATGGTGTGAGGGCATCATTAGGGGCGAAAGGGTTAAGGATCAACTATATACCTGATCATCGTTTGCTTCAAAGATAATTGCTTCGTAAATGTGATGGAATATATGTATAACATATATGTGAACACTGCCTCGTTACTGTATTTATATGGCACATGTGGTTGCCAAGTCTTTGTGTGTTCCAGCCATCAACCATTTTCACCTGTTCTGCCGTTTGACAAAGAACTCAAAATGTTAAGTAGAACATATGATATAATGTAGCTAATCACATATAGAAAAGCCAGGAGAACGGACTCCTATCAATTATATTACACCGAACTTTAAAATATGTCAGTTTTGTGGACAGGTTTGTGCCTGTGTTTTTAACATGAATCACTATTATAAATAACCTCATACACAGACAATCGCACAGTGTATCACTTCTACCTGGCAAACCAAACATCATATAACATATGTACCCACTACTGTACTCTGTTATTAGCTATCAAATCCAGTGACATGTAAGCAGTTATATGAGTGTAATGTCCCTGGTGTCTACTCACCTCCTATGCGAGTAAATATGGCTTTACCTTTGGGTAACGTGTACAGTAACATATGCTGTGCATCAGATTGGAAAGTTTACACGTTGAAATTTATTTTGAGATTGATGGGAGAAATGCTCAGATATCTCGTATTTTGTTTAGTTTGCTGGCATAATATGTACAGCTTACCGTTATCATATATGTCTATTATGTATTGCACCAACTTTTATTTGGTTTACTGTCATATTACTTGATGTATGTGTCAAACGCACGAAGTGGTGAAACTGTACGATGGCTTGTACATACAAAGATCGCGGAGATGGCAACTCAATGCTCCATATAGTATACAGTATCAAGACAATATTCGCATTACATGTATGTTATATTCATATAGCACATCACTTTTATGAAGCAATTATCATTGACGTCAAGTGTACTCAAATCAACATATCTTTATTTACATCCCATTACAGTGAATAACATGCAACATGGGGAAATAAAACAGAGTATATATGCATGGCGGTATCTGCTACAGTACAATATAGTAGTTTTTCAAATATGTAAATACCGTATAGTATTCAAATGCACGAAATATATTATTATTGCATGTCCGTATTAAACATGAATATGCGCAGTGTATTTATGTTTCTGGGGAAAGCCAAATCCATCATATTCCTAGTAAGTATAGGTAATTGCAGAGAATTACTTGCGATGCGGATTATCGACAAACATAGTGGTGTCGGTACGCCGAGTGGATTATATTACAAATGTATCACGTACTGAATGTGACGTACTGAATGTGACGTACATGGTTACAAACATGTCTGCGCACAGAGATACGTACTGTAAATGCTCAACAGTGTTATCAACAGAAGTCTAGATCGAAACGAAATATCTAGGAGACTGTTATATTCACGCGTTCGAAGCTATGTTAATACACACTGTAAATGCGTATCATCTACAGAAGCCTAGACAGAAACGAAATATCTAGGAGACTGTTATGTTTATGACATGGTAATATAATAATACTTTTGTGCACATAACTATTATACAAAGGCAGTCACTATTTCTGCAGACGTACATTTCACGAGCAAACATGATATACAACATATACTTCCAACAATGTGCATGGTAGAACTAAACAGAATATCGAATTATGTGTGACGCGGCCGTGGGTAAAGCTAATAAGTCCATATGAAAGAACGTGTATCACTTTCGCAGCGAGTTTGTCATCCGACCATATCACGTATATCCGTGATCTGGGCACGTGTCACACTTACTACACTATTGGGGAATAGTAAAGGCGGTGTATAGACACCAAATACCAATAACTGTTCACATAGGTATACATAATCGACATTGTAGATTAGTATAAAATCGGCTATGCTGGACTGCATTCTTACAGTTAGTGTATTTAGGTGGACCAGACATCGTTCACTTGTTATATCATTACCAGTGTCGCTATGCGATAAGCGGGCCTATTGGACTCTCGCCCGATGCAGTGTCGGATCAGATGGCAGAAACGTGCATCCCGGTATGGACATCACTGTGAGTGTAATTTGTATGACAGAGTATCCATATTTGAACAGGGAACTATATAGGTACATATCGGGCTGCACGGTTGTGCAAGCTAGCACGGTACTGCATTGTTCGGAAGCCAAACTTTCTCTGTCTTAATTGGTATCATGGTAACTTAGCGAAACTTGTTCATGATTACGTTTGCGAATTTACTCAGGTTAATTAATTCGACTTTATCTTCGGTAGTCATTAATAATTTAAATGTATGTTCGCTTGGCATTTCATGATATCGTGAATGGATAAGCTGTTCACGTTCAGTACGAAAAATGGTACATTTTAAAAGGTAGTGTTTTTCGGACCCTACCTCGTTTAAGTTGCAGAGTCTACAAATGCGGTCATTGAGTTCATCGCCAGACCATCGTCCCGTTTCTATTGGGAATCTATGATTAGCTGTGCGTAATCTAAGAATCGACAATGCCGAGTTATGTGGTAGTTTTATTAAGTAATTCTCAAAGGATATTGCTGATTTAAAGCTATCGTAAATCATACCTTTATTTGAGTTATTTTTGGCAGCATTCCAGCTTTGTATATATTGGTCAACCAATGTACGTTTAACTCCAAATTTGATGCTTCGGTTTTGTAGTGTTAATTGATTTAACCATAAGTCGTGTCTTCCTACTGACGTTAATATGTTATAAATGCATGTTGGCCATTTATATTCAACTTCAGGATTATTAAGCATTGATAAGTATATAAGGTATGCATATTTGGTATGTTTACCTGTAATAAGTCTATTCCAATATCCTATTAGCCTCAAGACAATATTCGCATTACATGTATGTTATATTCATATAGCACATCACTTTTATGAAGCAATTATCATTGACGTCAAGTGTATCTATCGATCACCTAATACCTTAAGTCTGGTGTCATTGACATGACCCTTTACGGGCATTATAACGTCTAGTACTACATTTGAGACAAGCCATATGGTTTTGTACCTTAGAAGATTTTTCATGAATAATGTTCTGTAATGACGTCGAATGTTGACGAAATATTAAAATATTTTATTCCGCATTTGCTCTGAAAATTCCCTCAACTTTCGTCTTTTATTGTAAATTTTGTAAATAGTTCACGCGATATATATCGCACATCTTCTTAGGGACAAACTCACATTTCTCGTCACATTTAAAGCTGATTTCTGTAATTCACGGCCATTGCCGAGCTATGTTTTCTCAAACAGCTCTTATTCGGGTCTTAAATGAAACATAAGGCACATGAAAAAGCTAATATATGTATTTATTTATGAAAATAGACATTTGTTTCAACAAGTAACGTACATACGGCGGGCCCGTTTCACTAAACTTCGTACGACTAACATGTTCGTAAGTTCAAATTTAGGATCGTCTGGAAATTTCAATTGATGGATTTACATTTATTGAGCATAGGCTGCATATGCAGCCTATGCTCAATAAATGTAACTCCAATAATGGTTTACAAGTAAACATTGTTAGTGTGAAATTCACAGACTATCATAATGTTGCACTTACGAACATCTTAGTCGTACGAAGTTTAGTGAAACGGCCACACGATACCCATTAAAGGTGTAATCCAGTGAGTGCCATGCTATACCACTTTTACAATAATATAGATGACAGCATACACAGGCTAACACTGTATGCGTGTAACTGTTATTCAAGACACGGGAATTAGACATTTGCGTGCCATAATTTAGTCCATTATAAACAATTGAAGGGTCTATAGAAGAATGTGTCTAAGTCCTTCTGGACTTAGTCCCCTACTTCTACAGACCACTTCTGTTGTGCCATGAATGTTCATAACTATAATTGCACGGTTTCCTCCTTATAGGCAAATAGTTGCACTATATCGCTACACCGCAGTCAACGGTAACCATTTGTGGAATATCGTTTCCATTTTGCGCACTACAATATAACGATAATAGGCAGTGCGTTGACGTTCATACGTAGCTATATTGTTATTGAGAGAATGTTATATGAGAATATGCGATACAAATATAATCATAAACTCACCTATTACAGTGTGCATTGGCAAAATTCTTAGGACACCCTCCATGAAGTAGAAAGTAAACAAAGAACGCTTCAAACGCAAGTTTGGAAATACTAATCCGCCATAACGCTTATGTAATGCAATGTAATGTAATGTAATTATAGTTATGTACTCAGAACTAGTCCATAACATGTGTATTCGTCATTCACTCACTGATTGTGGGCACGTACTGTTCATGAAAATGTCTACGTCACAGAAGCGCATGTATGTACATGTAATTGAAATAACTCCTAATATATATCAGTGTACCGGTGATTTAAATGCCGTTATATTATTATCGTACACAGCATTATGACTAAAGAAGCATTACTTTGATGCTAGACTATATATAAGAAAACTTAACAAACACACACTAGCTTTTTATACGATTTTCAAACAGGACTCTTAATCGATATGCATACTATATCACTTCATGAACACATTTTGAATAATACATGCTTATGTATAAGCAATATATACTTGGACTGTATACACATACGCCTGATTTCATGTTGCCCATACCATCAATGCCAACCCGCAATCAAGCAATCTGTAGCACAGCTCATGCTCAGCCATCCAAGCTGCTTGACTAAACTTCTTACGACTAAATATTCGTAAGTGCAAATTTAGAACCGTCTGGAAATTTAAATTAATGGATTTACATTTATTGAGCATAGGCTGCATATGCAGCCTATGCTCAATAAATGTAGATCCAATAATTGTTTACAAGAAACAGTGTTAATGTGCAATTTACAGACTATCATAATGTTGCGCTTAAGAACATTTCTGTCGTACGAAGTTTAGTGAAACGAGCCCCTGCTCTTGAAACACATATGGAACACATAGAAAACACGATATGTTTGTTAAGTACAAATAAATTGGAATGAAATTACATTAACGCAGTAATGTTTCACGTACTCTATTCAGGATTGTAACATATGCATCGAAAGTTTACGAAATAGTACATGTAATAAAACCAAATTTAAAGCCATCATTGGCATGAAGTTGATACACTGCCTGCACTAATCTTGCTAATATTTGTCAATGTCTTTATTTCAACAAACTTGAATATTGTGCTTGAAATCAAGCTGAACCCGAGTTCTGGTACAGCTCAGGCTTGCTTGCGAGTTGGCATTACCAACAGATGTTCAGAAACGTTGATTATCTGGGCAAGATTTCGGCTATGTAGCACGAATATTTACACATACAAATAGTCCATGTTTGTCGCTGTTCGTTGTATCCAATGGTTCGCTACACGACAACGACTAACGCATATACGTGTAGCATAGACTACCAATATTACGGTACACATTTGGGGGCCGTTTCACTAAACTTCGTACGACGAAAATGTTCGTAAGTCCAAAATTATGATAGTCTGTAAATGTCACATTAACAATGATTTCTTGTAAACGATTAATGGATTTACATTTATTGAGCATAGGCTGCATATGCAGCCTATGCTCAATAAATGTAAATCCATCAATTGAAATTTCAAGACGATCCTAAATTTGCACTTACGAACATTTTAGTATTACGAAGTTTAGTGAAACGGGGCCCAGTCACGCAACATCTATCAAAAATAATAGTAACACTACGTTACACAACCGCCAGCGTTAATCTTGCACATATGTTCAATGCATTATCACAATATTCAACGGCTTTGAAATAAAGAAACTGACAACTATTGGCAATATTAGCGCGGGCGGTAGTGTATGGTCTTTAAAATCATAAAGAAATAAAGCAATAAAGCTGCAAGGTACAGATTACGCTGTGCATATAACGACATATGATATGTTTATGCAATGCGGCGGTATAATTAAACGATATGGGACAATGTGACTGATTGGAACAGTAACTTAGTACAGTGACTAAATACACAATGCATATGATGTAGACGTTCAACATATGACAACGAAATGCGGATGCACAGACTGATCAGGATCTACACTGGTCGCAAAATCAATAAACCCCATTTATCCTGTCACAGCTACATATCAGTTGTGTTCACTATAACCACTGTCCAAGAAATGACACCATAGGTGTAAATTACATGCAAGGATAGTAAATCGCTGCATAGACGACAACATGTCGATTTCATTACTTCAACATCGCAAATATATTCGTTGTATACGTATTTCTAAGAAAGACGAGTACTGCACAAAACACATACTAATCAACAAGAGCAAAACAGTGAATGCAAACTGCATACATGTAGAATTATAAGAAAATATAACACTTAAGGCACCGTCAAATAGCACCAGGTTATTCGTTTCACGAAATTTCTTTATAAAAAATCACGAATATAAAACTATTTCATATCATTATAAATACTGCCCTCCCAAGTCAAACTGCAGTATCTGTTAAACTGCAGTATCTGTTAAGCTGCAGTATCTGATACTGCAGTTTAACAGATACTGCAGTTTGACTTGGGAGGGCAGAATAGTAGTCAAACTGCAAATAAATGGGAAGGTTTCGATACTCTATCGAAAATAATTGTATACATGTACCAATTCATTTTCGGCAATTGATGAGAAGTGATGAAAATACACGCACGAGTTTCACTAAACTTCGTACGACTAAAACGTTCGTAAGTGCAAAATTATAATAGTCTGTGAATTTCACATTAAGAACGTTAATTATTGGATTTACATTTATTGAACATATGCTGCATGTGCAGCGTATGTTCAATAAATGTAAATCCATTAATTGAAATTCCCAGACGATCCTAAATTTGCACTTACGAACATTTTAGTCGTGCGAAGTTTAGTGAAACGGCCCCCCGTATTTTAACGAACATATCCAGCAAGGGGTAAACATTATTTTATGTCCAGCGTTTTGTCTGGATCCACATGTCAATGTCGCTGTTGTTGTTATTATCACTGTTGTTGTTGTTGTTGTTGTTACAGCTGTTGTTGTTGTTGTCGTCGTCGTTCATGTATGTCACCGGATTAGTTGTAGGCGATACAAGATGTAGCCTTATCCTGTAAGGACAAACATTATATAAAATACCATGCTAGTGTATTTCGATATCAAGTTTGTCAGGGCCTACCGTTTCCGATCCGAGCCTGATAAACTTGATATCAAAAGACACTAGCATGGTATTATATTTATAAGGTACCCTTTTTGGTAGACATAGTTTTCGTTGAAAAGAACGCGGACTTGTTTCCGTGACGTCATTCCACTGACGTAATTCGGTAACGTCATGTGACACCGTTTGACCAATGAAACGTCAGTTTCAATTTCATATATCCCGGATTCGGCTAATACAAAGCGTGCTACCTGATAAATATAGTTATTACTTAGATATCAATTTTTGCCTAGAAATTGCCTGTATTTGCCTACAGCAATAACATACTCAGTCCATGCGTGTTTTCCAGTCTGATACTGAAACTTCTAGTCTGATACTGCCATTTCTAGTCTGATACCATCGTTACTAGTCTGATACCGCCGTTTCCAGTCCGATACCATGTCTCGCGCGCCTATTATACCAGTTCCTTTGGGCATGCGCATTGCGTATATTTACTTTATTGACAGATTCCGGGAATTTAAATTTGTAGGCTCTGTATTTCATCATTCAATCATGGATAACGGTATAGATTTTAATATAGGATTATCACAACTGCCGGATGATTGATATTGAAATTTATATCTAAGTAATCTAAGTAATAAAGACCTTAACACGTGTCTTATTTGATATCGGCCTAGGTATCGTCCCTCGGTCACTTGGTATCAGACTTCGACCTTCGGTCTCAGGCGGGTGGCACGATTTACCCAACTCTACCCAAAACTTACCCAAATCTACCCAAATCTTCATATAATTACTATATGTGTTCATAAATAAAGCTATATACATGTACATCATAATAACGATGTTTGGACTGGGTAAGATTTTTGTAGATTTGGGTAAATCGTGCTGCCGGTCTCAGACTGATACCAAGTTACCTCGGGCCGATACCTAGGCCGATATCAAACAAGCCACGTATTAACCTCTAAATAACTAGACATGTGGCATGTCGGTACACGAATGCCCCCGCTGTGACATTCTCTTTCAAGCTAGGGAGCTGTGTATGGTACATTTATCCCGTCAACACAGTGCGTATGTGCCGTGAAACACGGTGCCGTGAAACATTTTTGATATGCAGTCAATACAATTTTTGCATTTTAAAGCCATTTGTAGGTGTTGACGGGATAAATAGAATAGTAGGTTAGTGCCGTGAATGGGAAAAAATATCTGGCGCGGCACGGAAACGGGATGTGCTCGGCAGAGCCTCGCCCATCCCGTTTCCTGAGCCTTGCCAGATATTTTTTCCCATTCACGGCACTAACCTACTATTCTCTATCTATTTTCCTTATTTCTGAACCAAAATATATGTTGTGACCACTCATTTGAACCGTCTCGGCGAGACGGTTCAAATGAGTGGTCACAACATATACTTCTGATGAGAAATAAAGAAATTATTGAGCCTTGCCGGATATTTTTTCCCATTCACGGCACTAACCTACTATTCTCTATGTATGCGACACATATTGTTATTGTGTGGAACATTTTTGTGAACTTATTTCAAAATATTTACAACCCAATGTTTTACCTTTGTCCTCTAACTGTGATCTCAACTTTATTGACGGACCTGGGATGCGTTTCACTAAACTTCGTACGACTAAAATGTTCGTAAGTGTAAATTTAGGATCGTCTGTAAATTTCAATTGATGGATTTACATTTATTGAGCATAGGCTGCATATGCTCAATAAATGTAAATCCAATAATTGTTTACAAGGAAGCTTTGTTAATGTGAAATGTACAGACTATCATAATTTTGCACTTACGAACATTTTAGTCGTACAAAGTTTAATGAAACGACCCCCAGATCCGCGCGAATTCAACAAAACGCATTTTATATTTGATCATCGGCAAGCATAAAACACTACCTGATAAATAGCATTACAGCGTATAGTGTCGGTTGATCTCCAGTTTATCCGAGGTTCGATATAGCATAACAGCGTATATTGTTGGTTGATCTCCAGTTTATCCGAGGTTCGATATAGCATAACAGCATATAGTGTCGGTTGATCTGAAGTTTATCTGAGGTTCCATATAGCATAACAGCGTATAGTGTCGGTTGATCTCCAGTTTATCTGAGGTTCGATATAGCATAACAGCATGTAGTGTCGGTTGATCTCCAGTTTATCTGAGGTTCGATATAGCATAACAGCGTATAGTGTCGGTTGATCTCCAGTTTATCTGAGGTTCGATATAGCATAACAGCGTATAGTGTCGGTTGATCTCAAGTTTATCTGAGGTTCGATATAGCATAACAGCGTATATTGTTGGTTGATCTCAAGTTTATCTGAGGTTCGATATAGCATAACAGCGTATAGTGTCGGTTGATCTCAAGTTTATCTGAGGTTCGATATAGCATAACAGCGTATATTGTCGGTTGATCTCAAGTTTATCCGAGGTTCGATATAGCATAACAGCATATAGTGTCGGTTGATCTCAAGTTTATCCGAGGTTCGATATAGCATAACAGCGTATATTGTTGGTTGATCTCAAGTTTATCCGAGGTTCGATATAGCATAACAGCGTATAGTGTCGGTTGATCTCAAGTTTATCTGAGGTTCGATATAGCATAACAGCGTATAGTGTCAGTTGATCTCAAGTTTATCCGAGGTTCGATATCGCATAACAGCGTATAGTGTCGGTTGATCTCAAATTTATCAGAGGTTCGATATAGCATAACAGCGTATAGTGTCGGTTGATCTCAAGTTTATCCGAGGTTCGATATAGCATAACAGTGTATAGTGTCGGTTGATCTCTAGTTTATCCGAGGATCGATATCGCATAACAGCGTATAGTGTCAGTTGATTTCAAGTTTATCAGAGGTTCGATATAGCATAACAGCGTATAGTGAACAATAACATACATGTAGATGACCGAAAAGAAAACGACATTGACGTCACTTACGGTTTTTTTGTCGCACTTGAGACAGACGTTACCGTTGCCGACGCCCCACGTCCTACAGTTACCCTTATTACCGACCAAGGATCCAGGGTCCATGACGTCCTCAAACGCGTGTCCGTAGATCTGTAAATATATAGGGTGTTACCACAGGTGTTTGAACAGATGGTCAGAATGTTGGTGTCATATGGTATTTGGGTGGATTTCGTTGGTTTTGTGTAATTTACATAGTTTTGTGCAACTACTAATGCTCAATCTTTACACATGGCAGAATCCGTCAATTATCTACACATTCACCGTTCCGAACTTTCGGGCCCCTTTCTTACTGTCAGTACTTGTACGTATATTGTATGTCAGTAACATGCACACAAACCACCAGAGATACCGAAATAACCCATAAAACACCGAAATATGAACATGTGGGTGTTACAAGTCAACTTGATTGGTTTATTTATTGATTATGTATGTGCAATGATGCTATGCAGTGAAGATTATGCCGTCCTCAGACGCGGTTCTGTAGATCTGTAAACATACAGGGCGTTACACAATTAATTGTATTGATTTGTTTATGAATTATGTACGTATAATATATAATCGTGTATAGCAGAACCTCTCTAACCCGGGCAGCCTGGCGATCCCATTGTGTTTAATTTATATGGGTTTCGCTGGAATTATTTCATTGTCGTGTCTGTTAATGATTGAAAATGACAAACAGTGTTCATATGGAGCTTAATTAATCTGGACACCCTGGGGACCTGTCCGGTTTAGAGAGGGTCCACTGTTGTACCTTTGAAAAGACAGACAACTCGTGTTTTTACATTGACAAGAAATACAGAATAGTAGGTTAGTGCCGTGAATGGGAAAAAATATCCGGCAAGGCTCAAGAATTTCCTTATTTCTCATCAGAAGTATATGTTGTGACCACTCATTTGAACCGTCTCACCGAGACGGTTCAAATGAGTGGTCACAACATATATTTTGGTTCAGAAATAAGGAAAATAGATAGAGAATAGTATGTTAGTGCCGTGAATGGGAAAAAATATCTGGCAAGGCTCAGGAAACAGGATGGCGAGGCTCTGTCGAGCACATCCCGTTTCCGTGCCGCGCTAGATATTTGTTTCCATTCACGGCACTAACCTACTATTCTATTTATCCAGTCAACACCTACAAATGGCTGTAAAATGCAAAAATAGTATTGACTGGATATCAAAAATGTTTCACGGCACCGTGTTTCACGGCACATACATGTACGCACTGTGTTGAAGGGATAAATACAACTCGTGAACTTACCTTTATTGTCTTGCCCTTTGCCAGTATGAATTTGTCGAACTTGTACTCGGACGTTCCCTTCGGATGAGTTCGCTCCAGGGTGAAGTTACTCAGGTCGAAGTCCTGCAATGGAACAACATCACGTGACACATCATTACAAAATGACGGTGGGCTATTATTGAACATAGGCTGCATATGTTCAATAAATGTAAATCCAATAATTGTTTACAAGAAATCATTGTTAATGTGAAATTTATCATAATCTTGCACTTACGAACATTTAAGTCGTTCGAAGGCCTCGTCCAGTATTCCCGCGACTTTTCCAAGTTTATATCCCCGATAAATTCCACAAAAAGGCCATTCATTCCTATAATAAGTACGTCGAATAAGTATCAGGGGAGCGTTTCACTAAACTTCGTACGACTTAAATGTTCGTAAGTGCAAGATTATGATAAATTTCAGCATTTGAAATAAATTCATCATGAAAATGTGTTTATTTTCCGTTTTCTTAAGAATTATTTTAACTGCGCCTCACGGTTATGGAAAGTAGTTCGGCGTGGGAGTTTACTGGGATATAAATTTTGGACAGAGACTTGCTACGGACCAATCAAATGTTAGAGAATTGTGTAATTATTTTTATGCTGGAATTATTCAGCAATATATAATGCGATTCGTGTCTCCGACTGGAGAACTGGGGCTTATGGGATTTGTGACCAGTGTAGCTCCTGATCAAATAGCACAGTGATGTAGCCGGATAACGATCTATATTGCTTGCTAGAAGCATGGCGGGAGTTTCGTTGATGGAATGGCGAACAGTGCAGATCCAGATTAGACTGCGGATGCTGAGTGAGACGAAAATAACAATAAAAAAATAATCGAGAGCAAATGCATGTACATTATATATCTTCTTTACATTATAATAATATGGCTACAAAAAATTAATGTTTAAATTCTCATCCCCGCCCGCCCCTAATAAAACGGCCCACCCAAGGTTTTTTTTGTTGTTTTTTTTTTAAATAAAAAACATTTGGTAAAATGTACGAGAATGATGCGGCCCGCGTATTATACCGCTCCCACAGCTTTTTATCGGAGTGCTTTACGTAGCGCAATACAGCAACCCCGGAACCCGCCCCTCGAGATTAGCGATACTTCAATATGAACATGTTATTACAAAACACTATTGCACGCAACTGCGCATTGCCGTTCAACACCTCGTTTTAGTATTGCCTGAAAATAAAAAATAAAAAATAAATGTGTCCCACCCGCCCCATTTTCCCCCAAAATTTGGATGAGAATCTAAACATTAATTTTTTGTAGCCTACACACAATAATTTATAAAACGAAAGTCGTGCATTTAAATACTAAGGAAGAGAACGCACATTTGTTTCGATTTTAACAGTTACTCGCTTATCGCTCCTTAATGAAGTGCACTGCCATGTGCATATAATGCTTACAAAACAATCAAATATGACATGGCTTACGTTCATGCATGAATTACAGTGGAAGCTCTCTAAATCGGACACACTGGGGGCCCCGTGTGTCCGGTTTTGAGAGGGTACACTGTATCAATGTGCATGATCACGTGGTTACAACAACAACAACGTCGCCCACTCCAAAGTAAGTATTATTTGATATTTTCCTAAATATGCAACGGATTTTGATCAAATATGGCGCAGCTAACGCGTCTTCATGAGCTGCATTTGGTGGTCCATGGAGATCGGCACAGTCTTATATAATTTTTGCGAAGAATCGATTTCCGTGTCGGAGACACGGAAATCGATTCTCGCAAAAACGACGGAAGTTTGGGCGAAAATACAGAGATCACCAAATGCAGCTTAACAAGACGCGTTTGATGCGCCATATTTCATCAAAATCCGTCACTTAATAAGGACAATATAAAAGAATACGTACTTTCAATCGGATGGATTCTGGAAGTTTCAGTAGTTGTTGTTGTTGCTAGTACCACGTGATCATACACCTTGTGTATTATCAGTTTCAATGTGTGAAAGGAATATAATTATGTGGCTGTTCTGGAGAAAGGTGGCTTATGACATTTGTGACAAGACAGGGGCCCGTTACACTAAACTTCGTACGACAAAAATATTCGTGAGTGCAACTTTCACATTTAACACATGTATTGAGTTTCTGCTGCATATGCAACATATGCTCAATAAATGTAAATCCATCAATGTGGTTTCTGTGCGTTTCCCTATTGTATCTTCACTGCGCATCATCATGATACAAATGAGCCTATGTTCAATAAATGTAAAAACAATGATTGTTTACAAGAAAACATTGTTAATGTTAAATTTACAGACTATCATAATTTTGCACTTATGAACATTTTAGTCGTACGAAGTTTAGTGAAACGGCCTCCATGTATTCTGCAAACGTAGCGCGAACGTGAGTCAAACAAAAACCTCATGTGTAAACTGGGAACAAAACCTCAGACGCTGATGTTGAAATATGCGAATATGTACGCACGAGTGAATGGGGCCTTAAGGTGCTATCGTTGTGGGGCCTTAAGGTGCGAATATGTCCATAGGAATGAATATGCCCGAGGACGTATTCGTGTGACATTAAGGTGCGAATTTGTCCGCATCGAATGAATAGGGCCCGCGACGTATTCGTGTGACATTAAGGTGCGAATTTGTCCGCACGAATGAATATGCCCGCGGACGTATTCGTGTGGCCTTAAGGTGCGAATATGTCCGCACGAATGAATATGCCCGCGGACGTATTCGTGTGGCCTTAAGGTGCGAATTTGTCCGCACGAATGAATATGCCCGCGGACGTATTCGTGTGACATTAAGGTGCGAATATGTCCTCACGAATGAATATGCCCGCGGACGTATTCGTGTGGCCTTAAGGTGCCTTAAAGAATATTTCCGCAGCAAGCGAATGTACCTTAGAGTTGGAGGTATTCTCAAGCTTGATGTAGGATCCGTCCTGGGCCGTCTCGGCGATAGACACGTTGCACTTGGACGCTCGGGTCACTCGCACCATGCCCGTAGACTCGCTCATCGCTGTCGTGCAAATAGACACGGACATATTATATACAGTAAAACATCTCCAACTGGTCATATAGAACAGGTATCAGGCTATTTTCATATGCAAATGAGGCATGATATTTTGTAATTATTTGTACTGATTAAATGCGTCACCTAAAACAGTAATATTTTCGACAGATTATAATGAATGATCATTGTACATCAAAAAATAAATACAGAGAATAAATAAGTAAACATTTTAAGGAAAAACGGTTATCGCGCCTGATATCAGCGTCGAAATTTACGTCTGACATAAAATGTATAATAATGCCATTCAATACGTGAGGTAATGAATGTTTATTTTGCCGGAAAATGTCCTGGATGATGTCTCTGATATAAAGAGCAGTTTGTGCAAACTGAGTGGGCATGTACCGTTAAAGGCACATGCTCTGAGATATGTCCAGAGAGTGTTAAAATAGATTAGTAAAACTAACTTGAAATAAGATCGCTTGATTGGGTGACCCTGAGCTGTGCTATCGCTCAGGCTCAAACAATCATGAAGCTTACATGAAGCCGAATATTCTATTGCTTCACTTGCAACAATACATTACAATAACCTGTACAATGAGAGAAAACAAGCAAAATGTAACATAATCAATGTGCATGATCACGTGGTTATAACAACAACAACAGAAGCTGAAAGTGTTGAAATCTTGCCCACTCCAAAGTAAGTATTATTTGATATTTTCCTTAATATGAAACGGATTTTGATGAAATATGGCGCAGCAAACGCGTCTTCATGAGCTGCATTTGGTCGTCCAGTGAGTACGGCACAGACTTCTGTCGTTTAGACGCGTTTGATGCGCCATATTTCATAAAAATCCGTTACGTAATAAGGACAATATAAAAGAATACGTACTTTGAATCGGATGGATTCTGGAAGTTTCAGTACTTGTTGTTGTTATTAGTGCCACGTGATCATACACCATGATAATACTATATACAATGTGAATGTGGCTAGCCCATTCACCAACGCCACCCTCCCTCATCTACATATAATTCCAGTGCAATATTATGATAGTCTGTAAATTTCACATTAACATTGTTTTCTTGTAAATAATTATTGGATTTACATTTATTGAGCATAGGCTGCATATGCAGCCTATACTCAATAAATGTAAATCCATCAATTTATATTTCCAGGCGATCCTAAATTTGCACTTACGAACATTTTAGTCGTACGAAGTTTAGTGAAACGACCCCCAGTACGTGATTAAAACAAAAACGCTAAGTTTCCTTATGTAGCTAAGTGAACTTTCAGGGGGTATATTTCAATTACTGCATACTATATAAGAAATAAAATAGTTTTACTGAAAATAAAACAATACTACATACACTACATGAATGGTTGATATTAAAACTATCAAAGTATAAACAGTAGTATGCTTTATATCAAATAATAAAGTACGAACATATAATTCCTCCCACAAAGTGCACTTATTTGGATCAGTGCACTTATCGAGTATGGCCAAATTCAATACAGAGTGTAGATTAAGGCGCGAATATGTCCGAAGCAAGCGAATGTACCTTAGAGTTGGAGGTGACTAATTTACGTCAGATATAAAATGTATAATAATGCCAATCAATGCGTGGGGTTATGGTGAATGAATGTATATTTTGTCAGAAAATGTACCAGATGATGTCATTGATATACAGAACATTTTGTACCTACTGAGTGGGCATGTACCGTTAATAAATGCTATTTTTATATTTGAATTTAACAATTGCGGACATGGAGGAAAGTGACTACCAGACGTACTATCGAAGGTTAATGGTTTAACCCTTTGAACCCGAAATCCGGCTATAGCGGTTTATGCAAAAAGTGCTGATCCAGATGAGCCGGCTCGTAACGAGCCGTCTCATCAGGATCTGCACTTTTTGAAAGTAATTTTAATATTTCTTAGAACAAAAACACCCCCTTTTCATAAATGGACGAATCTGAAAATCATTTTGTGACCATTGGATTGGTCGGAATATTAGCATATCACAGTCCATTCCAGTTCTTCCTTAGGGTTGAAAGGGTTAATGGTTTAAGGTCTGTCCGCAAATACTTCAATTATTATAAAAAATATATTTAAACCCCCACTTTATTATTTAATTTCAGAACAAAAACAGTATTTGACGATTTTTTATCAAACATTTTTGAAGAGGATACCATTTGTATTTATAAAACTGTATCACATGATATTATTAAATGTGAACCTCTTTAAACCAGACATCAAGGAAATATATGTGATCTTATTTTTTATGGTTTCTTAGTCAACTTACCTCAGGTGATAATGCATGTTCATGATCGCACCCAAATGCCTGATTTACAGTGAAACCTCACTAAACCGGACACCCTGGGGACCTCCCAGGGTGTCCGGTTTAGAGAGGGTTCACTGTATTGAGACTGATTGGGGCAGTGGAACAAGAGGGCTCGTTCCATGCGTACTTAGCCCCTTTCTTCTTCAACTGACCCCTTCGATTTAATATGTTGCTTTGCCGCAATGTGAAACGGACAGTAGTCAGAAACAGACCAAGCGAAGCCCCAACCTCACCGCAGGTCATTCATAGCCCATGCATCCGTCACCATATGCCATATTCGAATATGTGAATGAGTACAATACTGCCTGCGCTAATTTGCCAATATATGTCAATTTCTGCATTTCACAATGCAATGTATTAGCGTGCGTGAAATCAAGCAGCTTGATTGTCTAAGCCTGAGCTGTGCTAGGGAATTGCTTACACTTATTATATTACCGCCTCCGCTAATCCGGTCAATATATGTTGCGTTTCTTATTTCAAAATAAATAAAACCATAATTAATCAATTAAACTTAATGTGATATCAAATCTCTTTTAACAGAAAAATGAATTAAACGGTGTAGCGATAAGTAAATCGTCTGTTAATTACGAAAACAGGTTAGAATATACTCAAGCCGCGATTTATGAAAACAACGGAAATAAAGTAAAGAGGCATTTCTGAAGCGATTTTGTTCGGATTTTATTTCGAGAAATTTGGCGAATTGTTATCTCGAAGTTCGGATATGTGGATATATTTTCATCAGTCCATTCGACTTCGAGATAACGATAATGACCTGTACTTGTGCTACAACCCAGTCGCAGTCAATCAAAGTGATTGATTGCAAGTTAGCATGGACAATAGATGTTGATAAATGTTGATAATTTGGTAAAGATTAACCCTTCTAACCCGAAATCCCGCAATAGCGGTTTATGCAAACAGTGCAGATCCAGATGAGTCGCTCGTAACGACAAGCTGCGTGATTGCGAGTTAACATTGCCAAAAGATGTTCAAAAAGGTTGATAATTTGGACAAGATTAACGGAGGCGCTTGTGTATTTTCAATCTACTCCGGCTGTGCACAGTTTTATAAACAACAGTGGTATATAGAGAATAGTAGGTTAGTGCCGTGAATGGGAAAACATATCTGGCAAGGCTCAGGAAACGGGATGGGCGAGGCTCTGCCGAGCACATCCCGTTTCCGTGCCGCGCCAGATATTTTTTCCCATTCACGGCATTAACCTACTATTCTATTTATCCCGTCAACACCTTCAAATGGCTGTAAAATGCAAACATTGTATTGACTGGATATCAAAAATGTTTCATGGCACCGTGTTTCACGGCACATACGCACTGTGTTGACGGGATAAAGTAGTTTACTGGGGGCAGAAGTACGCACTTTTCGAAGCTGCACATTAGCAGCAGCTGCATGAAGATTACGTCACATCTATATATAGTGTCTAGCTGTTGCATTATTTAACTATAAATAGAACAGCGTGATTTTCCAAGAACGCCGTAATCGTTGCGGAAAGTACGGAAGCCCATTAGGGCCACTTCACTTTTCTTTTTATCTTTTCTTGAATTTTCGAAATGTTTTCTTGAATTTTCAAGATGTTTTCTTGAATTTTCAAGTTCTTTTCTTGAATTTTCAAGATCTTTTCTTGAAAATTCAAGAAAAGATCTTGAAAATTCAAGAAAATAACTTGAAAATTCAAGAAAACATCTTGAATAAATGGAAATTAAAAAATATGAAGTGGCCCTAATGGGCTTCCGTAGGAAAGTGTGCGAATTTGCGCAAATCATTATACAATTCTTTGAACACGCGACGAACAATGTAATCCGTTAACATGTTATGCAGGTATACATGAATACAGCGCTTACAACTGTTTTATGTTGCTCTGTCCAAGCCTTGCATGTTGTCCAAATGTATGGCAGCAATTGTTAATAATGTACCAGCTAATAATGTACCAGCTACATATTGTTAAACGAGAAGGAAATATATAACTTACACTATTCTGTGCACCACCAACAAGGTGTATGATCACGTGGTACTAACAACAACAACAAATACTGAGACTTCCAGAATCCATCCGATTGAAAGTACGTATTCTTTATATTGTCCTTATTACGTAACGGATTTTAATGAAATACGGCGCATCAAACGCGTCTTGTTAAGCTGCATTTGGTGGTCTCTGTATTTTCGCCCAAACTTCTACATAAGTCTGTGCCAAACTCCCTAGACCGTCAAATGCAGCTCATGAAGACGCGTTTGCTGCGCCATATTTCATCAAAATCCGTTGCATATTAAGGAAAATATCAAATAATACTTACTTGGAGTGGGCGACGTTGTTGTTGTTGTTGTAACCACGTGATCATGCACCTTGACCAAGGGTACACAATTATGCCATGGCTGTAGTAGACTTGAATAGTCGACATAAATAAATATATTAGTAGAAAACTCGGTTTAAGACGGACAAGTACGATTGTTAAATGTCAATAATGTAACTGATTAGCAGAACTCAGATATTTAATAAAACATTAGTCAAAGGAAAACAATGTATATGGACATGCGACATGATAGCGACATTAAATTTAAGAAAACCATACGTCTTGTACACACATATAAGACACGCCATGTGATTTTGTACCTTCAGACATGATCAGCGTAATTCATTAAATACGTTTACAAAATTTAAAACATTTTCCATAAATAAAGTCAAAATTGACAACACAGAGTACATGCGGAATGTTGTCAACTTTGACGCCATTTACGGAAAATATTGTAAATATTGTAAACGTATTTCATGAAATTACGCAGATGTCCCAAGGTATACAAAATCACAGGGCGAATCTCATATGTGACATGAACCCTTACACCCCTAAGTAACTGAATGGGCTGCGATATGTTAATTTTGCAACTAATCCAATCATCGCAAAATGATTTTCAGACTATTCAATTTTTAAAAAGGGGGTATTTGTTGTTCTCAAAAATATGAAAATTACTTTCAAACAGTGCAGATCCTGATGAGACGACTCGTTACGAGCCGGCTCATCTGGATCTGCACTGTTTGCATAAACCGATATAGCGGGCTTTCGGATTCAAAGGGTTAAGGAAAGAAGGCTTATTGAATCTGAGATAATTATAATGCACTCTATAAATATCACGCAATCTGATTGGCTGATGGTCATACATTACAGGTACATGATATCATTGTTGATGAACGGTCGCAAATTATTTCAATATGTATTCCTACGCCAGTAGTAAATGAGTGCATTAGAAATAGGTTAACCGCATTGTAATTTTGAATTTTGCGGCGTATATCAGAAAATGATAGGTCGGAAAATCTGTTTAATGGCGATTAAACAGATTTTCCGACCTATCATATTCTGATATACGCCGCAAATTTCAAAATTACAATACAGTTAACTCTATATTAATCTAAACAGACACCGACGATGAAGAATCAATACTGTACATTAATTTTAAGATCACTCACACTAAAAACGTGTGCAGTCGTGGCTAGAAATACAATAAGCCAGTCATTGCCATGTCGCGTCCATATAGTTCCAGTAAAATGGATATTCTGAGGACGAGGGAAGCACGAGGGATGGATAGTGCTAATGTTGTCTCTTATTTTGTGCACACTTTATAAAACAAATACATACTCTACATGTTCTAACCGATATACAATAATAATGATCTTATCGCATCTGATATATTTTGCTGAAAATAAATTTCACTCAAATGTTTTTAGATTCCGATAATCGCAGAACTAATACGGATAGCCGTTGTTTTGAAAGATCTCTATTTCGCAAAACTGATAGATGCGGCAATAATCCATATTTTCCAACTGATCTATTAACTCACAAGTAAAATACTTACTTTATGTCTTCCTCATTTTCAATGTGATCGGTTCGTCTTCGTTTGAATGATCTCGGTTCGTAGTTGACGAAATGCGCGTATTTCTCGGTTGCATTTTGCGATGGTGTACTCAATAACAATACATGTAACTAAAATAGCTTGCGACCTATACACTATCGCCTACCTTAATCTTGCCAATATTTGTCAATTTCTTTACTTCAAAATATAGAGAATACCAGGCTAGTGTCTTTTGATATAAAGTTTATCAGGCAAGGCTAGGAAACGCGTAGGAATTCCGAGGCTTGCCTCGGAATTCCTACCGTTTCCGAGCCGAGCCTGATAAACTTGATATCAAAGTACACTAATCTGGTATTCTATTTATCAGGTAACTTTTTATGCTCGAAAATGACCACATATGACGTCGTTATATATGAACAGAACGCGGACTTGTTTACGTTGCGTCATTACACTTACGTCATTCGGTAACGTCACGTGACGTCATCCGACCAATGGAACGTCAGTTTTCACTTAGTTGCAACCCGGATGTTTATATCACGTCAATGCCTGGTACAACAATATGTTATCAGTCAGTACGTATTCGGTCAATACAGGGCAGGTGACCTGACAAACTAGAATAGTGTGCTTGGAATCAAGCAGAGTGATTGGCTGAGCACGAGCTGTGCAACAAATCAGGCACAGAAAATCAAATTGCTTAAACGCAAGTTTGCATTGTCAATAGCTGTTCAGAAACGTTGATAATCTGGACAAGAGTAATGCAGGCGGTTGTGTACACACCGTTGCATGTGGTGTATAGGGCATGCATATGCAATCCATAACCGCCGTAGCCTGTACATGTCCCGGCAACAAAGGCGACTGTTGTATTCACGTTTAAGCAATCACATATTATACAACGTGTCTATATGTACTGCTCTATGTGTAATCTTCGTTGTGCAATACGAAAATAACTTAAGGATAGATGAGTTGGAAAACGTATGGTTATATATGTTGTAAACAGAATTTTCTAAAAATTAAGGTTCACACTTAAACATTTTACGTAAAGATATAGTTACAAATCTATTTATAATTAAACTTATGTCAAAGGGTTGGCGATCAGTCAAACAAGCTTTCATTCCCCCAAACTAACAATAAAAATGAACAAATGTGGAGAAATGCAATACTGATCTGTCTTACAAGTTCGATAGTCATTCAACAGGAGCATCCATTTTAATTTTAAATATCGTCTACTAGTTCGATGTATTTGTGTGTATACATCGTGGTTGTTTAACTGTGTATGTATTACTGATTTAGACTATCATAGTACTACATGCATGATCATCGAATAACAGTACATTTGCCGGATACAGGGGGCCGTTTCACTAAACTTCGTAAATTTTCGTAAGTGCAAAATTATGATAGTCTGTAAATTTCGCATTAACAACGTTTTCTTGTAAATAATTATTGGATTTACATTTATTGAGCATAGGCTGCATATGCAGCCTATGCTCAATACATGTAAATCCATCAATTGAAATTTCCAGACGATCCTAAATTTGCACTTACGAACATTTTAGTCGTACGAAGTTTAGTGAAACGAGCCCCAGATAGCTTGCTGTTTCTCGGGGTATTGGTTTGCATTTCACAACATTGTATGCACCGTTAACCGATGATCCATACATTGGCACTGACTGATACCAACGGATTAAACTAGAAATACGGAAATGAATATATAGAATAACCACGCATAAGATTATGTCATTTCTTGAAGATATTTAAAAATACGATAGACAAAATTGAACAAGTTTAAGTAAACTATCCTCATTTCTCCATGAGTGGAGACGTTGCACCTATCGATTGAATAATCTATGCGACAATATTCAAATAAATAGCAACATATGACCGTTGTGAAGAATTAACAGAGGGACCAGAAAATCTATTTACAATGATTTGAAACGTATGTGGTCATATTTTTGGCATCCACAAAACATGCTAACGTGATAGTTCAGTCCTCTCAATACACATTATAAGTTGTCTTAATTATATTATCATCGCGACAAGACGATTTATTATAATATGAAGACCAAATAAATTGGACGACATACCTAACACGATAATTTTCGTCAAAAACGTGATACTGCCGACTAGTGACATTGCTTTTAAATTTAATTTGTTCATTTCCTCTCTCATCAAATGAAGACCGTATGACGACTGTATGCAGTACACTCGTATCTTGACACGTTAGTAAGTTGTCTTGACGCGATACTTACTAACTGATTATGACGAAATCAAATATACTAAAACTTATATCACTGGTCGAAGGTATCACGATTTCGAAGAGATTTCGTCTTCTTCATTTCGTCCAATTTAGCATGCCCGGGACAATTAGCAAGCCGTCTTGAAGCGATGAATAATGTAGTTTAGACGACGTATAAGTTGTAGTAAAACAACCTATCTGTCACGTTATCACGTTAAGTAGACGGCAGAAAAAAATGCCACAATATGAATGCAATGCTACATAGAAATCAGGCCCGTACGCAGGAATTAATGTAGAGGGGTGCGTTATCGACGGCGCGAAGGGCTAAACATTGTTTGTTTGCACATTCACGGACAGACCTCGGCAGATTAACCATTTCACCCCTAATAAATAACTGGAATGGATTTTGATATGTTAATTTTGCAACCCATTCCAATCATCACAAAATGATTTTCAGACCAGTCCATTTATGAACATGAGGTGTCTCAAAATTATGAAAATTACTTGCAAAAAGTGCAGATCCTGATGAGACGGCTCGTCACGAGCCGGCTCATCTGGATCTACACTTTTTGCCAATACCACCATACAGGCATGTGGTGTTGAACGGGTTAAGTGGGGTGCGTACGCACCCGTCGCACCCCCTCTGCGTACGGGCCTGGAAATACACGTGGTTGCACTACATACTAGATGGTACCTGTAATAATGATGCTACGTACCGCTCCTGAACAATAATAGTGTGCACAAAATAGAATGCTACAGTGAATAATATTATGGACATACCACTACAAAGATACACACCCTTATTAAACATATAGGGACATGTAACAATTCACCCACATACTTACAATATATTTTATCTTTATCTAAAATAAAAAATATCAAGCGGTTGAAAGCACACGTGTTGATAATTTGCTATGCACTACCTTTACACAAACATCAGCTTGCCCATTTTACTAAAACTAAAATGTTAGTTATAGTAGTAGCATGCAGGTATTAAGTCCAATCAACAATATTAAAATTCCCCCTGAGTACAGTACTAGTAATACCGTAATATTGCATGCAGCCGGGCGGATGAAGCATATTGTGTAATACATGTATTACAACAACAGGTGCACTACGACGTTAATTTACATACGTGAAACATATTACTTTTTTTCTTCAAATAATTTGCGTTAATAGCTTGTAATGAACATTATTGAATTAATATAGAAGTATATGTACATACTACGGTCTCGGACACCAGTCCATGCAGTACTAAAATACTGCACCGTTGACACAATCATGATTCCAATAACTTAATGGTAATATAAGAAAAGAAAATTGTTAGATATGTACAATGTGTTAATTAGAACGAGACCCATCACCATCAATACATACATGGATAAATACATCGAACATGACACTCGGGAAGAGATAATACATGTAGAATAGAGTTTAATGTAGATGTTAATACGATGGTGAACGAGAATAAATATGTGACTGCTTAATACGTCCATGCTATTAGTCGCACATACAACAACATTCAAGGGCAAATCACTATTAGGTTAAAAGAATATGCATATAATGCAGGGTTCATATATATATATATGATGGTCATTAGTAATACTTGATCAGTGCTACATGCTAATATTTTGTTTTCGGTAACGTTATGAACGCAGTATGTGGAACGTGCATGGCAACCGTTGTGCATGGCGATAAAAATTACAATTTTCGAAAAAAAAAAAAAAAAAATTCCAATATTGTAATTTTTTATCTCTAAACAGTTATTACATTATCATTTTGTTTTTTTCGAAAATTGTAATTTTTTATCTCTAAACAGTTATTACATTTGAGGAATACTTTGAGTAGTTACCATCGCTGCTCCAGTTGATTTATAGAAAAGGTTTTATAATTTTACAAAAATTACCATACATTATGATACAAATTGTCGAAATTAGGAATACTATGTCACTGGATGTTTTTGTGGAACATCATAGAACAGACCAGAACACACTGCTATACGAAGTCAGGTTACAAGGTAACAACATGACTGACATTGATAATTTATGTACAGACGAAACTGTTTCGACTCTTGTCTGTTACGAACATCTTATGTGGTAGTATGCAATGCGTGTGACCATTTTCTACATATTTAAAACAAATATCGATTTATTGATTATGTACGTGTGCTGAAATAATTATCTAATATCATTGATGGGCTGACATAGGTTTATTAATATTGGACTGTTAACACACAAAAGGCGGCAATATTATCGCCTGCTGTTTTTCATTTTTAACTAATTTATTAACTATAATGCGGCAAACATAAGTTCACGAGCAAAACCTAGAACATAAACAGCAGACGACAGTATGTATCTAATTCAACGTTGCAAGGGTAGGTAACACACGTATTTACCTGCAGCTTTTGAGGTACCGGGCCGTCGCGTTTTCCCGCTCTTCTCTGGTTGTTCTTTGCATTTAGAAATAGAGGCCTACATTATCGCGAAAACCTATATCCCTACTATTGCACAGATATTGAGAATATATTATAGGAATTAATGGCCTTTTTGTGGAAATTATCGGGGTATAAACTTGGAAAAGTTGCGGGAATACTGGACGAAGCGATAAAAAATTACAATTTCGAAAAAAAAAAAAAAATATATATTTTTTTCGAAAATTGTAATTTTTAAGGCCTCGTCCAGTATTCCCGCGACTTTTCCAAGTTTATATCACCGATAAATTCCACAAAAAGGCCATTCATTCCTTATAATTCCAGCATTTTAAATAAATTCATCAAGAAAATGTGTTTATTTTCCGTTTTCTTAAGAATTATTTTAACTGCGCCTCAAGGTTACGGAAAGTAGTTCGGCGTGGGAGTTTACTGGGATATACATTTTGGAAAGAGACTTCTACGTGCCAATCAAATGTTAGGGAATTGTGTAAATATGTTTGTGCTGGAATTATGTAGATTTATTGTTCATTTTAGATGTTTTCATATCTTCCAATAAAACACGAACGGTTTACTGATGAACGGTTTACGACTGCTTTGAAATTATTATTGAGTGTATATTATGTACAGCAGAAAAACTGTTTCACAGTGAAACGGTTTGATTAGTTTTCTTATTCGACTGTCGTAATAGTCTTCGTCAATTATAATGAAGATGTTGAAACGTCTTCATTACGCTTGACGAAGTATATTACGACAGTGGTGAAACATCTTATTTACAATTGACGAAGTATATTACGACAGTGAAATAGGTAAACTATGTAACAGCTACCAGCGAAATTTCATATAAACTAATACTACTGTCTGTTTCACGAAAGCTGCCCAAATGTTACGTCTATATAAACAATTCAAACACACTATTTTTTTCGATAATATTAAATTAAAGGAAAACTTAAGAATGAGCCTTCTTTTTATTTCGTGAAATTTGGTCAAATATTGATTTTATTGCAAAAAAAAACAATAATCGACAACAGGTAATGCATGTTATGTCCCTGAATCATAGCATATTCTTTTAGCTGCCAAGTGATATTGATGTTCATATAATTCAACAAGCAAACCAAGAGCGATAACTTTATTTCAATATATAAATGTATGCGTACATGAGTCATATACAGTCGGCTCTCGACAAGTGTACATTGACAGAAAGCAAGTAGGCAATGTGTATATTATAGAAACGCACAGACAATTGTTCACCACCCGTCACGTGACAATCACATATGGGCATTGTATTAAGGCTTGACAAACACAGAAGAAAAACAAACACACACTAAATGAAGGTCATAGTTTTAGTATCACCAATTGGTAGCCTGTCCCGAGTATGTATTGCATTATCCTATTGAATCCAACGACAACACCTATTAAGTATTGCCAAAATCGGTATATATTATTAACGTAGGTCCGATGTATACAGTTCTGCAGTAATCGGCATGAAAGAGAAATATAACCTTCATTTAGTACTTACATATACGTGTATATATACATTCTTGTTAACAAACAAACCAAACACGTTAGTAACACAAATGGCAAGTTATGTAGTCAACCACTAATCCCAAGCTAGCATAATCAAGGTGTATGATCACGTGGTACTAACAACAACAACAAGTACCGATTCAAAGTACGTATCTTTTATAGTGTCCTTATTACGTAACGGATTTTGATGAAATATGGCGCATCAAACGCGTCTTGTTCAGCTGCATTTGGTGGTCTCTGTATTTTCGCCCAAACTTCTGTCGTTTTTGCGAAGAATCGATTTCCGTGTCTCCGACACGGAAATCGGTTCTTCGCAAAAACGACATAAGTCTGTGCCAAACTCCATATACCATCAAATGCAGCTCAAGAAGACGCGTTTGCTGCGCCATATTTAACCAAAATCCGTTGCATATTAAGGAAAATATCAAATAATACTTACGTTGGAGTGGGCGACGTTGTTGTTGTTGTAACCACGTGATCATGCACCTTGATAAGCATGTACCTGAATCGGGCAACACATTTGCAACACAGTAACTGTCAGAGTCTTAGTATTTGTGATGTTATTTCCTTAACTGCATGGATTTGTGTTGCTTATATCGATATACTGACTGAATAGCAGTGGAAGACATACAGGTAGGTGTGACAGATATGGTCACATTTTGAATGTTTACACCTTGTATATTACCATTCACGGAGGAGGCTATGAAACCTCAAAAGAGACACGCCATGTGAGTTTGTACTTCGGACATCTGCGTAATTTCATGAAATACGTGCACAAAATTTACACTACTCTCCGTAAATGGCCTCAAAAGTTGACAGAAATTTCAGAGAACAAGCGGAATTATCGCAATACTCTGAACATTTTGTCAACTTTTGACTTTATGTATGAAAAATATTGTACATTTTGTAAAGGTATTTTATGAAATTACGCAGATGTCCGAAGGTACAAAATCCCATGGCGTGTCTCAAATACGCTCGTATCTATTACAATAAGCACACATTCACCAATAGCGCGGAATATATAAAAAGTTAAGCAGAATTTGCCAATGTAAGGGTGCATGTATACTGATCTACTTTGGCACACGTATCCGTATGTATACGCATTATGCCTACATGGTGCCACAAGTGGAGGATTCTATGATATATTCCAGCCCACCATGTGTTGAACAATAATGAAAGAAAATGCGATTTAAATGTCTATACAAGCTGCAGGCAAAGCTCCATATTAAATTGAGGAAACATAACACTCGTTTAAACTCCAGTTGGACGGCTCGGGAGTATACATAAGTGTTATGCTTCCACACTTACTCCATACTGAGCGCAATTCACAATTACACTTGAAATGATAAGCGGAAGAAGAGCTGTAACTCCAGACGGGGGCAGCTTAATAAGGGGTGTAACTCCGGACGGAGTTACACCCCTTATTAAGCTGCCCCCGTCCGATGTAAATAGTCCTACATGTCTACGTTGTAAGCAAATGCGACCTCCTGTGTACACTATTGGTTGTGATATGATGCTGTTCTAGGAGCAATATGACTACTAACTCGATTGCTGACTTCCAGAGATAACACCAGCTAAGTCTGCCGCACCCCTGCTCTGAACTCTCCCTTGCACAAGTCGCTCCATGCTGAAACAGTAACAAGTTAACATGCCGATCCATGGATATTAAAGGTACATGCCCATTCAGTAGGTTATACTATAGAGAGAGAGATAAGTTTGTATATTCTATAGATATGACATTTTCTGGCACAAAAAACATTCATTCACCAGTACACCACGTATTAGTATACATTTTATATCAGACGTAACTTTCCACACTGATATCAGGGGCGATAACCGTGTTTCCTTAAAATGTACAATGATCATACTTTATAATATGTCGAAAATATTTAGTGACACATTTAATTAGTATAAATAATTACAAAATAGCATGCCTCGTTTGAATATGAAAATAGCCTGATACCAACGCGAGTCACTATCAGTAAAATAAATATTACTAAATGATTATATCTGTATAGCGTGCACTCGTAATTTTTTAGAACTGGTGGAATAGTGACACACTTATACACTTAATTAATTCCTATAAAGAACATTTTGTACCTACTGAGTGGGCACGTACCTTTAAAGGAACAATTTGACGATTGGTGGGGCTTTTATCAAATAGAAAACAGCCATGAACATTAAAGTTAGGGTCCCATATATTAGGCACACCAGGGATTCCGCTGGGTAAAATAAAAAAATCGCCACTTCAAAAAAAATAAACAATTGGCGATAAAAAATTACAATTTTCGAAAAAAAAATGATTTTTTTTTTTCGAAAATTGTAATTTTTTATCGCCAATTGTTTATTTTTATCGCCAATTATTTATTTGTATCGCCAATTGCGAAAGTGGCGATCGCCAGCGGAATCCCTGCACACACTGCAGGAATCAGGAATTAAATAAGTGTATAATTAACTATTCCACCAGTTTTTAAACATTATGAGTGCCATTTATGCATATACTATAGTCATGTATCAATTTTTAAATTAATGATATAGACGTGCGATTGCATCAGATTATTTTAATATGCAAATAAGGAAGGACATGTTTAATGTATTTATGTCAATTAAATCGTCACCAAATAAATATGTTATCGACGTATCATAAAGTATTATCATGGATATACAAAATAGAGAATAAATAGTAAGTTCGGTTAAAATTTTAAGGAAGCATGGTTATCGCCCCTGGTATCAAGAGTGATAATTCACGTTTTCTATAAAAAGTATAATAATGCCAATGTACTGTATACATCCGGTAATCTAAATTAATGTTTTTCCCGAGAATGGACGAAAAAAATAAATCAGAGCTCCAGTTAAGATGCGTAATTCAGTTTGGAAGTAAATTTCTTATTTCTCCATCAAAAATGGCAAGTTGGGGGTGCTTTAGAATCGTCTCAATGATTGCAAAGTATACTTATCTTGCTAAGTACATTTTGAGGAGAGATTTTCAATTTAAAAATACATTAATTAATTTTTATTATACTGAATTTATTACATTATCACAGCCATTTTAGCTGTGATAATGTAATGAATTCAGTATAATAAGTCTGCATACTTTTAATCATCAAATATATGCAGTCATTAGTTCTATATGAAATAATACATTTAGGCAAAAATAAATGATTACTCCCTCAAAGTATACTTTGCTACTGTCTGTTTCACGAAAGCTGCCCAAATTTTAGTACGGCTATATAAACAATTCAAAAACAAGATTTCCTTTTGATAATATTAAATTAAAGGAAAAATTAAGAATGAGCCTTCTTTTTATTTCGTGAAATTTGGTCAAATATTGATTTTATTGCGAAAAAACAATTTCCCCATGTTAAATCCCCATAGACATCGGGCACGGAGTAAGATGTCTATGGGGATTTAACATGGGGAAATTCTTTTGAATTTTAGAAATACTGGACCGATTTTTAAAATTTAACTTTTGTTTTCTTAGTTAGATCATATCCAAGCTATCTAGTCAGGTTTCGGAGTCAATTTCCAAATGTTTTCGTTTTTTGACTCATCCCACACTTCCTTAGCACTTTTTCCCCCATGTTAAATTCCCATAGACAAATCAATTTTTCGTAATAAAATCAATATTTGACCAAATTTCGCGAAATAAAAAGAAGGCTCATTCTTCAATTTTCCTTTAATTTAATATTATCGAAAATAATATTGTTTTTGAATTGTCTATATAGCCGTAAAATTTGGGCAGCTTTCGTGAAACAGACTAATCACTGCGTATGCATTTTAAAGATATCTGTAGGAGGTGTTGACAGGATAAATAGAATAGTAGGTTTTCCTGAGTGTCCGGTTTAGAGGGGTTCCCCTGTAGCAGAAGGAGGGCTGGGGAGGGGGGGGGGGAGGGAGTGGTGGTGGGGATGGGGGAGGGGGGTTGTTGTATTGGGAGCGCTACACTCTGTCATTAATTGGCTTGTCTGCCAAGCACACTACCGCCTGCGCTAATCTTGAGAATATTTCGCTTGAATTCAAACAATTTATTGACATGAGTCTGAGCTGCGCTACAGCTCATGCTCAGACATTCAAATTGCTTGATTGCGAGTCAGCATTGCCAATATATGTTCAGAAACATTGATAAACTGGGCAAGGTTTAAGCAGACGGTAGTGTATGTGCGTCACGTACCATGAACGGTAATTAGTACATGGATATAAGGCGATTGACTACGAGTTGTTCCCCTTATAATAATTTGCTCAGTTACTATAGCAACATTTAAATACGGACTCCTGAATGAAGACAAGCGGGAACTATTGACATTTAAGAACATTGTAAATCCTGCTAAGAATAGCAGAGGAAACACTGGGAATTTTCTGAGGCGTAGGTTGCCATCACAAGACGTATCATATACCAATGTTGAAGCTTTTTAGACTACCGGCTATATTCAGGGGGCCGTTTCACTAAACTTCTTACAACTAAAATGTTCGTAAGTGCAACATTATGATAGTCTGTAAATTTCACATTAACAATGTTTTGTTGCAAATAATTATTGGATTTACATTTATTGAGCATAGGCTGCATATGCAGCCTATGCTCAATAAATGTAAATCCATAAATCGAAATTTACAGACGATCTTACATTTGCACTTACGAACATTTTAGTCGTAGGAAGTTTAGTGAAACGGGCCCAAGATTTGCAAGAGATCGAATCCCGGCTGTGTACTAAATGCCAATGCCACAAATATGGAATAACGATTCTGCTTCCCATAGACTTACATTTAAAACACATGTTTGAAAGTTGATATTGATATTTCAAATTGCGACATTTCACTATCCGAGTGACTTAATTAAAATGAGACACGCCATGTGACTTTGGACATCTGCGTAAATTTCATGTAATACGTTTACAAAATTTACCATATTTTCCGTAAATGGCGTCAAATTTATGTATTAAAAATAGTTTCAATTGTGTAAACGTACATGTATACAACAAAATTAATGAAATTACGCAGATGTCAGAAGTTACAAAATCACATGGCGTGTCTCAAATATAAACATGCTGCGGCATTCTTCATTCTATTCCCATTTATATCAAAGACTGTCTTAGGAATTGAATAACAATTTAACTTTTTATTTGCCATAACAGTCTGGGCCCGGTTGCTCAAAACCTCTGTTAGCTTAACAGACTGTTAAATCCTTAGCAATGCTAAGGATTTAACAGTCTGTTAAGCTAACAGAAGCTTTGAGCAACTGCGCCCTGTTTTGCATTGAAATTAATCTTGCACAGATTATCAACGTTCTTGCCAATGCAATGCCAACTCCAAATCAAGCAATTTGATTGTCTATAGAAATATAGATTAACTATAGAAAACTACTACTCAGCCTCTCCCAACCGGACGTGTCGCGTTTGAATACATTTCATGCTACACAACACAGTGCGTTCATCTTGCACATGTTATCGAGGTTTCAGAATCTATATTGGCAACGCCGACTCCAAATGAAGCAACTTGATTGTCTGAGCCTGAGCTGTAACACAGCTCAGGCTCAGCTAATCAAGTTGATTGACTTCAAGCACCAAGTATTTCGATATAAAGTAATTGACAAATATCGGCAAGGTTAGTGCAGGCGGTAGTGCACATGTATATGTAAACCATCGTTATGACAATCCAGCTATCTCTCCACATACCTCTTCTCCTCGCAGTCGAGCAGTTTTCTGTACGTGGTGATTTCCAGCTCCAGGCCGAGCTTCTTGTCTTTTAGAATGTCCATCTCTTCCAAGACCGCGTTCACATCAGATTCTAGGTCAATTATCCTCACATTTAATTGACGCTTTTCCTCACAGCAATCATCGCACTCTCTGTCATACTCGAGCTGTAGTTCTCTTAGCTGATTCCTCAGACGCTCGTTCTATGAATACAGCCAGAGATATAAATAGACGCACAGGGATTGTATATTGAATGTCTGTCTCTGATACAATGAAAAGTGAAAGTGAATGGGTTTAACGTCGCATCAACAGCTAAGGTCATATGTGGCATTTGACTGGAGAAATGGCAGGGATTTCATTAATGGAATGGTGACCGGTGAAGATCATGATCAGACTGTGCGCAATCGATCAATCAATCAACCAGCCAGCCAGCCAGCCAGCCAGCCAGCCAGCCAGCCAGCTAACCAGCCAGCCAGCCAGCCAGCCAGCCAGCCAGCCAGCCAGCCAGCCAGCCAGCCAGCCAGCCAGCCAGCCAGCCAGCCAGCCAGCCAGCCAGCCAGCCAGCCAGCCAGCCAGCCAGCCAGCCAGCCAGCCAGCCAGCCAGGAAGGCAGGCAGGCAGGCAGGCAGGCAGGCAGGCAGCCAGTCATTCAATCAATTATTCACACCGATCAATCATTTACACGATTCAATCAATCATTTACACGATTCAATCAATCATTCACACGATTCAATCAGTCAATCACACGATTTAATCAGCCAATCACACGATTCAATAAGTCAATCACACGATTCAATCAGTCAATCACACGATTAAATCAGTCAATCTAAAGGTTCAATCAGCCAATCACACGATTCAATCAACCAATCACACGATTCAATCAGCCAATCACGAGATTCAATCAGTCAATCACACGATTCAATCAGTCAATCGCACGAAATCACACGATTCAATCAGTCAATCACACGATTAAATCAGCCAATCACACGATTCAATCAGTCAACCACACGAAATAACACGATTCAATCAGTCAATCACACGATTCAATCAACCAATCACACGATTAAATCAGCCAATCACACCATTCAATCAGTCAATCACACGATTCAATCAGCCAATCGCATGATTCAACAATCAATCAATCAATCAATCAATCAATCAATCACACAATTCAATCAATCAGTAAACCACACGATTCAATCAAGCAAGCAAGCACACGATTCAATAAATATATCAATCTCACTATTATTCAATCAGTCAATCAATCGCCCGATTCAATCAATCAAGCCATCTCACTATTCAATCAATCACATGATTCAGCCAATCAATAACACGAGTCAATCAATCAGCCAAGGTTCAATCAATAAATAAACCAAGATTCAATCAATCAACCAAGACTCAATTAATCAATCAATCGAAAGAGTCTAGCCTTGTATTATCTATCAGATTATCATCTCACCTCGGCCTCCAAATCGCCATGCCTGCCCTTCTTATCGTGCAGTTGTGACTTCAGGTTCTTAACTTCTGTCTTAATCATCGCCGCGTCCGTCTCGTCCTTGTTAAGGTTAGTCTTGATTCGCATCAACTAAAATACGCAAATATGAATCAACTAAAATACGCAGATATGTACACGAATCAACTAAAATACTTAAATATGCATCAACTAAAATACGCAAATATGAATCAACTAAAATACGCAAATATGAATCAACTAAAATACGCAGATATGTACACGAATCAACTAAAATACTTAAATATGCATCAACTAAAATACGCAAATATGAATCAACTAAAATACTTAAATATGAATCAACTAAAATACGCAAATATGCATCAACTAAAATACGCAGATACGCAAATATGCATGAACTAAACTACGCAAATTCACATCAACCAAACTACGCAAGTTTGATCAACTAAAAACGCAAATATGCATTAACTAAACAACCGCAAATACCAATGAGTAAATTACGCAAATACTCGTCAACTAAATATGCTAAAGTTCGCAAACTTGCATCATCTACACATGGATATCCAGATTAACATGCAATCAAATGCGTATACATTTATGTGGCTGTGACTGGGGAAGTAAGGTTTATGTGATTTGTAACCAGTGTAGCTCCTAATCATCCAATAATTCCATTTATTGCATAAAATTGGCTTCACACACAGTGTAATAAAAAGTATAATACATTAGTGTAATAAATAATTACTGTCTGTTCCACGTTTTTCTGACGACGAACTTTTGGCTATTAAACACATTAAATCTAAAAAAATATTTAAAAGTACTTTTTTATCAAATATTGATTTTATTGCGAAAAAACGATTTTCCTATGGGAATTTAAACGTGGGGAGTCAATTTCCAAAAATTTCGTTTTTTGATCCTAAAGGATCAAAAAACAAAATATTTTGTAAATTGACTCCGAAACCTGGCGAGTTAGCTTGAAAATGATGTAATTAAGAAAACAAAAGTTAGATTTTGAAAATCGGTTGACAAATAAACAAATATTTAAAAAAAAATCTATTTTTAGCCCCCATGTTAAATTCCCATAGGAAAATCGTTTTTTGGCAATAAAATAAATATTTGATGGAATGTCATGAAACAAAAAAATTTGGGAAGCGTGACTTTGTTGTTATTGATAAAAAAGTACGTACTTTTAAATATTGTTTAGATTTAATGTGTTTAATGGCCAAAAGTTCGTCGGCAGCAGAACGTGGAACAGACAGTAGTATAATAAATAATTAGTTTAAGGCAAATGAGACCGCTACATAAAACATGCTGCGTGTTCAGTACAGCTTAATTACTGTCTGTTTCACGAAAGCTGGCCAAATTTTACGGCCATATAAACAATTCAAAAACAATATTTTTTTCGATAATATTAAATTAAAGGAAAATTTAAGAATCAACCTTCTTTTTATTTCGTGAAATTTGGTCAAATATTGATTTCATTGCGAAAAAAACAATTTCCCCATGTTAAATCCCCATAGACATCTTCACAGAGTGAAGATGTCTATGGGGATTTAACATGGAAATTTTTTAGAATTTCAGAAATACTGGAGCGATATTCAAAATTTAACTCTTTTTTTCGTAGTTAGATAATTTCCAAGCTATCTAGCTAGGTTTCGGAGTCAATTTCCATTTTTTTTTTCGTTTTTTAACATTATCCAAAAAAATATTGTTTTTGCATTGTCTATATAGCCGTAACATTTGAGCAGCTTTCGTGAAACAGACAGTAGTGGTTTTTAGCTTATGCAATAAATAAAATCTAACATTTGTGTAGATTTAATATTTATTAAACATGAAAGTTTCCTATGAAATCAGTAAACTCATTTAATGAATATCATATTAAATCATCCCTCATGCCAGATCCTCTATTTAAGTTCACAATTTAATTGTATTTCACAATTCAACTACATGTACATGTACGGCATACCTGGTCGTCATAGGAACGCCGTGTTTCGTCTGTGATTCTATCCAGCTGGGCGTCGTATTCCTGCTTCAGCTGGCTGATGGCGTTCTTGAACTCTCCTGCCCAGGTCTCCTGCATCTTGGGAAGGTTGGTCTTGTGTGCCGCCAATAGTTCCCTCAATTCTTCAATTTCCTGCAATTTAAAGAAATTGTTAGAAGGATCCTACTATCAGGAATAGTACTAAACCCCTCAATAAATTTAAGATGCCAACTAAACATTACATAACTAGAGCACATATCGTAATATACCCACTTTTCCCAAAATGCTAAGTCGAAAAGGGGGAGATACTACAAGACCGGGGGTCGAATCAAACATCGGAATTCACTTTGTGCATCTACACACCATAAGGAATACACACGCCAGGATTCACATCCCCAAACATTAGGGTTAAACAATTTTAGTTCTTACAAGGCAAAATTGGGAAATTATAAGTGGAAAAGTGGGAGATAATCCATGACTGGGACTCGAATCAAAAATCGAAATTCACTTTTCGCATGTATACACCATAAGAAACGCACACACTCCAAGATTAAAATCCTTACCTATTGGGGTTAAAACGTTTTACTTACAAGGCAAAATGGTGAAATTCTAAGTCGAATAGGGGGAGATAATCCATGACAGGGGGGTCGAATTAAAAATCGAAATTCACTTTTCGCATCTACACACCATAACCACAAGGAAGGCACACACAAAGATTCAAGTCCCTACCTATTACGGTTAAGTACATGTAGTTTTACTTTTTACAAGAAACGTGACGGACGGACGGACATACAGATGGACAGGAGGACGGAGACCCGTGACGAAACAATATACCCATTTGTTTCTTCAAAAAATGGGTATAATTATACAATCCAATGCGAGGTGATCGTAGTTTACAACGCTCGTTGTTCATGTTAGTAATTCTAGTATTTTACATGAATTTGTATATTGCATTTGCACATGTTTTAATGTAATTATGTAGTGTGGGCCACAGAGCAGACTGGCCTTGGAGAAATGGGGCTTATGGAATATGTGACCAGTGGAAAGTCGTATAACATAGCACTGATGTAGCTTGATAACGATCTATATTGCTTTTTAAAACCAGAAGTTTGTTTCATTGAATGAAAAGCCAACTGTGCAGGGGTCCGTTTCACTAAACTTCGTACGAATAAAATGTTCGTAAGTTCAAAATTATCATAGTCTGTAAATGTCACATTAACAATGTTTTCTTTTAAACAATTATTGGATTTACATTTATTGAGCATAGGCTGCATATGCAGCCTATGCTCAATAAATGTAAATACCATCAATTGAAATTTCCAGACGATCCTAAATTTGCACTTACGAACATTTTAGCCGTAAGAAGTTTAGTGAAACGGCATCCAGATCCGGATCAGACTGTGCGGATGCACAGGCTGATCTGGATCTACATTGGTCGCAGACTCCATAAGGCCCATTTCTCCAGTCACAGCCATATATGTGAGGATTAACACAGGCGGGTGTGTATAAGACTGGGCAATACATACCAAATTCGTGGACTTTATTATGAAGTCCAGCTCCTCCTGGAGAGCTTCGGCCCTGTTGGCAGCATCCAGTTGGGCAGTTACGGCTTCTTCACAGTCCTGACACGAATACACGAAACATAATACGTCACGAATACACGTCACGAATACACGAAACATAATATAGGAATGAATGGCCTTTTTGTGGAATTTATCGGGGTATAAACCGGAAGGCCTTCGTCCAGTATTCCCGCGACTTTTCCAAGTGTATATCCCCGATAAATTCCACAAATATGACCAATGGTTATATATCCTGTCACAAATACACGAAACATAATACGTACATGTATGTGTTGTAGGAAATGACAAACGGTTATGTATTATGTCACAAGTACATGAAAGACAATACGAGCTGGTTCAATAAATCGTACTAACTGCCTGTCTGATGCCTGGCATATATAGGAATGTAAGAGATTACAGTGTATCATAAATAAAAACGGACTGACAACACTTTCCTTCAGTCTTTATAGAACTTACATATAAACTTGGAAAAGTCGCGGGAATACTGGACGAAGGCCGGAAGGCCTCGTCCAGTATTCCCGCGACTTTTCCATCCAGCGCGCCAAATAAGGTGCGTATTGGCTTATTTTACGCACTTATTTTAGTAGATGATACGCATTGATTATCAAAAGTGGGAGTACAAAATACTCACAGCAATGGTAAAAAAGGGGATTGTTCTTAAATTGAGTAGTGAAAATATTGTAATAAAATAGAAAATTTACTTAGTTGAGTACAAAGTAGATCAAATAAGTTAATCTAAAAAAAAGAGTAAAATACGCATCGAATTTGAAATCTGGGCGTATAATACTCATTACATGAAGATACTTATCTGTAGCTCTACTTACATCTTTCACTCTCATATTGTCATTTCGCAAGTTCTCCACCTCTCCGCGCAGCCGGGTGTTTTCGTGCTGCATAGAGTCCATGTTCTTCCTTAGCAGTCCCACTTCCCCCTCCAGGTCAGCGCACATGTGGTTGACCTGGTCCACTTTGTTCAGCCATTCCTCTCTTTGCTTCGTCAGGTCTTCAATTCTGCAATAATGTAAATACTGAATTGCCTGGTTTTTGCAGTTAACCTTTTCAACCCTACATACCAAAAAGTCAACATTTGCCAACATGCAGATGCTTCTCTCATTTCGAGCCGGCTCATCAAATTCTACAGTATGTGTCAAAGATTTTCAGATTGAAACAAATATTTCTCAATACATATGATTACAGTAGGGTCAGCGTGTAAGTGCACACACGAACGAACACGACAGGTTGAAACCAACCTGTCGTGTTCGTTCGTGTGTGCACTTACACGCTGACCGTACTGTAGTGAACTCGTCCAGAATGAATATACACCAGCCAATGCTACATACTTAGGAGTAAAAGAGCTAATTGTATGATGAATACGCACGTGTGTACTTGTGTGTTTATCTCACTTCTTCTTAAAAAAATAAAATAAAGTTTGCGCAAATGAGACAAAAGAGTCCTGTTCAATCGTCTTGCAATCATTCCCGACCATGCAAAATAAGTAAGCATACAGAGGTGGCCACCGTCTTAAACAGGCATCAAGATGCACTGTATGACTAGCGACGTACGGTCCCTCATTAAAATAAACACACAGGAAATCAGAGCTCCAGATAAGACGCGTATTGTCGTATTTCACGCACTTATTTTAGCAGAACACGCATTGATAATCAACAGTGGGAGTACAAATTACTCACAGAAATGTGAAAATACGCATTGATTTTCAAGTTGAGTTTGGTAAATACTGTACTAAAGTTGAAAATTTACTTAGTTGAGCAGCACATTTTTTTGCAACTCAACTAAGTAAATTTTCAACTGTAAAACAGTATAAATAAGTGAATAAGTAATAATACACTCAAATAAGTGAAGGGCTAAATTTGTTTTTATGTTTTGATCATTTGTTCCCTACGGAAGCCCATTAGGGCCACTTCACTTTTTTTTAATTTCCATTTATTCAAGATGTTTTCTTGAATTTTCAAGTTATTTTCTTGAATTTTCAAGGTCTTTTCTTGAATTTTCAAGATCTTTGCTAGAAAAGATCTTGATAATTCAAGAAAAGAACTTGAAAATTCAAGAAAACATCTTGTTTTCAAGATGTTTTCTTGAATTTTCAAGTTCTTCAAGATGTTTTCTTGAATTTTCAAGATCTTTTCTTGAATTTTCAAGAAAAGATCTTGAAAATTCAAGAAAAGAACTTGAAAATTCGAGAAAACATCTTGAAAATTCAAAAAAAGATCTCGAAAATTCAAGAAAAGATAAAAAAAAAGTGAAGTGGCCCTAATGGGCTTCCGTAATTCCCTGCTTAATTCTGAAATAAAATCAATAATCCATCTGTAAAAATAAAATTCGCATTTAATTTAAAATCAGGGGGTACACTACTCTTTAGACACAAAGCGTATATGGAGCACTGGGAAATACAAAATGAATGTTAGACAATGCGTCATAGAACATAGAGGCCAATAACACCCTCAACAAACAAAGGTGCCCGTTGGAAGAGAACATTCAAAATCGATGTGTAACGTTATGGCCTGTTCCTCAGAGTTCAAATCGGTATGACACACGTGTTTGGTAATTAATACCAGTTGTGGCTGGCTGAAGCGAACCGTTCGAAATTACGATATCGGCGATCGGCGTATGCGCAGATCAGGCCATACTATGTTCGCAGTTCAGTCAGTGAACTTGCCGTAGTGCTTTCATCAATCCGATTCCAAATCAACTGACTGTACCAGTTGTAAAGTATACTTATCTTGCTAAGTACATTTGAGGGAGAACTTTTCAATTTAAGGATAAATTTATTAATTTTTATTATACCGAATTTATTACAGTATCACAGCCATTTTGGCTGTGATACTGTAATACATTCAGTATAATAATAATAAGTATGCATACTTTTAATCATCAAATATATGCAGTCCTTTGTTTTATATGAAGTAATGCATTTCGGGAAAAATAAATGATTACTTTGCTAGACAAGTCTGCTCTGCAATTTTGGTGAAATAGGCTACATGGATATACCACAGGATATACAGTCGGAGTGGTCAGTGGACGAATCCTACAGACACTTTCAATTATTGCACACACCATAATGTTCCCTTTCGCACATAATGCTCCATTTACGCTTTATATGCAATTTAATCGCCTCAACCTTAGCTTGTAACAAATTCTTTCCATTCAAAGCGTGTGACCCGATAGTATCAACATGGTTGTGATATACGCGATATTCCTAGTCCAAATAGTACCATATTATCCAGGATTTCGGGTTAGGGGGGGGGGCGTAACTATTTTGCAATACTTGACTATATTATTGCAAAATAGTCGACCAAGCGGAGCTCGGGATAGCGATAGAGGGGTCCGGGGGCATTCCCGCCCTGAAATTTTTTGAAATCTACATCGCATTTCCTGCGTTCTGGCGCATTTTGGAGCAAAAATATTGACACTGTCACAGTATGTTTAGACATGATTTTTTATTGAAAACGTTTAAATTTTGAAACAATAAGACGACCGAAAAATGCATGGAATACATGGCACTTGGCATGAAACGTGCCTTGTAACTTGTACAAAATTTTTACTCGGCGAATTTTAGGGAGGGGGGGGGGGCGCGCGCCGGGTCCGCCCCCCCCCCCCCACCCCACCCTGAATCCGCCCATGTTATTTATACACTCGCAATATTACTGTGTAACATACTTCTAGTACTGCAGATTTGGCCAGTTTATGTTTATTCGGTCGGGGACCTACTGTCTTATTGGGGATCGGGTTTGTCGCGAAAATTGTGCTGAGCTAGTCGTTTTCGTGGTTTTGTTTACAATCTTTGGGCGTTTACTATGTTTTATAAGTTTGACCTTTTATGCCGCGTTCTAGTAACACCATGACTACATGTGTATTACGTATGTGTTGGCTTGGCCCCGTATTGAGCATTGTCTACAGCCAAAGTTAAACACGACTGTGAGTGGTGTCAAACAACGGCAGTCATGTAACAAATGTGTTTGCACAGTGAAACTTCTCTAAACTGGACACCCTGGGAGGTCCACATGGTGTCCGGTTTAGAGAGGTTCCACTGTCAAACAGACAGACAACTACTCCAAGACACGTGGGTACTTTGCGATCACGAACAGGCTTACTCAGCGGAGATAAATGGCAATGAACCCGATTACAATTAAGTATAACTAACTTGTATTTGTGTCCGGTTTAGAGGGGTTCGACTGTAATACGTTGCAACGGTCAGAGGGTTTTACAAAAACTACAAGACTGAGTACATGTACATGAAAACACCAATCCATTTATCGAATCACATTCGCACGTGTCATAAGTCCTTTTCTCACAGGCACAGACAGCCTTGAACGAATGTACATGTACTGCTGAGTTGCACTATTGACTTTCTATCGGTGCCGCTGATCTCAAATGGCATTTCCACAAGTTGTATGATCACGTGGTACTAACAACAACAACAAGTACCGATTCTAAGTACGTATTCTGTTATAGTGTCCTTATTACGTAACGGATTTTGATGAAATATGGCGCATCAAACGCGTCTTGTTAAGCTGCATTTGGTGGTCTCTGTATTTTCGACATCAGTTTGTGCAAAACTCAATAGACCACCAAATGCAGCTCATGAAGACGCGTTTGCTGCGCCATATTTAATCAAAATACGTTGCATATTAAGTAAAATATCAAAGAATACTTACTTTGGAGTGGGCGACGTTGTTGTTGTTGTAACCACGTGATCATGCACCTTGTTCCAACATCGGTATCAATAACCCGTAGGCAGCTTGGGCCGCTTCACTAAACTTCGTACGTATGTTCGTAAGTGCAAAATTAGTCTGTAAATTTCACATTAACGATGGTGTCTTGTAAACAATTATTGGATTTACATTTATACAACCTATGCTCAATAAATGTAAATCCATCAATTGAAATTTCCAGACGATCCTAAATGTGCACTTACGAACATTTTAGTCGTATGAAGTTTGGTGAAACGGGCTCTTGATGGCTACACAACCGACTATGTTAATATTGCCCAGATTATCAACGCTTCTGGACATCTATTGGCAGTGCCAACTCACAATTAAGCAATTTGATTGTCTGAGACGGAGCTGTTGCACTGCTCAGGCTCAGACAGTCAAACTGTTTGATTTCAAGCGCAATATTCATGTAGCTTGAAACACAGAGGCTGACAAATATTGGCAATATTAGCACAGGCAATGGTATAGCTGGCGCTGCACAAGGAAACCCTTGTTGATTTCATTTGACAGTTATTCAAGTATTTTGAAATAAAGAAATTGACAAATGTTGGCAAGATTAGCGCAGGCCAACTCACAATCAAGCAATTTGATTGTCTGAGACTGAGCTGTTGCACAGCTCAGGCTCAGACAATCAAACTGTTTGATTTCAAGCGCAATATTCATGTAGCCCTTGTAGGAAACCCTTGTCGATTTCATTTGACAGTTATTTAAGTATTTTGAAATAAAGAAATCGACAAATATTGGCAAGATTAGCGCAGGCGGTTATGCAATTATTAAGATGGGTATCTGGTAAAATATTCTGATATATATGTGCTTGTACCAGCTAATAACGTTTTACCAACTTTACCTGGAACAATTGGGAGTATTTTTAAATTTACTCAACAGTTACTACACTTTTGAAAAACTCAATTGATACGTAATTTATGGAGTAACGATACTCAATGTCTAATTCAGTATGATCAATAGTGTGTATGAAATATCAAGCAGCATGATTGGCTGAGCCTGAACTGTGCTACAGATCAGGCTCAGACAATCAAGTTGCTTGGTTGAGCGGTCTAGATCGTTGGATTGCTAATGTTACGGTCGTGTGTTCGAGCCTCACCCGAGGCGTGCGTTGTGTCATTGAGCGAGACGCTTTATCCACATTGCTTCAGTGCAACCAGTTGTAAATGAATACCAGGAGCCTGTTTCACTAAACTTCGTACGACTAAAATCTTCGTAAGTGCAAATTTAGGATCATCTGGAAATTTGAATTGATGGATTTACATGTATTGAGCATAGGCTGCATATGCAGCCTATGCTCAATAAATGTAAATCCAATCATTGTTTACAAGAAAATATTGTTAATGTGAAATTCACAGACTATTATAATTTTGCACTTACGAACATTTTAGTCGTAATAAGTTTAGTGAAACCGCCCCCGGCTGATTACTGAGAACCTCGTAAATGTACTTTTCTTTTGTAAATATGAATAAAATATGATCCTGCACAACATTGCAAAATAAATAAGGGAAAACACTACGAAAAGGGCCCTAGACACTCACGAAGTTTATATAAGCAAATTCATATATCCGGGCTCGAACACTGTACACACTTATGAACTTATCTGAAGCCCAATGGTGTCATTTTTAGGGTATAGTGTTTTCAACTTTACGTTTTCCCGGTATTCACCATATCCGATATCAAAATCGTAATAATTGATACGGGTGTCAACCGATTCGGATAATGAACCATAACGATATTGTAATAACTGTATTATGCTGTATGTATTATACATCGCATAGCACACAGCTATGACTCGGAATAATCAAATACCTGATTTACAGTAAAACATCGCTAAACCGGACACCCTGGGGCCCTCCCAGGGTGTCCGGTTTAGCGAGGTTTCACAGTACTACAATGTGTACGACTGACACAGTAACATTAATCGATATTGGAAATAGTATTAGCAATATCGATTACTGTTACTGTTAAAGTCGTACACATTGGAATATAATACACGCTGCATAATACAGTAGCATAATACTGGCACTTAATATTGGCTTAATTTATTTCCCACCTGTAGACTTATTCATTTATCATATGTCAATACGGCCGTGTTGAATTTCAACCAGTATTACGGACAGGTTATTGAAGTACGGTTCATATTTCTGTGTTTTACGTGTTATTTCGGTATATCTCGTGGTATAGGAGCATTGTTACAAACATAGAATTCACCTCCCGCGAGTTAGTGCACGTATACGGTTATTTTGACATTAAATAAAGCACCAGAAAGTTCGGAACTGTAATTGTGTAGATAATTGACGATTCTGTCGTGTGTAATGATTGAGCATTAGTAGTTGCACAAAACTATGTAAATTACCCAAAACCAACGAAATCCACCCAAATCTACCCAGAATTCAGCAAAATACCCATATGACACTAACATACTGGCCATCTGTTAAAATACATGTGGTATTATGTTGCTTTTATTCCATAATATAGTAAATTCATCGACCAGCATATTTCTTTCTGTCTGCCTTTTTCAATACGTGTTATAAACAAGTGTATTAAACCATAACATAAATGTGTACTACATATGCTAATTAGATCACTGTAGAAAAAACATGCAGCTTCAGTGTATGACGTTCTGCCTATGAATAAATACAATCTGACAGAGCTCCAGATAAGCTGCGTATTCAGTTTGCGTAAATACCCAATTAAAATTGCCAAAAACCCAATTGAAATCAGAAGTAGCGAGTATCAAAAAGCAATGACAAATGTGTGGTACATGTACAATGTACCTTTATCATGTTACAAAAATACAATAAACAGACCACAAATATAGCATATTTTTCTTATTTTCCATGAAAACACATCTTGGTATTTCATTAGAATTGTCTCCAAGGAGACAATTATAATGAAATGCCAAGACATGTTTTCATTTCGAAGCAAACTATTCAATAATTGCTGTCTGTTGATGTGTAAACAGTAGTGTGATTATATTTTATCCAATTTAAATATTGAAATACCCAATTGCTTCAGATATGATGGAGTGAAAATACTCAATTACTAATTCCTTATCTGGAGCGCTGATCTGACATATGAATTAATATGATATTTATTAAACAAGTTTAATGACCATCCTTACGCATTCATCTGTGCCAAGGAAAGCATTAATTTGTATAAGTGCGCTCGCCCTTGTTTGTAATCCTTGTACAATCAATAAATGTTAAACCTGGCATGTGAGACCCCAGCTTTAATGTGTCTCCATCATAATATACCAATACAACGACTGTATTGAGTATTCATATTTCCTATTGTATCATGCATCAATATTCTTTGTGGACAGATTCCTGACATTCGCATTTTAGTTTCCACACAATCTCAGAAGTGGTAGATCAAAGTATAAGATATCAGAGGCAGGTAAACGACCAGATTTAACCCTTTCACCCCTAAGTAACTGAATGGGCTGCGATATGTTAATTTTGCAACCAATCCAATCATCGCAAAATTATTTTAAGAGTATTCCATTTATAAAAAGAGGGTATGTGTTGTTCTCAAAAATATGAAAATTACTTTCAAACAGTGCAGATCCTGAAGAGACGGCTCGTTACAAGCCGGCTCATCTGGATCTGAACTGTTTGCATAAACCGATTTAGCGGGCTTCAAAGAGTTTAATGTCGCCATATGTGGCTGTGACTGGAGAAATGGGGGTTATAGTTTATTCCGTCAACACAGTGCGTATGTGCCGTGAAACACGGTGCCGTGAAACACTTTTGATATCCAGTCAATACTATTTTTGCATTTTACAGCCATTTGTAGGTGTTGACGGGATAAATAGAATAGTAGGTTAGTGCCGAGAATGGGAAAACATATCTGGCGCGGCACGGAAACGGGATGTGCTCGGCAGAGCCTCGCCCATCCCGTTTCCTGAGCCTTGCTAGATATTTTTTCCCATTCACGGCACTAACCTACTATTCTCTATATCTACGACCAGTGTAGCTCATGATTAAATAGCACACTCGTGTAGCCTCATTACGATCTAAATTGCTTGTTAGAAGCATGATGTGCGTTTCATTGATGGAATGGCGAACAGTGCAGATCCTGATCAGACTGTGCGAATGCACATACTGATCTGGATCTACACGTGTCGCAAAACCTATAAGCCCTTTTTCTGCAGTCACAGCCACATATAAGATTGACAGCATATTTTATACCCGATATGTTTAACCCTTTGACCCCGAAAGCCCGCTATAGCGGTTTATACAAACAGTGAAGATCCAGATGAGCCGGCTCGTAACGAGCCGTCTCATCAGGATCTGCACTTTTTGCAAGTCATTTTCATAATTTTGAGAACAAAAACAGCCCCTTTTCATAAATGGACTAGTCTGAAAATCATTTTGTGACGATTGGATTGGTTGCAAAATTTACATAATTATCAAAATCCATTCCTGGGGGAAGTTTCACTAAACTTCATACGACTAAAATGCTCGTAAGTGCAAATTTAGGATCGTCTGGAAATATCAATTGATGGATTTACATTTATTGAGCATTGGCTGCATATGCAGCCTATGGTCAAAAAATGTAAATCCAATAATTGTTTACAAGAAAACATTGTTAATGTGAAATTTACAGACTATCATAATTTTGCACTTACGAACATTTTAGTCGTACGAAGTTTAGTGAAACGGCCCCCCAGTTACTTAGGGGTGAAATGGTTAAGTATACGAGGTAGCCAGCCGTCCGTCTCATCCTATATGATATGGTATCACTTGGTAACCCGAGAAGGGGGATAAGTCAGTTTGCGTACAGACTGCACAACCGCCTGCGTTTATCTTGCCCGGATAGTGAACGTTCTGAAAATCTAGTGGCAATGTCAACTAGAAATAAATACATTTTATTGTCCGAGCCTGCCTGTATACACATCCGCCTTCGTTAAACTTGCCAAGATTATCAACGTTTCTGAACATCTAGATCGATTGGCAATGCCAACTCACGATCAAGCAATTTGATTGTCCGAGTTGGGAGTTCACCCAGGTGTCGGGCTTAGAGAGGTTTCATTGTAAATCAGGCATTTGATTATTCCGAGCCATAGTTGCGTGCTGTGCGATCACGAACAGGCACCTGAGATAAATGACCGAGACAATCATCACATTCTTTGTGTCCGGTTTAGAGAGGTTGCACTGTAGTCGATCAATTGAAATTTCCAGACGATCCTAAATTTGCACTTACAAACATTGCACATACAAACATTTTAGTCGTACGAAGTTTAGTGACACGCCACCCAGATGACTGTATAAGCCCCGTTATGTGACTAAATGACGAGCAGTGTATGCCCAGAGTATTCGCACTGATCTGTAGCCTATTTCACCAACATTGCAAAGTATACTTATCTAGCAAAGTATACTTTGAGGGAGTAATCATTTATTTTTCCCAAAATGCATTATTTCATATAGAACTAACCACTGCATATATTTGATGATCAAAAGGACGCAAAATTATTATGCTGAATTTATTACATTATCACAGCCAAAATGGCTGTGATAATGTAATAAATTCAGTATAATAAGAATTAATAAATTTATCTTTAAATTGAAAATTTATCCCTCAAAGTATACTTTGCTACATAAGTAGACTTTGCGATGTTGGTGAAATAGGCTACTGAGCAAACACTGATCGCCAAGGGGTAAGCTACAGTTTGTAGCGAGACGGACCATATATCTACATATCCCAACATTTGCTTTTGTCAGCATATTTCAGATGACCTTGGTGTTGTAAAATGTAATGACAAGTAAACATCTTGTAGATAAAACGACAATAAAGCGGAATTGTAAAACGCTTCAAAGGACAGCAACGAGAAATGTATGTTTACACGACTGCCCGCGCCTACGGAAGCCCATTAGGGCCACTTCACTTTTATTTAATTTGAAAATTCAAGAAAAGAACTTGAAAATTCAAGAAAACATCTTGAAAATTCAAGAAAAGATCTCAAAAATTCAAGAAAGTATCTTGAAAATTCAAGAAAAGATTTCGAAAATTCAAGAAAAGGTAAAAAGAAGTGAAGTGGCCCTAATGGGCTTCCGTAATACGGTATGTGTCACTATGTATTTCAAAATCATACACCGGCCCTGTAAACTCTACCGCCTGCACTAATCTTGCCAGTTTGTGTCAATTTCTTTGTTTCAAAAGTATATACCGGCCGTGTAAACTCTACCGCCTGCACTAATATTGTCAGTTTGTGTCAAGTTCTTTATTTAAAAAGCATATAATTCCAGCACAAAAATATTTCCACAATTCTCTAACATTTGATTGCCCCGTAGCAAGTCTCTGTCCAAGATGTATATCCCAGTAAACTCCCACGCCGAACACTTTCCGTAACCGTGAGGCGCAGTTAAAATAATTCTTAAGAAAACGGAAAATACACACATTTTCTTGATGAATTTATTTCAATTGCTGGAATTATAAGGAAAGAATGGCCTTCGTCCAGTATTTCCGCGACTTTTCCAAGTTTATACACCGATAAATTCCACAAAAAGGCCATTCGTTCCTATAATACCGGCCCGGTATACACCACTGCATGCGTTAATCTTGTCAATATGTGTCAATTTCAGAGACATTTTCAGAAGGAATGGGGCGTATGGCTTTTATCACAGGCCTATCTCCAGGGGACCGTTTCACTAAACTTTGTACGACTAAAATGTTCGTAAGTACACATTTAGGATCGTCTGGAAATTTCAATTGATGGATTTGCATTTATTGAGTATAGGCTGCATATGCAAATTCAATAATTGTTCTCAAGGGAGAGTATTTAAATAAGCTTGCTTTCAATCCAATCCCATTTGTATAGTACTGTATATAGCATTGACATTGACAATGAACTTGTAAACAATATGCAAATAAAATATGTTTAAACTAATAATTGTTTATAAGAAAACGGTGTTAATGTGAATTTTACAGACTATCATAATTTTTCACTTACGAACATTTTAGTCGTACGAAGTTTAGTGAAACGGGCCCCTGATTTGCCAGTGCGCAACTGTAACCTGATATTAAGGGTATATGCTGTTTATATTGTATCAGAAACATGGTGGGTGTTTCACTGACTGAATGTCGAACAGTGCAGATCCTGAGCAGACTGCGCTGATGCGTAGACTGGTCTGGGTCTACACTGCTCACAAATGCCATTTATAAGCCCAATTTCGCTACAATATATACTGTCACAAACTTGCAAATCCTACACATTCACAGGAGCCCATTCTTAACAAGCCGTCTCATCAGTATGAACAGTGTTTGCCGATGCTACGTAGATTATCTGTTTTTATTATGCCGCCCATATACGGCCTTGAATTGTTAGTCTACGCTTCTATTCAACACTGCACGCCGGAATGTTCCGTTGCCACAGCGACCGACGCAATACCACTCGAACTGTGCAGTACAATTGTGTTATATAAGTGAATATATGATAAAACGCACATATCGCAATTGCATTTTGTGGCAAATGAAGTCGAAATTGCTAGAAACGTGGGCGGTCAGTGGAAGAATGAGTAAATCTCCCCGATACAGTCAACCCCCAGGGGCCCGTTTCACTAAACTTCGTACGACTAGAATGTCCGTAAGTGCAAATTTAGGATCGTCTGTAAATTTCAATTCATGGATTTACATTTATTGAGCATAGGCTGCCTATGCTCAATAAATGTAAACCCAATAATTGTTTACAAGAAAACAATGTTATTGTGAAACGTGGCGGGAGCAATCATCATAACGTACATTGTATATAGCCGTATCTAATACTTTTAATACATATATTGCCGTTTTACTGAGTATTAACCCTTTCAATATGTTCCGACCAATCCAATCGTCACCGACAAAATGATTTTCAGATTCGTCCATTTATGAAAAGGGGGTGTTTTTGTTCTAAGAAATATGAAAGTTCCTTGCAAAATGTGCAGATCCTGATGAGACGGCTCGTTACGAGCCGGCTCATCTGGATCTGCACTGTTTGCATAAACCACTATAGCGGGCTTTCGGGTTCAAATGGTTAAAAGCGTAATAATACATAGCCCTCAATACCAGGCAGTATGACATGGACTTTAGTTTCTTAATCGCCGTTTCTACGCGTCGCGGAAACGAAAGAACGAACTTGAAGGTTCTTAATTTTCGTCTCGACGCGCGTACAAACGAATGAACGGCATACAAAGGTCCGAATTTTCGTTCCTTTTCGGCGACGGACCGGAGACGAAACATTCATAACTAGCCAGCATAAACAGCCGCCTGCGCTAATCTTGCCAATATTTGTCATTTTTGTTTATTTTAACAGTTTAATATTATACATGAAATCATGAAATTTGATTGGCTGAGCATGAGCTGTGCTTGATTGCGAGTTGGCATTGATAATATATGTTCAGAAACGTTGATAATCTGAGCAAGATTAACGCAGCTGATTGCGTGGGTCCCAGACAAAGGTACCTGATTATCTGGTTTATCCAGTTTAGCCTCTCTTAACCGGACACCCTGGGATGTCTCCAGGGTGTCCGGTTTAGCGAGGTTTCATGTATATCATTTATCCCGTCAACACAGTGCGTATGAGCCGTGTAGCACGGTGACGTGAAACATTTTTGATATCCAGTCAATACTATTTTTGCATTTTACAGCCATTTGTAGGTGTTGACTGGATAAATAGAATAGTAGGTTAGTGCCGTGAATGGCAAAAAATATCCCGTTTCCTGAGCCTTGCCATATATTTGTTCCCATTCACGGCACTAACCTACTATTCTCTATCTATTTTCCTTATTTCTGAACCAAAATATATGTTGTGACCACTCATTTGAACCGTCTCGGCGAGACGGTTCAAATGAGTGGTCACAACATATACTTCTGATGAGAAATAAAGAAATTCTTGAGCCTTGCCGGATATTTTTTCCCATTCACGGCACTAACCTACTATTCTCTATGTATATGACTATACAAAGGCATGTGGATGAGCTTTGCAAACTTGAGCAAGTATTATAATTAGCAATAGTAGGCAATGAAACCCATAAAACTAAGGATACTAGGACTGACTGCGTCTCTGATTTAGAGAGGTTCTACTATAATATAAATGATTGTACTTATACAGTCGCATGTGGTCTCAAACTACTACAGTGGAATCTCTCTAAACCGGACACCCTGGGAGGTCCCCGGGGTGTCCGGTTTAGAGAGGATCCACTGTAAATCAGGCATATGGGCCCCGCAAAACAAGTATATGTGGTTTGCGATCATAAAATTATCAACGGTGAGAGATGACAATAAACGCATATACATAAGCAGAGATAGAATGTATAGGTGTCGGTTTAGAAAGGTTCTACTGTACTACGGCACTTACTCCAAATCCTTGGTGTCGCACTCGTCTTGCAGCGCCACGATCTTCGATTCCAGAGGGGAGATCTTCATTGATAGCTCCTTAATGGTGTCTCTGGCGTCCTGCAACTCTTCCTCGTAAATTTCCTTCACACGGTCCTGCGTGTAGCCTTTCATCTTTCGGAGCTTCTCCAGCTCGTCAACCAGGATCTTGTTATTCGCTTCCAAGAACTTCACCTTTTCGATGTAACGGGCGAATCGGTCGTTTAGGTTGGTGAGTTCCTCCTTTTCCTTTCCGCGGTTCAGCATGACCGTGTCGACGCTTTCCTTGGACGCGCGTGACGCCGTGCCCGCTTTGAGCGCCAGCGACCCACCCCCACCCCCACGGGACGTGTATGAGCGCGACACCGACTGTCGGCTGATCACGTTACCTCCGGCTCCGCCATACGACATGCGGCTGGTTCCTGCCGGCGTCTTCTGCACCATCACGGTAGCCGGGCCCATCGACTGGTGGCGCTTCTTGGTGGAATACGTCGTCTCCGACATTTTGTCCTAGATTTCTGAAGCTGTTCAGCAAAAATAAAACTGTTACTAATAAAACGATACTGGTTTTATCTAAATTCCTTGACAAGCGTTTATCCTAATCCGTTGAACAGAAATTGTAAATGATTATAACGTGCCAAAACGCCAACAGTTCCAAATCCACAACACCAGGCGATACGGAGTACGCGACAGCAACACAATCCGCGAACTGCGACCGTCTGCAAATAGGCAAAGTATATTAAGACGTCCGCTTAACCGCCGTGTCATTTGCTCGCTTCTGATTGGTCCAAATCGATGACTGGTTCATTTGCAAACCGGAATAACTTGTTTCTTAAGTATGTATGTGTATCGCAGTATTAATTCTACTTACTATACCTTTAAGTAGCAGTTGGGATTAAAGACATGCTTGCAATTTCATACGAAATAAATACGTATCGTTATAAGCCGTATACGCACAGACTAGTCCGATTGAAATCTCACTATCGATCAATAGAAATCAAGAAGCATTCACTTGTACGGAGCCGCTCTAGAAATTTAGCATTGCATATGAACATGAATAAGCGAAGTTAACCGAAAGTGTACGACGAAATATACACTGGAAAAATATGTGACAATTATATCTATTGTTCTAGTTTGTTTTCACTAATGTCTTAGTAAACTTCTGCAATCGGATAATATTGTAAATAAATGCTAATCACCAGACAGTACGCATATACGAACAATGATAGCGAACAGTGTAGGTCAAGTTCAGACTGCGCGCATGCGCAGTCTGATCTTGATCTATACTGGTCGCGAATACAATTATCATATTTTCTCAAGACTTCTCACATAAAATACGGGACACAAACAATAGGTAGTAGATTGATTAAATTCCTAAATATTTCTCTTGTCGTACAATAGAAAGGACAGCTGATTTAACACAGTTGTAATATTTGCGTACACAATCAAAATATTGCTACGCGCTAACAGTTTACGTGTGTATGTATTATGATAGGTCAGTATTTAACTCTATGTATAATGCTGAATTAAATATTGGCGTATAGTGATTATTTTTAGTTAAATCTACCCTTTCACCACTACAGACCATAAACACAGGTTCTTGAATAACGGTTAATATGTCGGTGTTTTATGGGTTATTTCGGAATATCTGGTGGTTTGTGTGCATTGTTACAACATACAATTTACGTCACCTCCCGCGAGTTACACGTATTTACGGATATGTTGACAGCATAAAATGGGTCCGAACGTTCGGAACGGTGAATGTGTAGATAATTGACGATTTCTGTCGTGTGTAATGATTGAACATTCGTAGTTGCACAAAACTATGTAAATTACACAAAAACAACGAAATCCACCCAAATATACCCAAAATTCACCAGAATACCCATATGACACCAACATACTGACCATCTGTTCAAACACCTGTGACCATACGGGCAACATTTACACACACTGTAGATCCAAATGAGTCGGCCCATAACGAGCCGTTCCCACACTGATATCAGGGGCGATAACTGTGCTTCCTTAAAAATGTTAACGGACATTACTATTTATTCTCTGTATTTATTTTTATGCCACCGGTCTCGAAGAGCCGGGTGGCATGTTGTTTTTGGACCGTCCCGTCTGTCTGTCCGTCCGTCCGTCCGTCTGTCTGTATGTCCGTCCGTCCGTCCGTCCGTCGCACTTTTCGTTTAACCACTTTGTCACAGTTTCTCAAATATGCTGCAGGTGGCATCCGCGTTCGACAGATGCATTTCTTGTTTGATTTGCAATGATCATACTTTATAATCTGTCGAAAATATTATTTGTTTCAGGTGACGAATTTAACAATTATAAATAATTAAAACATATATTGCCTCATTTGTATATAAAAATAGCTTGATACCACCGCGAGTCACTATCAGTAAAATAAATATTACTAAATGATTATACAATGTATATGTATAGCGGGCATTCGTATTTTTTAAAACTGGTGGGATAATGACACAATTATACACTTATCTATTTCCTATAAATAGCATTGTGTGCCTACAATGTACTGAGTGGGCATGTACACATATGTTTTCTTGTACTTGTTGGATTTACATTTATTGAGCATAGGCTGCATATGCAGCCTATGCTCAATACATGTAAATACATCAATTGAAATTTCCACTTACGAACATTTTAGTCGTACGAAGTTTAGTGAAACGGGCCCCAGGTGGGTGGGGCAATGGGATTTTAATGGACATTTTTGGACGATACTTCCACCTGTGGTTTTATTCAAAATCACCACGTCTGGTTAGTATCTGAATTTCCCGTTGTAAATCGCTCGTCTGCTGACTATGCAGGATAGCCGCCGCGGGACAAACCGTCTGCGCATCCGCCAGTCAGATCAATAGTAGTGTTTACATGAACCGCAACACAGATATGTGACACGCCATGGGATTTTGTACCTTCGGAGATCTGCGTAATTTCATTAAATACGTTTACAAAATTTACAATATCATAAATGACGTCAGAAGTTGACGAAATATTTCGTCAACTTCTGACGTCATTTACGGATAATATAACATGTTCTGTAAATATATTTCGTGAAATTACGCAGATGCCCGAAGGTACAAAATCATATGTGACTTTAAGAAAACACTTACCCAATCAACACATATCTCATAAAATAAATTGTCGTTTGTTGCTGGTGCATATCCAGTAGACCGTGCAAACCTTATGCATGTACCGGTGTTATTTATCAATACGGGGATATATATATATATATATATATATATAGCGTTAGTCCATGCATGTGCATGCGTACGTGCGTGCGTGCGTACGATAGTAACACCTTTCATTTTTCAATTGAACTGATTCACTGATGTTGATACTATTTGGCCACAATGTGTGTCTATGGATGGTGCCTTCTTTTGAATAGACCCACGTCCGACCGCCCAAGGTCAAGGTCACGGAAGACCAAGGTCAAGGTCACGGAAGACTTATGTTCACCTCGTATGTTCACCTCGTTTGTTTATTCAATAACTTGTCAACCCCTTCACCGATGTTGATAATATTTGGCCGCACTTGTGTGTCTAGTTGTATTATCAAGGCTGCCAGCGAGGGGGCTTCGTAATAACGATCACATTGTTTGCTTAAGATGTCGGTCTACTATGGAGCCACATCGGACCAGGGACCTTTCCTTTACCTTGTGAACCATTTCTACACTACAAATCCTGCCAATATTTATCAATTTATTTATTTCAAAATACATGTACAGGGATTCCGCTGGGGAAAATAAATAAATCGCCACTTCAACAAAAATAAACAATTGGCGATAAAAAATTACAATTTTCGAAAAAAAAAAAAAATTGATTTATTTGTTGATTTTTTTGTTGATGATTTTTTTGTTGATTTTTTTTTCGAAAATTGTAATTTTTTATCGCCAATTGTTTATTTTCATCGCCAATTGCGAAAGTAGCGATCGTCAGCGGAATCCCTGCATGTATATTGCGGTTGAAACCAAGAACATCGATTGGAAGGTGTGTCAATTTAAAACTTGAAATCAAGCAGCTTGATTGGATGAGCCTGAGCTGTGCTACAGATCAGGCTCAGACAACCAAAATTGCTTGACCCCGAGTTGGTATTGGCAGTAGATGTTCAGAAACTTTGATACTCTAGGCAAGATTAACGCAGGCGGTTGTGCACCCAGTAGATATTTGCTCATGCTCAGTCTGCTACGGGGCTACATAATGTCACAGACGATTCTGCTACCGGGTAACAGTGTAGACCATTTTCGGACTGTGTTTCTCTGTCGATACTAGTACATGTACAGTACCCGCTGCGATCAAATTGTAAAATGCAGTGAAACCTCTCTAAACCGGACACCCTGAGATAATCAAAAAATAATTAAAATCACAGGTGTTTTCTTGGTGTCCGGTTTATTGACGTTCCATTGTACTTATATATCACAACGAGTAAGATATCAAGCGGCGTAGAGACGAAGTTTATTAATGTATCGTCTCTATTCGGCGTTGAAACGAATTGACGAAATGTCGCCAACGACCCACCATAGTGTGGCGTTATAAAATAATGTGTAAGAGGCGCATCAAACGACAGTGTCGTAAATAATATGTATATATTGAATGGTTGTTTATACAATACGAGACGCGCCATGTGATTTTGTACCTTAGCAAATGTGCGATTGTTCGTGAAAAATATGCGTAGACATTGTGATATTTTCTGTAAATGGTGTCGAAAGCTGATGAAATTTTCATAGCAAATGCGGAATTCTATTCCGCATTTGCTCTGAACATTTCGTCAACTTCCGAAATCATTTACGGAAACTATCGTACATTTTGTAAACGTTTTTCATGAGATATCGAACATCTTAGTTACATAGAAAATCACACGGCTTGTCTCATAAAAGATGGTAGGTTATCATGAAAGGACATGCTCGCTAGAAATGACAGTTTGATACATAATAGCTATCAAATGTATATAATATGGCGTCCGACCTGATAAAACTGAGCTTATCGTATCTCTGCTTCTGATATATTATTTATCTCTTTTGCAAATGAATGTCACTCTATTCTCATACAATTACCGACGTTAAGAACCCGTGGGGCCCCTGAGCTTCCAATGATTCATGCATAATTGCTTCGTAAATGTGATGAGGTATATCATGCATAACATACACGTGAACATTTTCTTCTTACTATATCCCACACAGTGCATGCTGTTGTCATGTCGGCCATCTTGGTGTGTATAAGCCATCGGCCAGTTTTAACTATTGTTGCGTTTGACACATACCACTAATAATATGACAAACACATGAATAACATTTGGTGAAACATGAAGGGGATACACCAGACTACAGCGTGATATGCCTTGTTTTCATCAAATGTATATCTGAAGGGTGTGTTGACCCTTTGTTAAAACGTTCGAGAATTCAGTAAAGACTGTGTAACAGTAAGAACAATATACAGTGTTGTATATATATACTTCTATTACCATAAATACTGTATCGAATCCATTTTTACACATTGAATCACTGTCCATTGCATATTTTGTGAGTGATGGTAGAAAAGCTCGGATAGTCTGTTGAAATAATAGTTATAGGACGTTGTCGTCCTATATATCTGAGACGTATTGCACCAAATATTATTAGATATGCTGCCATATTATTGGTTGTATGTGTCAAACGCTCCAAGTGGTGAAACTGTCCCAGAAAATGTACAAACTAAAATGGCGGAGAAGGCAACTCAGTGCTCTGTATAATGTACTCTAAGAAGAACAGGGTCAGATATACTTTATGTGGATATTCAGTCACATGTATGATTCTACTACATTTGAAACAAAAGGTCATATTCTATATAGTCTGTCCTTAAACCTTTCATATGGAAGCGTCGTGGTGCCAATGCTAAAATATTTGTATCTCCTAATTAATATCTCCTAATTAGCTGATAGTATTCCTAATTAGGAAATGCTAAGTCCAAATTTGGATATACTACCTCCCAATTAGGAAATAGTTACTATCTCCTAATTAGGATGTACTATATGTGTCAATGCTAAAAAAAGATACTAACTCCTAATTAGGAGATAGTAAGTCCTAATTAGGAGATAATAATTCCTAATTAGGAGACACTAAGTCCTAATTAGGAATTACTATCTCAAAATTAGGACTTATTATCTCCTAATTAGGAGATAAATATATTTTAGCATTAGCACCAGGATGCTTCCATACTTTTACCCCTAATAACTGAAATGGACTGTGACATGCTAATTGTCCGACCAATCCAATAACACAAAATGATTTTCAGTTCAGTCCATTTATGAAAAGGTGGTGTTTTTGTTCTAACACATATGAAAATTGCTTGCAAAAAATGCAGATCCTGATGAGACGGCTCGTCACGAGCCGTCTCATCTGGGTCTGCACTGTTTGCAAACCCATTTATAGCGGGCTTTCGGGTTCAAGTGGTTATGTGTTGATGGAAGATCGAAGAGATCGTACAGTTACTTAATTCCATTTTTTATTTTGTGAAAACGATAACAACACCTGAACACAATAATAATAGTGCGGGAACGTGTAGCGACGCGCTGACATCATTGTGCATTGTTACAAACTGTAGTGTGCATGGTATCTTCTACAAAGGCCGTGGGCACAGACAGTGGAACCTCTGTAAATCGGACGCCCTGGGAGGTCCCCATGATGCCCAGGTTAGAGAGGTTCTACTGTAATTGAGGATTGCAAGAACGTTTTTTTTGTCATTTTCAATCATGAACATACACGACAATAATATAAACGCACCTAAATTAAACACAATGGGTTCCACAGGGACTCCGGTTTAGGGAGGTTCTACTGTATCAATAGAATCCTACCTGATTGAAGATTTAATCCCGTCGTTTATTGCAATGTATTAGACAGTGTACTGAAAACTGGGTTGTTGACCAGTACAGCTTCAATGTATAACGATGTGCTTATGCAATAAATATAATATAACATGTGTGTTGATTTCATATGAGATTTATTAACTCGTTAACTGAGGCACAGCCTCGTTTTTTATGAAATCAGTAAACTCATTTAATACTTATCATAGTAAATCATCATTCATGTAAGATTCTCTATATTAACCCATTGAATCCGATATTACGGGGCTTGCAAACAGTGAAGATCCAGAGGAGCCGGCTCGTAACGAGCCGTCTCATCAGGATCTGCACTTTTTTCAAGGAATTTTCCTAAGTTTTAGAACAAAAACACCCCCTTTTCATAAATGGACTAGTCTGAAAACCATTTTGTGACGATTGGATTGGTGGGGGAAAATAGCATACCAGTCTATTCCAGTTGCTTAGGGGTGCAAGGGTTAAAATAGTTTAATGATTAAAATATGAAATTCGACAATGGGTTCACATTAAATCGACACAAATGTTTCATTGTATGTATTACATAAGCACGGAGCTATACAGAGAATAGTAGGTTAGTGCCGTGAATGGGAAAACATATCCGGCAAGGCTCAATAATTTCTTTATTTCTCATCAGAACAGAAGTATATGTTGTGACCAATCATTTGAACCGTCTCGCCGAGACGGTTCAAATGAGTGGTCACAACATATATTTTGGTTCAGAAATAAGGAAAATAGATAGAGAATAGTAGGTTAGTGCCGTGAATGGGAAAACATATCTGGCAAGGCTCAGGAAACTGGATGGGCGAGGCTCTGCCGAGCACATCCCGTTTCCGTGCCGCGCCAGATATTTTTCCTCATTCACGGCACTAACCTACTATTCTATTTATCCCGTCAACACCTACAAATGGCTGTAACATGCAAAAATAGTATTGACTGGATATCAAAAATGTTTCACGGCACCGTGTTTCACGGCATATACGCACTGTGTTGACGGGATAAACGTAACATTTGTCACCTACATGTAGCGTGATTTATCCCGTCAACACAGTGCGTACATGTATGTGCCGTGAAACACGGTGCCGTGAAACAGTTTTGATAACCTGTCAATACGACCTAATCACTGCGTATGAATATGTGCGGTTGTCATACTAGTCGGTTCACCGATTTTGAGGATGCCGCTGGGGTTATTTTTGTGAATTTTAAAGCTATTTATAGGTGTTGACGGGATAAATAGAATTGTAGGTTAGTGCTATGAATGGGAAAACATATCTGGCGCGGCACCGTTTCCTAAGCCTTGCCAGATATTGTTTGCCATTCACTGAACGGCTCTAACCTACTATTCTCTATTTCTGTCGCAATCTCGTTGACATAAATTATTTATTACACTGTCTGTTTCACGAAACTTGCCCAAATTGTACGGCCATATAAACAATGCAAAAACAGTATTAAATTTTATCAAAATTTAAGAATGAGCTTTCTTTTTATTTCGTGAAATTTGGTCAAATAATGATTTTATTATGAAAAATTGATTTCTCTATGGGAATTTAACATGGGGAAAAAAGGAGGTGGAGGAGCTGAGGGGGCAATCAAAAAAACGAAAAAAATGTAAATTGCTTCCGAAACCTGGCTAGATAGCTTGGAAATGATTTAACTAAGAAAACAAAAGTTAAATTTTGAAAATCAATCCACTATTTCTGAAATGGTTTCGTCATAAAATCAATATTGGACCAAATTACACTAAATAAAAATAAGGCACATTTTTAAGTTTTCCTTTAATTTAATATTATCGAAAAAAATATTGTTTTTGCAATGTTTATATAGCCGTAAAATTTGGGCAGCTTTCGTAAAACAGACAGTAGTGTATTTTAGCTTTAATAAACTTATTATCGTATTACAATGCGAAAGCCCGTTTTATGAAATAGGATGAAGTTTTCATTCACGATAGTGCTAAAATAGTTTGCGCATGCGCGTTGGTTGATCAGGGAATTCTCGTTAAGCTACACATTATGTGTTTCAAATAGCATGTATACACGTACATCGAAATACATATAGGGCAACTGTCAATAACGATCAGTAAAAAATGAATAAAAGTAGACGATAGGATTCGGTTCCCGTCTTTTAAAGGTTAACACAATACACATCTGTCTTTGTGGACCTTACTTACAACGTCTGTAATCAGAAGTTCGTGTTCGATAGTTAAGTTGTAAAATGTACAAAATAATATATGCATGAATGCTATGTCTATATGTTTCGTCGCCACTTTAACACTTGAAAGTTTCGCCTGCGGCATAACATAATGAATAATATGTACCGAAGTTGCAAAATAAAGTTGCGAAAGCCTTTAATAAATATACGGTGATACGATATCAGTTAAAACATATTTATAACCGTCAGCTATTTTGTTTATCCAACACAAACACGACAGCGTAAGACACGTACCGTCTGTAACGTTTGTTTTCACTGCAAACAGCGTAGACCATGATCAGACTGCACATAGTGCAGTCTGATCAGGGTCTGCGCAGTTTGTAAGAACCGTATTTTCACATTTTAAGTGGTATTTGACACGTCCAAGGCCAACTGACGCAACCGCATTTGAGGTGGATTAGTGATCCGTGTCGTGCCTGATCAAATAGCACATTCGCGTAGCATGATAACGGTATTTATTGCTTTTAGAAGCATGGCGAATGTTTAGTTGATGGAATGGCGAAAAGAGCAGAGCATGAACTAGCTGTGGGTTGATATGCATCTACACTGTTGCAAAACGATAAGTCCCATTTTCCCAGTCAGATATGTGTACATGTAACTGTCTGTTTCTGGTTTGATAGTTTTTACCTGTGTACACGTACATGTAGAGCCTAAGGAATAGAAGATAAATCGTAAAGAAAAACAGTATACGAAACGTTTTGGTCATTCAAGTAACATACAACAGTATTCGTAATTTGTTCATAGATCTATAGACATGAGCAGACCTCAGATGTCCCAGACAGGAGCAAACACATCATCTTGCGGGTTTTCTCTGCACATTCGCTTCATTATGAATCATTGGGTCACATTCAGGTGGGAAGTTTAATTTGAATTTACAATGAGCAAACCCTATGCATTAAATTTCACGGCCGGGATACGCACCGTCAACTACAGTCTGGGTTGGATATTAATTACTTCATTCAATGTGAAATATCACAAGCTGTGATTGTATACGGGTAGATCCAGTCATTCAGTCGGATTTGACTGCGGTAATTTTACCAATTTGTACATATCTTTATTTCACAATACCTGAATACCGTGCTTGAAATCAAGCGGCTTGATTGACTGAGCCTGAGCTGTGCTACAAATCAAATTGTTTGATTACGAATTGGCGTTGCCAAGAGATACACAGAAACGTTGATGCTCTGGGCCAAGATTAACGCAGGCGGTTGTGTGGTCAATTTACCGGATATGAAGTCGATGCGCATGATGAAGTCATTGCACGTTTTCTGACAGATGAACTAAATATTCTACACAATGTTAATACATCAACCCTTTCAACACAACATGCTTGTATAGTGGTATTGGCAAAACGTGTAGATCCAGATGAGCCGGCTCGTAACGAGCCGTCTCATCAGGATCTGCACTTTTTGCAAGTAATTTACATATTTTAAGAACAAAGATACCCCCTTTTCATAAATGGACTAGTCTGAAAATAATTTTGCGACGGTTGAATTGGTTGCAAAATTAACATATCAAAATCCAGTCGTTACTTAGGGGTGAAAGGGTTAAAACATGACTGTGCCTGTAGCGTTGGTAACATGATGCTGAATTTGAAGAATATTCCATAACGGTATGACTCTAAATACGACTGCACCCCGTACATGTATGTGCAATGGGGGATCGTAGTTACTTATTTCCCTTTGTAAATCTATTTATAGAGATCCAGTCCTATGCTGTATTTCAGCGTTTATTTCTTACTGAAAGGCACACAAAAATTACCTTTGCGAACAGAGTAGACCCAGATCAGACTGCACATCTGTGCAGTCTGATCTGAGTCTACACTGATTGCAATAACATTAATAAGTGTGAAAATATGAATCTGGCAAATAATGTAGTCCCAGATCAGATTGCGTGGATATATAGGATGCTCTGGATCAACACCAGTCACACTCACTATAAGTTCTCCTTTTCATAACAAATCATGCTATATACGCTCGTTTGACCAGCAATAAGGCCCTTTTCTACACAATTTGGACCGGGTTTCTATAAATACATTCAAAGGGAGATAAGTAGCTACAGTGTGAGGGATATACATACAGTTGAAAATTCACTTTGTTGCAGCTCAAATAAGTGAATGTTTAAATTTGTTATATTTTTCTATCATTCGTTCCCTGTTTAGTAATTAAGAAAATCAATAATCCACTTGTAACAGGAAAATACGCAATGATTTTAAAATAAGGGTGTATAGTACGCTTTAGACACAAAGCTTATCTGGAGCGCTGGAAACCTGTCTAGAGATGTTCCATTGTAAGCCAGGCGTATGCTCATTATGATACGCACATGTAGTTGAATGCTCATGCGTTAAAATCGGTAGCCTGTTATTGTCCGTATTTCAACTGCTATTTTTTTTATTTTTACAAACTATTTACAATATATTCTAATTATGTTGCTTGTTATCGCTGTATTGCTATTGTTGTGGTAAATTGGTACAGTAGATACTCTAAATGGGACGCCCAGACAGATTTGTATTCTTAAGTATGGTGTGTTTAGTTCAGAGTTATCTATTATGTAAATGCGTGTTCCTGTTGTCATAGAACGCAACCATATCTCGGAGCGCTTATTTGCCGGTTTTACAGTGGAACGTCTCTAAAGCGGACACCCTGGGGACCTCCCAGGGTGTCCGTTTTAGAGAGGTTCCACTGTATTGACAAGTCTTGTGTGCTGTCATTTTGTTGACCACACCAGTCTGCCTCACCATGCCAGTATACCACACTTACAAAGAAAGAAAAAGATATAGACTGCATGTATTGTTACAGGTTGTTAAAGGCATGTTTTTCACCACAAAACTACATCGATATTACTGACAGTTTGCTGCTACACATGTATCGAGTCATAAATCTATTGAAGCCATCGTGGAAAGTGAGAAATTAAGAGCCACTAATGTGACATCAGGCGAATATCGACAGGTTTCGTCTGCCAAATCTGCTCTATGAGGACGGCATAATATTGACCCCCGACGGGGGGAAATGGACCTTCAATATCTGCAACGATTGTTGGTCGATACATATTACTGCAGTAACGGCTGCGTTAATTTTGCCCAGCGAAACAACGTTTCAGAATATCTATTGACAATGCCAACCCGCAATCGAGCAATTTGATTGCCTGAGACTGAGCTGTATCACAGCTCAGGCTCAGTCAATCAAGCTGCTTGATTTATGTGTTTCAAAATACTTGAATACTGTGCCTAAAGCACAGTTTTCAAGTATTTTGAAACACATAAATTGACAAATATTGGCAAGATTAGCGCAGGCGGTAATGTAATCAGCCGGATCACGCAAGCGAGTATTGAACGTCCATGTAATAAGCCAGGCCAACTGATAAGCACGACCCACATCATGTATAATAATTATATACAGCCATGGAAGCCAGAGCTCTCAAAGAATCGAGATATCCACGCGGCATGGCGATTACGTCACGTGATATGAAAAAGCAAATCCATAAATGTGAGTGAGACATGCGGGAGTAAACCAACGTATAGACGCTTGCAACCACATGTACGTAAAGAAAAACATACCCGGGAAAACCTGTAGATTGCACATGACATTTGCAGCGTCATTATTTCTGTGAAAATTATTTTGTGGAGTACACGCAGAGCAGATTCCTTTTTTATATTGGTTCGTTCCCACGAAATAACAATTCGTTCCCACGAAACAACAATTCGTTCCTACGAAATAACAATTCGTTCCCTCAATTTAACATTTCGTTCCCACGAAATAACAATGCGTTCCCACAATATAACAAATGTTATTTCGTGGGAACATACGTGTTATATCGTGGGAACAAATATTTAATTGTTACTTCGAGGGAACGAATTGTTAAATTGAGGGAATGAATTGTTAATTCGTGGGAACGAATTGTTAAATTGAAGGAACGATTTGTCATTTCGTGGGAACGAATTGTCAATTTGTGGGAACGAATTGTTGTATCGTGGGAACGAATTGTTAATTTGAGGAAACGAATTAATAAAACAAATATATGACCCCTGCGGCGCTCCGTAGTTATCAGACACGAAGACAGCCATGAGAGTATATTGGTTAGAATGGGGGGATCGTACATGTAGCTAGTTATTTCTCTTTGCAAATCTATTTATATAGATCCGGTACTTTGGTTTATTTTAGCGTTTATTTATTACTGAATAGTGCAATAATTAAGACTGCGAACAGAGTAGACCCAGATCAGACTGCACAATTGTGCAGTCTGATCTGAGTATACACTGTTTGCAATAAAACTCGATAAGTGTGAAACTATGAATCTGGCAAATAATGCAGTTCCGGATCAGAATGTGTGGGTAGGATAACCTGGATCGACACTAGTCAAGCACACTATAATAGCTCCCTTTCACAACAAATCAAGCAACATTCGACCTTTTTACAAGAAATAAGACCCTAAACAACACGATTTGGACCGGATGTCTACAAATAACTTCAACGAGAGAGTCGGTGTTCAGCCACGTAGTAGACTGGTTAGAATCGCCAGGGCGTGTGGACTCTTACGGTCGGTTTGGAATATCGTTGAGTTCTGTCAGACACCCATATTGATTGGGAATAACGAACCAGCCAGCCACAGTCACGGGTATGGCAAGCCAAACGCACAATAATTCCTTAAACCATGGTTTGGAGCTTAAACCCTAGTTTGGGCTCGCCAAATGCACAATAATTCACTAAACCCCAGTTTGAGAGTCTAAACCATGGTTTAGGAGCTCAAACCCCAGTTTGAGCAATTATTGTGCATTTGGCCAGAAACTGCCGTTTGAGGTCATAATTCAATACAAATCCTAAACCCTAGTTTGGACCCAAACCACAGTTTAAGAAAAAAACTGCCAATTGTGATCCCAAACGGTAGTTGTCTTAAACCCTGGTTTGAGCAATTATTGTTCACTTGGCGGCAGAAACCACCGTTTAGACTCTCAAACTAGGGTTTCTGATAGCCTAAACCACGGTTTGAGCTCAAACCCCAGTTTAGACTGCCCAAACCCCAGTTTAGGCTCGCCAAATGCACAATAATTCACTAAACGCCAGTTTGAGATGGTTTAGGCTCTCAAACCCTAGTTTGAGCAACCCCAGTTTGAGCAATTATTGTCCATTTGGCCAAAAACTGCCATTTGAGGTCGTAATCCAATAAAAAGCCTAAACCCTAGTTTGGACCCAAACCACAGTTTAAGAAGAAAACTGCTAATCGTGATCCCAAACGGTAGTTTTCTTAAACCCTGGTTTGAGCAATTATTGTGCACTTGGCGGCAGAAACCACCGATTAGACCATCAAACTAGTGTTTCTGATAGCTTAAACCACGGTTTGAGCTCAAACCCCAGTTGGGACTACCCAAACCCTAGTTTAGGCCAAATAAAAGCGGTCCGAAAGTTCGGAACGGTGAATGTGTAGATAATTGACGATTTCTGTCGTGTGTGAGCATTAATAGTTGCAGAAATATATGTAAATTACCCAAAACTAACGAACTCCACCCAAATCCACCAAAATACACACATGACACCAAAATACACACATGACACCAAAATAATGACCATCTGTTCAAACACCTGTGGTATGAACAACAAAATCCTCTTTCAATGATACCAAATTTTACTCCGATATTAAATATCTACACGGTATTACACTCGCCATCTTTTCAACCAATGGAATAGTGGATGATTTAAATTGGGCCCGGTTCGCTAATTCAGTAATTGTAGCGCGCGCGAAGACCGGGACCCCGTTGGTCCCGGCCTTCGTGCGCGTTACAATTACTGAATTAGAGAGCCGGGCAGAAGGTATACTACTAGTACCACTTCCGTTGATTGAAAAGATGGCGAGTGTCGCACCCGGTATAGATATTTAATATTAGAGTAAAATTAGTTATGATTTAAAGAGGCTTTTGTCGTTTATACGACAACATTCATATGGCTACAGTGTGTTCCACAAGGCCATGCTGACGTGTGTCACACACCCCGACGCCGATAGAAACTGCATTCGACGTCAATTTGACGTCATTGCGGCATGCGGCGTCCTAGAGAAAATGGACACGAAGTAAAGGAAAACACATTTATTGGTGGTATTATTGGACATATTCGTCAAATCGAATCCAGTTGCTTGATTTCAAGTACAATATTCAAGTATTTTGAAAGAACGAAATTGGCAGATCAGACTGTGGGCATGCTACACTGTCGAAAACCGCATAATTGACACAGTCCTGGATCTATACTGGGAGCAAAGCCCACAAGCCCCATTTCTCAATTCACACCAAAATACTGTTACAGTAGAACCTCTCTAAACGGGACACACAGGCAGTCGGTGTATCCTCAACTGTATGCGTTTCAGTGGTGTATATTTATGATGACAATGGCATTATGACATACTGTCTGTTCCACGTTTTTCTGCCGACGAACTTTTGGCTATTAAGCACATTCAATCTAAAAAAATACTTAATTGCAAGTACTTTTTCATCAATAACAAAAAAGTCACCCTCCCCAAAAAAATTATTTGATGAAATTCCATCAAATATTGATTTTATTGCGAAAAGAAAACGAAAAACGAAAATTTTTGGAAATTGACTCCGAAACCTGGCGAGATAGCTTGAAAATGATGTAACTAAGAAAACAAAAGTTAGATTTTGAAAATCAGCCCACAAATAAAAAAAAGTATTTAAAAAAAATCTATTTTCAGCCCCCATCATAATTGTTTTTGGGGAGGGTGACTTTTTTGTTATTGATAACTTACTGTTAAATATTTGTTAGATTTAATGTGTTTAATAGCCAAAATTCGTCGGCAGCAAAACGTGGAACAGACAGCAATCATATTTCTGATTTACAGTGGAACATCTCTAAACCGGACACCCTGGGGACCTCCAGGGTGTCCGGTTTAGAGAGGTTTCACTGTACATGCACATCTGCTATGTTCGACCTCATGGCGAGTTATTATTCTCAAACATAATACAGACTGCCATATATAATATTATTCCCTGTGTAGAAACCTGTCATAAAATATACCCTAGAGACAAATTGCTGCAACTAAATAGAATACGCAATATAATTTCCTAGAAATTGATTGGTTAGCGAGGTAATGGCTTCTTTGTCTATATTTGCACACACTCGAAACATGATTCACACTACATACATATTTCGAAATAGGATGATTCGGCTATTTCCGTAATCCATGTACTTCGATAGATGACGAATATTTCTGGCTGTGACTGGAGTAGAAGCGCGGCTATGGCGAACAGTGTAGTCACCGTCAGCCTGCGCATATGTACAGTCAGTAGCCTATTTCATCAACATTGCAAAGTATACTTTAGTAGCAAAGTATACTTTGAGGGAGAAATTTTCAATTTTATGATAAATTTATTAATTTTTATTATACTGAATTTATTACATTATCACAGCCAATTTGGCTGTGATAATGTAATAAATTCAGTATAATAATTCTGCATACTTTTAATCATGAAATATATGCATTTGTTAGTTATATATGAAATAATGCATTTCAGGAAAAATAAATGATTACTCCCTCAAAGTATACTTTGCTAGTAAAGTATACTTTGCAATGTTGATGAAATAGGCCCCTGATCAGGGCCTAGACGGTTTGTACGTGATATATCTGCTGTGCGCTGCACAGACGTTATCTATCATTATCAGACAGCGGAACTGCACAGAAGATTAAGAAACAAGACTGGACACAATTGTCATAATCATTGACTGGAGAAATGGGGCTTATGTGTTTTGCGACCAGTGTAGATCTCCCACTTGTCCCAGGGTGTCCGAGTTAGAGATAGTTCACTGTACATTAACAGGCAATTGACGGCGATCGCGAATGTATTTTAATAGTATACATGTAGTTTCAGTACTCTGTACTTGTATGTTTGCCTAGCGTGAGTACATTTTTGGGGTGTTGTCTAAAAGTGAATATTACAGAGCATACACAAGTGCCTGCGTTAAACTTTCCATGCTGTCAGCGTTCTGAACCTTTACTGGCAATCTCAACTCGCAGTCAAGCAGTTTGATTGACTGAGCCTGAGCTGTAGCACAGCTCAGACTCAGTCAAACAATCTGCTTGATACACAGCACAATATTCAAGCATTTTGAAATAAATAAATGCAAATATTAGCAAGATTAGCGCACGCGGTGGTGTGGCTCTGCATAGAATAGCTCTCAATTACACCAATGAGTGCCGACCTTGTATGATTATCACCAGTATGTACAATAATTTAATACAATCAAAGTACTGAAAGTACTGCCACCAGAGTATGAATTGTAGAACGGACGTACAGCATGTGACATTGAGCTACATTTTCTACTTAAATGATTTAGCAATTTTAACTGTGTTGTGTGTTAAATTATTTCCTCAGCCACCATAATGTCATTATTTGGCAACACTTATCCATGTTAACAACACGTGTCTTGTACATTCTTGTGAATATATTCAGATATTGTTTATATTCAACCCATTCGAGAGATCACCTCGTCTCAGTACTTTCAGTATTTTGATATAATGTATGTTTAACCCTTTGTACCCGAAAGCCCGCTATAGCGGTTTACGCAAACAGTGCAGATCCAGATGAGCCGGCTCGTAACGAGCCGTCTCATCAGGATCTGCACTTTTTGCAAGCAATTTTCAAATTGTTTAGAACAAAAACACCGCCTTTTCGTAAATGGACTAATCTGAAAATCATTTTGTAACGATTTGACTGGTCGGAAAATTAGCACATCACAGTCCATTCCAGTTAATTAGGGTTGAAATGGTTAAAATACAGTAACCGCCTTTGTACTGGTGTTAGACTACAGCGCGTTGCAAAACTTCTTTCTGAAATCAGCCAATCAGAGCGAACCACGTTGGGAGACTTCGCCTTTTCTGTAATTAGGACCAAATTGTCGTTGTTCCGGAGATCCGCGACCGGTGAAAATAATCATTAAATGGCATTGTCTAATTTCAGCAATGTCGCGTTCTTCTTTCAAATTATGACTAAACACTACATTTAATTAAACATCTGTTACGACGAATAGCAGCTTCAGTGATTATGCAAAAACATCTGCCGACTTTTGGAGAAATTGGATATGTAAGAATACACCACGTAGTGAAGTCGTTTTCTCTGGATTTGGACGGAGATCGTCCTATAACCAGAGTGAATGCTCTGGAAATCAATCGATGCAATGCAATTATTTAAAGTAATAATAACCGTTGTTTCGCATTGGCAGTGAATTCCAAAAACAGCGCTATTCTCGTATTACCAGGAGTTGTGCAAAACTATAATTACTTGGCTATAAGGTGGACCACTACCATTGATTTTATTATAACCTAACCATTAAACACACATTTTGGCTGTTCTCTGCTACTTTCACTGTTAGTATGGATGTTGTGGGACCTATTTGTGGCTGGGCTCCTGATCGAATAACACACTATTGTAGCCATGTATCGATATAAACTGCGTTTCAGAAGCGTGACGGGCGTTTCATTGTTGAATGGCGAACAGTGCAGATTCTGATCAGACTGTGTGGATGCATAGGCTGATCTAGATTTACACTGTTTGGAACGACCACAAGCCAAATTTCTTTAGTCACAGCCACATTTCACTATAACATGCAATAGTGGTGGTGGCCCAAAATCAAAATATCAGTGGCTGGAAGTGAAACTACGTCACGAGACTAACATGTTCAGAATTAAAAAACAAAGTTATATAAACTATGTGGTTGAAAATGATGCAAAAGTTAGTACATTAACATGCTTGTGAAGCTGACTAGTACATTAGTTTATGCAATCAAACAGCATAACACGTATGAATTATTTTCTTTACCGTACAACTTTACCGCACTATACCGCGCATGAATATATGTTTATTTAGTGTGCCTAAACCGATATCAAAATACAGCAGGTCTAGCCAAGTAATAATATAGTTGCAAAACTCCAGGATATAATTATCCCAAACCCACGGGAGTTTACGGTATTTGGCCACAATGCAATGTGACGTCCAAGCATGCTACATAGCATACACGTAATACGTTACTGGTACCACGTGGACGCGTTTCCCAACCGCCGTGGAACCAGTAGCCTATTTCATCAACATTGCAAAGTATACTTTACTAGCAAAGTATACTTTGAGGGAGTAATCATTTATTTTTCATGAAATGCATTATTTCATATAGAACTAACAAATGCATATATTTGATGATTAAAAGTATGCAGAATTATTATACTGAATTTATTACATTATCACAGCCAATTTGGCTGTGATAATGTAATAAATTCAGTATAATAAAAATTAATAAATTTATCATAAAATTGAAAATTTCTCCCTCAAAGTATACTTTGCTACTAAAGTATACTTTGCAATGTTGATGAAATAGGCTACAGGTGTGCAGTCTGATCAGGTTCTACGGTGGTAGGAAAGTTAGGTTTGTGCCAGCGTTTGATAAGATAATGGCAATTGAGTCGGAGTGGCATTGGTCACCAATCGATTTCGCAGACCTCGGTAATAATACAAGTGTTACGCTATATATATAATATATACGGGCATGTATATGATCTTATCCCGTCAACACAGTGCGTATGTACCGTGAAACACGGTGCCGTGAAACAGTTTCGATATCAATACGACCTAATCACTGCGCATGAATATGTGCGGTTGTCATACTAGTCGATTCACCGATTTTGAGGATGCGGCTGGGGTTATTTATTTTTGCATTTTAAAGCTATTTGTATGTATTGGCGGGATAAATAGAATAGTAGGTTAGTGCCGTGAATGGGAAAAAATATCTGGCAAGGCTCAAGAATTTCTTTATTTCTCATGAGAAGTATATGTTGTGACCACTCATTTGAACCGTCTCGCCGAGACGGTTCAAATGAGTGGTCACAACATATATTTTGGTTCAGAAATAAGGAAAATAGATAGAGAATAGTAGGTTAGTGCCGTGAATGGGAAAAAATATCTGGCGCGGCACGGAAACGGGATGGGCGAGGCTCTGCCTTGCCAGATATATTTTCCAATTCACGGCACTAACCTTCTACTCTCTATTTATACAACAGTATGCCACGTACACATCCACGGGTAATACACATAGAATACAATATCGGTTTCCTCTATACTGGCATATAAGCCATGTGTGTTTTGTTCCACCAAGTATAATTTAAACATTCGAAATAACCAATATTAGTTGCAGAATGCGTAGAAATTAATTTTACTAAACATACAGTTGCTGTAGATATGCAGCTCTGGGGCCCGTTTGATTAAATTTCGTACGATAAAAAAGTGCGTACGAATATTTCCATGAACTTGCTACTTAGATTAACATGTTTCTCTAATGCTACCATTTTGTAATTTTCCAAAATCGACTGTCAGAACAAATGTTATTTTGGATTTCAATTTTTCACTTACGAATTTCTTGGTCGTCCGTAGTTTAGTGAAACGGGCCCCTGTTGTGTATAAAAAATGACATTCGTCAATGTCACACATACAGTTTAAGATGTCAATTTCAGCACTGTCAGCGATGACATCAGAGACTATGAAAAGTGGTTACATTTACAATTGTGTCTACACTGTCACGTTTCACTATAAGTAAGTAAGTAAGTAATTTGTTTATTATAGTGACATGTGTAAACGTACAAGAATAAATATAACATTGATAATCATACTAATTACACCCGGCCCATTGGACCTATATGTCACCTTGTTGCAACATAAATGTTTCACTTGATTCAAATAATGTCTGGTGTTTGCAGAACATGAGTTTCTGGATGCATGCATTTGCCGGACAATGACCGGACCAACGCTCAGCCCCCGACCCACGGTCACAACAGCTTACGGAACATTTTACTCATCAATACTGACAGCATTGATGTCTTAATGCGACCGTATTCTGTACAAATGCGTGAGCAGGTAGATTAGCAGGCTCGGGATTTCCAGCAAATACATGCGACCAATTATACAATTTGGCTTGTCGATGACCAGTGTAGTTTTTAATCGATATGCGTGTATACACAATTCGATTCTATGCCAGCTAGAGAATTGATATATAGAGGATATTCATATTTTAGCAACGAATATGACATATATGTTCATCTCGTGGTGTGGAATGTCCATATTTCACGAGTGCCGTACGGCACGAGTGAAATATGGACATTTCACACCACGAGATGAACATACATAGAGGATATTCATATTTTTGCAACGAATATGACATATATGTTCATCTCGTGGTGTGAAATGTCCATAGTTCACGAGTGCATAACGGCACTCGTGAAATATGGACATTTCACACCACGAGATGAACATATACAATGTACAGTGAAACCCCTCTAAACCGGACACCCTGGGCGGTCCCTAGGGTGTCCGGCTTAGAGAGGTTTCACTGTAAATCGTCATTTGATCATTCTGAGCCATTGTTGTGTGCTATGAGAATACGAAACAGACATTATCACCTGAGATAAATGACCAAGAAACTCGTCAATAATAAGATTACATGTGTTTTCTTGGTGTCCGGTTTCGAGAGGTTCCAATGTATATGAATGCTAGTCTTTTCACGTGTTCCATAAACACAATTTCTTCATTCACGTCAAAACATCACTAAGTGGTAGATTGCTTTTTTCCCATTATTATCATTACATTAATTTTAGTCTTGCCGGAGGATCGTTACAAAATTGTAGCCGAGGGACTGGAAAAATGGGGCTTATGGAATGTATGACCAGTGTAGCTCCTGATCAAATATCACACTCATGTAGCCTTATAACAATATGTATTGCTCGTTAGAAGCATGATGGGCGCTTCCGTAATGGAATGGCGAACGGTGCAGGCCCTGATCAGACTGCGCTAATGCGCAGGCTGATCTGGGGCTACACTGGTCGCATATATAACACACTGTTGTACACTGATAACGATCTACAGTCGAACACCAGTACCTCGAACGTCAGTATCTCGATGGTATCCCCTATCTCGTGATGTGATGGGTAACATGATTTGATATTTTTTGATATCTCAACTAAAATACGATCTCCCTTTGACTTCGAGATACTGGTGCTCGACTATGTATCGCTTGTAAGAAGCACGACGGGTGTTCCATTGCTGAATGGTGAACAGTGCAGATCATGATCAAACGGTGCTGATCTGGATCTATACTAGTCGCAAATAAAACGAATATGCCTCATTTCTCCAGTCACAGCCACAATTGTCGACTAGCGTAGACGCATATCCGCGTAGTCGGACTATGGATTACATAGAAACAAAATTTCTACCCGGCTCCATACCTCTCGCGAGGGTAGCAATTTAACCCCATCTCTTTAATGTAACAATTGGAAGAGTGATTTTTGCAATCGGTTATCCGGCGTGTTTGATATGTTATCCATATAAAACTGTCAAAGCTGTATCAATAAATCATTAATAAAGAACATACACATGCGGAAATTTTACAGTGTCAATGTGTTTATCTGACATTTACATGTATATCTTGTAAATTTGAAAGCTTCATTTCGTTGTTGAATGTTGAACAACAACAAGGGAAAAGATGGCTTCCATGGGAAAATTATTTCCCTATTCTATTATTGTTGGCAACTTACTAGTTCTACATCAAAGATTACTTGCTTAAAGGTATAAAATACACAGTTTACTCAATTTTGACCTACATGCAATAGGTCTGGGTATGCACTACGGTTGCTCACATTTTTTGAATGGGTCACATTGTAACCGTAGATAACATATATGAGGCGAATTATTGTAGCTATGGACTACACGGTTCGCGATTCAATTACAATACCACAGTATACAAGGTGTATGATCACGTGGTACTAACAACAACAACAAGTACTGAAACTTCCAGAATCCATCTGATTCAAAGTACGTATTCTTTTATATTGTCATTATTACGTAACGGATTTTGATGAAATATGGCGCACCAAACGCGTCTTGTTAAGCTGCATTTGGTGGTCTCTGTATGTTCGCCCATACTACTGTCGTTTTTGCGAAAAATCTATTTCCGTGTCTACCGACACGGAAATCGATTCTTCGCAAAAACGACATAAGTCTGTGCCGAAATACATGGACTACCAAATGCAGCTTCTTGAAGACGCGTCGTTTGCTGCGGCATATTTAATGAAAATCCGTTGCATATCAAGGAAAATATCAAATAATACTTACTTTGGAGTGGCCTACGTTGTTGTTGTTGTAACCACGTGATCATACACCTTGGTATAGCGAGTGTCGTCAACAGAACGAGTAGCTTTTAAAGATACACGCCCACTCAGGCACAAACTGTTCTATATAAATAGGAATTAAATAAGTATATACTTGTGTCACTATTCCACCAGTTCTAAAAAATACTTTTTTTTCTTTAGCTTATATTTAACGGCGGCACTGGCTCTAGGACCTTGCATGCCGTCTCCCAAGAATGGGAGAAAGAACGGAGGTAGAGATTTTTGAGTGAAGCCGGTAATTCGTATTTACAGAGCAACTACGAATTATCGGTACCCATTTACAGCTGGGTGAACTGGAGCAGTGTGGATAAAGTGTCTTGCTCAAGGACACAACGCACGCCGCTAGTACGAGTGCTCGCTATACTGATATAATCATTTAGTAATAGTTATTTTACTGATAGTGACTAACGGTGGTATCAGGCTATTTTCATATGCAAATGAGGCATGACATTTTGTAATTAGTTATACTGCCTGAAAAAATAACATTTTCGACAGATTATAAAGTATGATCATTGGACATCAAAATACAAATACAGAGAATAAATAGTAATGTCCGTTGACATTCTAAGGAAACACGGTTATCGCCCCTGATATCAGTGTCGAAATTTAAATAAATTCTGATATAAAACGTATGATAATGCCAATCAATACGTGGGGTAAAGGTGAATGAATGTTTATTGTATCAGAAAATGTCGCAGATGATGTCTCTGATATAAATAACAGTTTGTGCCTACTGAATGGGCATGTACCTTTAAGGCGACTAGACCGTACACGGGCGACTGGGCTACAGTGGGGTCCGCAGCGTGTAAGTGCACACACGAACGAACACGACAGGTTGGAACCAACCTGTCGTGTTCGTTCGTGTGTGCACTTACACGATGACCCCACTGAATATATAACTTGCTGCAAATCCATAAGGCACGATTTCTTTTCAGTCGGGCGCCACTTTTTATCAATCAATGTCTAAAAAAAACCCTATCGAGCATCTGGCGATGGGGCAATTCGTTATCGGTAATTGGTAACAGGGAGACAAATTGATGGAAACCAATTTGTTTAAAATATGAGCCCGGCTCTGGAAGTACCTACCTTGTTGTAACATCGTATATATCACCGATATTTGTTTCGAAAATATTTGCAGTAAATGACACTTTGTTTGGTCAATTTTCGACGTCATTTATTTAACATTTTCGACGTCATTTGCGGGAAATTTTGCACTTCATTTCTACAATACTACCGGTGAAAAAAAGACGATGCGATAAGGGCCCAATTATTTCACCAACCATATCAAATCGAACGTTTGATCCGCTTACATATGAAGCAAGCCATGTGATTTTGTTAATAGTAAGAAGATGTGTCAGTTTTCATTATTTGTTTTACAGAAACTGTGACATAAAAAAGCCTCTGAATTATTACGCGTTTCCTAGTCACGCGATATCAAATGCCACTGATCTGGTATTATATGTATAGCTTACCAACATTCACGCCATATTTATATCGTTACGGCCCTGGGGGCCGTTTCACTAAACATCGTACGACTAAAATGTTCGTAAGTGCAAAATTATGATAGTCTGTAAATTTCACATTAAGAAAGTTTTCTTGTAAATAATTATTGGATTTACATTTATTGAGCATAGGCTGCATATGCAGCCTATGCTCAATAAATGTAAATCCATAAATTGACATTTACAGACGATCTGAAATTTGAACTTACGAACATTTTAGTCTTAAGAAGTTTAGTGAAACGGGCCCCTGTTTACGCCGAGATGTAACAATTAATGGTGATATATTTTCCATTACTGTCCAATTAAGGATCCATCACCAAGCTATTAAAGTAATAGAACGACATTCAATGGCTGAATGTCTGGAAAGTTCGGTTGTTTATTCGTCGCTGTACATGTACATCTATACATACGAGTTACTGTGCCCGTATTCCGCTTAAGGTATTAAGTCAAAGATAGACATAGTTGGCTTCAATGATAATTGCTTCATTAGTCATGTGATATATGAATATAACATATGTGAATATTGTCTTGTTACTGTATATATATGGTACATTGAGTTGCCATCTCCGCCATCTTTGTATGTAAAAGCCATCGTACAGTTTCACTACTTCGTGCGTTTGATACATACAGCAAATAACATGACAGTAAACCAAATAAAATGTTGTACAATACACCATAGACATATATGACAACGGGTTGCTATAAATTATGCGAGCAAACTATACAAAAGATGCGATATCTGAGCATTTCTCCCACCAATCTCAAAATAAATGTTGATGTGTAAACTTTTCAATCTGATGTACAGCCTATTGCTAGTGTACATGTTACGCATAGGTAAAGCCATATTTACTCGCATAGTAGGTGAGTAGACACCAGGGACAATACACTCAGGTAACTGCTTACATGCCACGTGGTTTCATTGCTAATAACAGTAGTTGGTAGATATGTTATGTGTAGTTTGGTTTGCCAGGTAAAAGTGATACACTGCGCGATTTTATGTGTATCATGTTATTTACAATGGTGGTTCGTGTTGTTAAAATCACAGGCACGAACCTGTCCAGAAAACTGACATATTTTACTGTTGGGTGTAACAATTGATAGGAGTCCATTAACCTGTTTTTTCTACATGTGATTAGCTACATTATATCATATGTTCTACTTCATATGTTGTGTTTTGTGTCTAACGCCAGAAGAGGTGAAAGTGGCTGATGGCGTGAACACACAAACATTGCCGAGATCGCTATACTCCATGTGCCGTATACATGTGGGATACAGTAATGAGGCAGCGTTCACATTTATGTTATACATATATTCCATCACATTTACGAAGGAATTATCTTTGAATCAAAGGATGATCAGGTATATAACGGGTCCTTAAGTATTGGCTAATGTCATGTGTGAGAATACCATTTGCGGGAAATGGCGGGAAATTCCGTATATATCTGATCGTTTAATGTTTAAATATGTTGTCTACACTTCGCTATTATTTACAGACGAAGAAACTCATCAATTCACAAATACGATTTATTATTAACCCTTTCACCCTTAAGTGACTGGAATGGATTTTGATATGTTAATTTTGAAACCAATCCAACCGTCACAAAATAGTTTTCAGACTAGTCTATTTATGGGCCTATTTTTTGTTCTCAAATATATGAAAATTAATTGCAGATCCTGATGAGACGGCTCGTTACGAGCCGGCTCATCTGGATCCGCACTTTTTGCATAGACCGCTATAGCACGCTTTCGGGTTCAAAGGGTTAATGCTTAAATGTGCATGTACCATCGAAAGAAATCGTACATACAGCAGAGGATGCATCATTGCAGTAGTACAATTTCAGCATACGCACTTATTGAATACCATGTTCTGGAAATGTAGAGAGCCGTGTTTCGTATGATCAATTTCCATATCAATTACATAAGAACACAGAGAACATAGACGCTCGGTCTAGATGAGAACAACATGACCGTCTGCAAATAGTTTGCAAAGTCGCCCATGTTTTGTTCAGTAGACAGTCTGTTTGTCGGCGAAAGTATTTAAAATGAATATTACCGTATACGTATCACTAGATATAGGCGGATTAAAACTTATTTAAATATATATCGAGTGCAGGCTTTGAAATTGTTCATGGTCATTGGCCTTCCATTAGCCAACTCAGCGAATTTGAATAAAACCCCAACGACAGTTGTACTATCCTGTATATTTTTTATGCGGGGGCGTTTGTTAAGCCAATTGGTAGAACAGTAATCAGTTCGCCCATAACTGGAAAGGAATCTATAAATCATGATCATAATTATTAATATATTGCTTTACTCTTCCACTATCAGTAATAGTGTATATTGTATATTAAAATATGAAAACAATATGACAAACACTGCAGATCCTGATGATCCGGCTCGTTACGAGCCGGATCATCTGGATCTACAGTGTTTGCAAAATCGATTTGATAACCTTTTAGGTTGACACGATTATTTATGATTCAGCAAAGTGGTTTTTAAATTGAAAATCACTGAACTGTGTTGGCGATACGAAATTTACTTCCCACATAAATAATGTATTAACTAATATTGAACAGAGGACAGGTGTACTAAATGTTGCTTCAATCCACAGGGTCAATGATCGGCAATTGTACCATAAGTGTCCGCGCTACCGAATCAGCTCCCCCATCCACGTGTTAGCTTATTTCCAGCCGGTATGTAATATGTACACCACGTGCCATAAATGTTTCGTTAAAGCTGTTTTCACTGCATAAATTAAATGAAAATTAAACCGCATTGCATCCATCCATCAAATGACCAAAGCAAATCGTTTTCACAATACCATTTTAAGAAATAAAACACTAATCCTTAACACAAGGACAGATTGTATATACATACACATAGAGCCGATAAAAAATTGCAACATCCAGACACTAATGTGAATGTATGGCATTGATATACAGTATACGGGGCAGTTTCGTTTTAAAATTCCATTACTGAACATATTTATCACAACTGTCCCATGTGACAAAAATTTTAGTGGATGAAATTGTATTTTACAGTTCAATATAACAGCGTAGCCATAATACACTAGCGAAATAGATATGCAAATGGGACCGCTACTGAAAACACACTCGGTGATCAGCACAACATCAGTGTGTGATGCTATTATTATAAAATAACAATATTCAACCATCGCAAATGTTCGATTATGTTTAATAAACATAATCGAACATTTGCGATGATTGAATATGGTAGTACATGTAACTTGTTGTCTAGTAGCATAAGAAACTCGGAGTAATCAATAAACTCGTTTCATAACTATCATATTAAATCATCACTCATGAAAGATCCTCTAGTATACAACAACAGCAACATTCAATACAGTGTACACAACCGTCTGACCAGTAGTCTATTTCATCAACATTGCAAAGTATACTTTAGTAGCAAAGTATACTTTGAGGGAGAAATTTTCAATTTTAGGATAAATTTATTATTTTTTATTATACTGAATTTATTACATTATCACAGCCAATTTGGCTGTGATAATGTAATACATTCAGTATAATAACTCTGCATACTTTTAATCATCAAATATATGCAGTCGTCAGTTCTATATGACATAATGCATTTCGGGAAAAATAAATGATTACTCCCTCAAAGTATACTTTGCTAGAAAAGTATACTTTGCAATGTTGGTGAAATAGGCTACAGACGTTCCAAGTTCGATACTCAAGCTTTTGGGCGGTGGCCGAGTGCAAATTCTAACTGTTTCTACACTATAGCCGAGTGAGAGAAAATGAATGATATATATATGCGGCTTCAAACTTGAATTGTTACATGACTGCCGTTGTTTGACACCGCACACATCCGTGTTCAAACGTACAGCACGTGTTGTTTGACCATGGCAGTAGACAATGCTCATTCCGGGGCCAAGCCAACACCTACGTAATGCATGTGTCTCATGATGTTACTAGAACGCGCCATTACGTCACCAGACCAGTTCACAATGGTCGCACTGGAACTTTGAAATTGATGGGGCTGCATCACACGACGTGTACTGCGGCCCCGAAATATGTACAGTATGTGTAAATCAGCTGTTTGAATGGAGCAGATTATCAAAGTACCGAAAGTACTGCATAAATGCTCAAATTGCATGACATTTCCGACGGAAATGTAACAATAACGTTCGACCATATCCAGCCATGGGTAAACGTTTGCCGTGGCATTCTGGAACTGTTTGACCCGCGGGCTACGGCCTTATGGTTCAAGCAGTTCCCTCGTGCCACGGCAAACGTTTACACACGGCTGGACATTGTCGAACCTTATAATAAAGTATGTTTGGGCCTGACCAGATGTTCCAAGTTCGATACTCAAGCTTTTTGGCGGTGGCCGAGGACAAATTTAACGCTGTCGTTTTTGTCCACATTCTTTTTTATAAACTATAGCCGAGTGACAGAAAATGTAATATACTTTTTGTCACCACCCAGTTTCTGTCACCCCAAATATTTATATTGTGATATACATGCTGCTTGAAACTTGAAATAAAGTATGTTTGTACTTGACCGGACGTTCCAAGTTCGATATTCAAGCTTTTTTTTGTGGCTGTGGTCGAGGGAAAATTTCACTCTGGCGTTCTTACACATTTTGTCTACACTATAGCCGAGTGACATAAATATATTAGACTTTTCACGTTGTTTGTAAACCCTGCATTGTAAAGTCTATTACATTTTTGTCACGCGACTATTGTGTGGAAAAAAGGTTACAAAAGCGAAAGTGTTAAATTTAAATTTGCACTCGGCCACCGCCCAAAAGCTCGAGTATCGAACTTGGAACGTCGGGTCAGGCCCAAACATGCTTTATTTCAAGTTTGAATCAAGCATATGTCGTGTATCACAATATTAATAGTTGATGCTACAGCAACCGGGATACATGTACAAAAACCGGCGCGTACGATAACGGTTTTTGCAACCGGCGGTTTTTGTAACCCGTATGCCATGAAAAGTATATTTCCTTTTCCCTCACTCGGCTATAGTGTAGACTAAAGTTGTAAAAAAGACAGAGTGAAATTTGCACGCGGCCATCGCTCAAAAGCTTGAGTACAGAACTCGGAACGTAGAGTCAGGCCCAGGCATACTTTATTTTAAGTTTGAAGCAAGCATATCTCATGTATCGCAATATTAATATTTGAGATTACACAAACCGTTGTCTTACAAAAACGTCAACGGTTTTTGTTTCCCCCGGCTTTTGTAACCCCTATGCCATGAAATGTTACAAAAACCAGGGTGGGGGTGGGGTTACAAAAACCGGCTCTACAGATGTGAAACATTTTACGCTGGCGCGGAGAGCAGCACCAGTGATAAGTATAGTACACTGGCACGAAACCCCGGGTCCGTGTGGTTTACAAAGTTAACCCTTTCACCCCTAAGTAACTGGAATGGATTTTGATATGTTAATTGTGCAAGTTATCCAACCGTAACAAAATTATTTTCAGACTAGATTTATGAAAAGGGGTGTTTAATCTCAAATATATAAAAAAAATACTTGCAAAAAGTGTAGATCCTGATGAGACGGCTCGTCACGAGCCGGCTCATCTGGATATACACTGTTTACCAATACCACTATACAGGCCTGTGGTGTTGAAAGGGTTAAAGGTACATGCCCACGTGCCAGGTTATAATATAGGGAGGCAGACCTTTTTCGTCCATTCGTTACATATGACATTCTTAGGGTAAAATAAAGTCATTAACCATTTCCCGGCGATATACTTGGCAGTATTATACTTATATCAAACAGGATATCAGGGGCGATAACCGTGTTTCCTTAAAATGTTAACTGACATTACTATTTATTCTCTGTTTTTATGTTTTGATGTGCAATGATCATAGTTTATAATCTGTCGAACATATTATTTTTTCAGGTGACTCATTTAATTAGCATAAATAATTAAAAACATATCATGACTCATTTGCATATGAAAATAGCCTGATACCACCGTGCGTCACTATCAGTAGAATAAATATTACTAAATGATTATATCTGTATAGCGGGCACTCGTAATGTTTACAACTGGTGGGAAATTGACACAAATATACACTTATTTAATTCCTATAAAGAGCAGTTTGTGCCTACTGAGTGGGCATGTACATGTACCTTTAAGCCGTATTTCAACATAGCAACCCAGTCACTTTCACACGGTATGTTTATTGTATCGTGTGAAAGTAAAATAGGTTACGTATACTGACCATGAAAAACGGTATTATTATGCTAATAATGTACACATACATTCACTCTTTAATTTGCAATACGAAAAGTGTAGGTATTTAACTAAATGTCACACCACCCCACTAATTTCGTCAAATCAACTACATATCAATGGTGTACGGTTACGATAAGCGGGACAACTTGACCGCCAGGTGACCAATTTCGGTGATAGATAAGGTTTAACCAAGCTAAATCAAGCAGACACGTTTATTCTTGTTCACAAACATGTTACTATATATGTATATATTTTGAAAATTTACGATATTTTCCGTAAATCAAATGTTGGCTATGAAAATTTTAGGATCGGCGTTGATGTGTAGACTGTCATGATCACAAAGGCAGCATCGGCATGAACGGTTGAAATCCCTGAACTAACACGGAATTAACCCCTAAGTAACTGTAATGGATTTTGATACGTTAATTTTGCAACCAATCCAATTGTCACAAAATTATATTCAGACAAGTCCATTTATGAAAAGGTGGTGTTTTTAATCTCAAAATATATGAAAATTACTTGCAAATGGTGCAGATCCAGATGAGACGGCTCGTTACGAGCCGGCTCATCTGGATCTGCGCTGTTTGCAAATACCGCTATACAGCTGGTTGTCGGGTTCAAAGGGTTAATTCAAGCTCGACACTCCTCGACCTTTCAGAGGGTCCGGTTTGACGAGGTTCAATATTAGCTTTTTTTAATCTTACATTTAAGGTTAGGAATTGGCTCGAGGACCTTCCAAAACCCGGGCATTTGAGCCTAAAAACGTGTTAGGCTAATTACCGTTGGCCCGTTTGTTTCCGAATTTACTAATATCTGCCATACAGTCGAAATATGTGCATTAAATGAAGGAGGTAATGAGGCGGTTAATTTAACCTAGCTAGTTCATTCTCCTATCGCACGAAGCCGGTATGTCGGACCGTGAAAAGGGCTGAGTGTGAGTGCATGTGATATATGCAGACTCAGCCGTAACAGTGTTATCCTATATGATGATGATGATATTTTGTATCAGTATTAGCTTAGCTAATACCATTGAATAACCAGAAATCACGAACAAAAACCCTTGAGAATTTTCTGATTTTATTACAGTGAAACCTCTCTATACCGGACCCTCTGGGGACCACATTGTGTTAAATTTAGATGGGTTTCACTGTAGTGTGTTTCATTGTCGTGTCTGTTCATGATTGCAACTGACAAAACATGTTTATGATGTGGTTAATTACAGTGGAACCTCTCTAAGCCTGACACCCTGGATCTTCCAGGGTGTCAGGTTTAGAGAGGTTCCACTGTATATGGGCGACAGTCTGCGACTTCGCTATGTTTCCGACCAGCGTAAGCCCAGTACCCAATTTCACAAAAATTGCTAAGCATAATTATCTAGCTACATATCTTTTGAGGGAGAAATCAATTATTTCCCCAGAATGCATTATTTCATATAGAACTAACGAATGCATATATTTGATGATTTAAAGTATGCAGAATAATTATACTGAATGTATTACATTATCACAGCCAAACTCGCTGTAATAAAGTCAGTATAATAAAAATTAATAAATTTATCCTTAAATTGAAAATTTCTTCCTCAAAGTATACTTAGCAAGATAAGTATACATTGCAATTTTGGTGAAATATTTATGGAACGCCACATCTACATAAACTCAAATAATTATTGCTAGCTCAAAACAATTAGAGCTAGCATTACCTATTTATAGTCCGGTTTAGAGAGGTTCCGCTGTACATGATCATAAAAAACGTATCTCGACCACTGTTGATAAAAGTTGGTACACGACCGTCTGTGCTCATTTTTCAGTATTTGTCAATTTATTTATTTCAAAATACTTGCATAGTGTGCGTTAAATCAAGCAGCCTGATTGACTGAGCCTGAGCTGTGCTACAGCTCAGGCTCTGACAATCAGATTGCTTGATTGCGAGTTGGCATTGAATGACAATAGATGTTCAGAAACGTTGATACATTTGGGGAGATCAACGCCGGCGGTTGTTTAGAGTGCACTACTTATTGATGTCGACACTTGAAACATATTATGAAATAATTCCAGTACAAAAATATTTACACAATTCCCTAACATTTGATTGGCTCGTAGCAAGTCTCTGTCCAAAATTTATATCCCAGTAAACTCCCACGCCAAACTCCCACTTCGTCCAGTATTCCCGCGACTTTTCCAAGTTTATACCCCGATAAATTCAACAAAAAGGCCATTCATTCCTATATTAAAATCCTTCCCGCCATTGTATACATTGTATAGCTATTATATATATTGACACGGCAATTACATCATGCACAATACATCATAATGATATCACAAACATGTGAAAGGCGGTGTCTTTAATTGACGCCTTCATTTACATGGAACGTCGTTTCAAGTCGATGCCTATTTTTTTTTCCGAAATTGTTTGAGATTTGTTCTCCAGTACTTCATTGAACTTTATTTATTGCTACTTAACCAATTTCAGCCCACGTATACATTCATTACAACTAAGGTACCCATACGCCATCCTGGAATCGAGCTCAAATTATACGTGGGAGGGTATTACGTTGATCCAACCATACTTCCTCTTGGCTCATTTTTCGGTCAATTAGTTATACCCGCTATTTAAACACATATGGGTGTATTGTTTGTCAAGGATCTCCGTCCGTCCGTCCGTCCGTCCGTCACGTCATTTGTGAAAAGTAAAACTTTTAAACCGCAGTAGCTGGAGCCTTGATAGTTGGTATGTCGCTTCCTTGCGATGTCATTCAAAGCAAAATGGCGGCTTCCACAGGTAGATTCCACATTGTATCTGATTAAATCTTCGATTTATTTACGATGAGATTCAATACTGGCTGGTTTTAGACTCCACATTTGTCATAATAAGCAATAATTCCAGCACAAAAATACTTACACAATTCCCTACCATTTGATTGGCCCGTACCAAGTCTCTGTCCAACATTTATATCCCAGTAAACTCCCACGCCGAACTACTTTCCGTAACCGTGAGGCGCAGTTAAAATAATTCTTAAGAAAACGGAAAATAAACACATTTTCTTGATTCATTTATTTCAAATGCTGGAATTATAAGGAATGAATGGCATTTTTGTGGAATTTATCGGGGATATAAACTTGGAAAAGTCGCGGTAATACTGGACGAGGCCTTCCGGCCTTCGTCCAGTATTCCCGCGACTTTTCCAAGTTTATACCCCGATAAATTCAACAAAAAGGCCATTCATTCCTACATTAAAATAATGACGGACATGTCCGTGTCGTTTCTTATGTCGCATATACATGTACTCTAAAAATAGACAAAATTCAGCTGAATTTTCTGTTGACAATGACCAATCAGAGGCCGCGATTAGGGGTCAAGGATGAAAAAATAAAGGCAAAATCGGCACTTCATATATTAGGCTACTTCAGGTATATTAGGCTACTTCAGATATAAACATTTATTCAACCCCCTGTATTATGCTACATGGAGCAATAATTGCGGTATACACATCTTGTGACGACTCTTCAATACATTTGCGCAGAAATAAACAATGTAATCAGTTGTAATGAATGTACACGTGGGCCGAAATTGGTTAAGTAGCAATATATATTCATAGGTGCACCAAGCGTAGATCTTATCTCAAATGTTGTATTAAACTTCTCATTATCTGGATTTCATTGCTATTTGCCCCAATTATATCGATATAAAAGCTTATTGCATTCATTGAAGATTGCATCGAACCGTTTTAGTAAAATATTACGCAATGTCTTTTGTGTCTGGACGGTCATTTTTGTCAGTCTGTATTAAATACGAGATTACATCTACATGATAACAATCCTGTGACGACATGTATCGCATACCGACGGGCAATACACTATTGTAATACCGAAAAAAACACTGGCGGCGTTCTGCTGAATGACCGTCTCCAAAGTGCAATGGGTTCGTACTCGCCGATGTTCGTACTGTGTAACCTCTCCATGCCGGACACCCTGTGCAGTGGTGCCTCCGGACAACGAGTGTAAAATAGCGCCAGCGCTAAACTGGCCAATATTTGTCAATTTCTGTTTTTTCAAAAATACTCGAATATTGTGCCTGAAATCAAGCAACTTGATTGACTGAGCCTGAGCTGTGCTACAGCTCAGGCTCAGACAATCAAATTGCTTGATTGTTAGTCAGCATTGCCAATAAATGTTGAAACGTTGATACACTAACGCCGGCGGTAATCTTGCCAATATTTGTCAATTTCTTTAATTCAAAATACTTGAATATTGCAGCTGAAATCAAGGAATTTGATTGACTGAGCCTGAGCTGTGGTACAGCTCAGGCTAAGACAATAACATTTCTGGATTGCGAGTTGGCATTGCCAATGAATAGACGTTCAAAAACGTTGATAATCAGGTCTAGATTAACGAGGGCGGTTGTGTACTCTAATGTTATGCCGAGGAAAAAAGAACAGCGGCATTCTGAATGACCTTCTTGAATTGAAAGTGCAATGGGTTCGTACTGGTCGATGTTCGTACTGTGCAACCTCTCTATACCAGACACCATGCGAAATCAAATTGCTTGGCTGTGAGTTGGCATTGGCAATATATGTTGAAGCGTTGATACGTCGTTACGAGCCGGTTCATCTGTATTTGCCCTGTTTGCAAACGCCGCTATAGCGGGCTGTCGGGTTCAAAAGGTTAATGGAATCTACCTAGTTGACAAATTTGGATTTTCATTTCGGGTGCGTAGCCAAAGGACGCCTATTAACGTTACCGAACGTCTATTGGCAATGCCAACTAGCAATCAAGTAACTTGATTGGATGAGCCTGAGCTATGGTACAGCTCAGGCTCAGCCAATCAAGTTGTTTAGTGTCAAGCGTAATGATTCAGTGTGTTGACATACATACATTGCCACATATTGGCAAGATTAGCTAGCGCGGGCGGTCTTACATCTAGGCGTTTATCTGCCACTTTCAAGGTAGTCTGTATATTTCCAACTAACCGGCGGTCCAAACTATTATTGCGATTTGGTTTCGTATACAATTCAGCGGCATTGCCACACCGTCGCATAATTTATACAAGGCTAATTGCTACGTGTCGATAAAATCAGGATTGTTAATGGCGGTTAGGAAAACGATACGTAATAAACTACGAACCCAGCGTTCCAACGTTTCGGTCCAAGGCCATTGTCCTTTATAAAGACATTGGGCCCACTGTTCCATGAACCCTCTGTTCCCACGTTTCGGCCCAAGGCCTTTATCAAGGATGAAAGAATTGGGTGGAAACGTTGCAAAAGGTTATTAAGTATCGTGCAATATCTTATATTATTGCAGAAAGCTGGTTATGTATGTAATTCTATCCATGTTAGGTTTGTCGCCAATTGGGCGACCCTGTAAAGTAAATACAGTGAAACCTCTCTAAACCGGACACCCTGGGGACCTCCCAGGGTGTCCGGTTTAGAGATGTTCCACTGTAAATCAGACTTTTGACCATTCTGAGGCATTGGTGTGTGCTTTGAAACATGCATTATCATCTGAGCTAAATGACATTAGTAACCAGGGATTCCGCTGGAGAAAATAAAAAATCGCCACTTCAAAAAAGATAAACAATTGGCGATAACAAATTACAATTTTCGAAACAAAAAATGATTTTTTTTTTGATTTTTTTTCTTCCAAAATTGTAATTTTTTATCGCCAAATGTTAATTTTTATCGCCAATTTCGAAAGTGGCGATCGCCAGCGGAATCCCTGGTAACCCATCAAATTAAGGTTTCTGATGTTTTCCTCGGTGTCCGGTTTAGAGAAGTTCCACTGTATACACATCAGGCCTTTATTGAATAGTACATTTGTTTCGGGCGATTTTGTGGGACGTTGCGAACGATGGTGCTGCCGTTGCATTTGGGAAATATATGTGATGTTTGTATGTGTGTCTCTTTGAATGGAACGAGTTATCAAAGTAACAAAAGTCCTGCATATGTGCTCAAAATACACAATATTTCCGACCTGATTTAAATGACCCAAAAACTCATCAACAATAAGATCACACGCGTGTTTGTGGTGTCCGGTTTAGAGAGGCTCCACTGTAGTTACAACCGATACGTAGCCATTAATTAATGCCAATTAATGCGGACACTTTATTGACCGCAATGACGAGAAAATTGACGGCCAATCCATCATCCACAACCATCATATCAGTGATGCACCGTGTTTATTTCGTTGCTGCATAATGCGTGTGAACATAGCAAACCCGTGATGTATGAGCAATAAGGCATTATGCTACTTACGTGACAGTGGGCCAATTCAATTCAATTATTGGATTTGCATGTATTGAGCATAGGCTGCATGTGCAGCCTATGCTCAATAAATCAACAAATGTAATTCCATCAATTTAAATTACAAGACGATCCTAAATGTGCACATACGACGTTTGGTGAACCGGGCCCCAGGTGAACATGTGCATAAACGCCTTCGTATAAACCACAACAAATAGTATATTAACTAGCGATTATATTTGTAAAACATTTGACATGTAGCATTTTTTTGTTCTTATTGATGCTTCAGTATGACAGGGGAATACTAAACCATAAAAAACAGAAACAGTTACAAACAGTTTGACGTAAATATATGTATAGTGTTTCAGCGTTTATGTGAAGGTCAAACAGGTAAAGATCGTATTAATGGATTAAGTGTTCGGAAGTCTTTTGAACGTAAAACGTGTCAATGTCATCCCGATTGTTGTGTGAGCCGATCGACATACGTTCACGTGTATCACGTGTCCGATAGTAATGTAATACATCTCATAATATGCATACTGGATACACTGTTACAATATTTTCCACGAAAATGACAACGGACGAAGGACATATATGCCGAACCTTAAGAGCAAAGCAATACGCCTCCCCCATTGTTGTCACATAGGGGCACACATGTAACTAACACCATAATTATACTATACAGTGGAACCGCTATACACCGAACAGCCTTGCGACATCGATGTGTTAACTTATGACATATTTCACTGTCAAATATCGCTGACGTACACCAGTGGCCATGATTGCAATGCACACAGGCACGTGTTTTAGTGTTCTTACATCGGAATTACTGTGGAACATCTCTAAACCGGACACCCTGGGGACTGGCTTAGAGAGGTTCCACTGTAGTATAATGTCCAGAATATATGTTAATATATGCAAGATACGTATATACTTGTCTTTCTTTTATTAGCCATGTGCATGAATGATAAGCGTGGAATTATTGACATATACAAAGGTGCATGTGATATACTAACGCTTAAACATTTCAGGCTCTGATGTATTGCAACGGTAATATTTAACCCTTACTACGCTGAATTGAATTTTGTCGTCTGCTGGAAATGTTTTCTAGATTAAACCTGTTTTGGCAGCGCATGAGAATCGTCTCCACTGGAGACGATTCTCATGTGCTGTCAAAACAGTTTTTTTTTTGTTCAGAATTAAGGCAAAAATTAAAAACAGCAGACGACAATTTCCGTCTCCCACGTAGTGAGGGTTAATATACAGTTTAATTATCACAAAACCAAGAACAACAACAATCGGTATTCGTGTTCAATACTGTACTGCACAGCTCATGCTCAGTCAATGAAGCTGCTTGATTTCAAACAATATATTAACATATTTTGAAATGAAGAATTGACAAATCGCCAAATCGACATAAACGAAAATAATTAATGCTCGCTTTGAACTAGAAAATGTGGTCTGTCGACGCACTTAGGGGCCCTATACTAGGTGGTTTGAGAAACACTTATAAAAACTTCCAAAAAATAAACGGACGGACAGACAGACAGACGGGTAGATAGGGTGAAACATATAGGGCACCACCGAATCTCGGCGGGGCACTAATACTTACAGCTAGCATTACATATTTAGAGCTAGCTCCAAATGATTTAGAGAGCTCTTCAAATGATTTGGAGCTATCTAAATTCGCTTTATGACACAGGAGGAAAGGAAAAACAATGTTTTCTGAGTACTAGTGTATTGTACTATACCGATACGCGAAAACAATACACTTATTACGCCTAATTTTGGCAAATGTTGGAACAGCGTCGCGATGTCGCGCCACTTTCTCGAACTTCTTAATTGTCTATCGGGAAGCCAATATAGGAATGAATGGCCTTTTTGTGGAATTTATCGGGGTATAAACTTGGAAAAGTCGCGGGAATACTGGACGAAGGCCGGAAGGCCTCGTCCAGTATTCCCGCTTCTTTTCCAAGTTTTTATCCCCGATAAATTCAACAAAAATGCCATCCATTCCTTATAATTCCAGCATTTGAAATAAATTCATCAACAAAATGTGTTTATTTTCCGTTTTCTTAAGAAGTATTTTAACTGCGCCTCACGGTTACGGAAAGTAGTTCGGCATGGGAGTTTACTGGGATATAAATTTTGGACAGAGACTTGCTACGAGCCAATCAAATGTTGGGGAATTGTGTAAATATTTTTGTGCTGGAAATAATATCAATGGAAACAGCTGACAAAGCACACTACACTGTACAGTCAAACCTGTGTATAAAGGCCAGCCATGGGAAGTGAACAATCTGGCATTTGTTCACAGGTGGTCTTTATTCGCAGGGTCATTTATATAGTAAATGCGCCATTTGGACAACAAAAGTGTGGCCTTTACAGCCAGATGATAGCTATTCGGAGGTGGTCTTTTTTAGCACATGTTTGACTTTATAATGACTGTGTTGGTGTATATTAAGTTTATCCCGTCAACACAGTGCGTATGTGCCGTTAAACACGGTGCCGTGAAACATTTTTGATATCCTGTCAATACGACCTAATCACTGCGTATGAATATGTGCGGTGGCTGGGATTATTTTTTGGCATTTTAAAGCATTTGTATGTGTTGACGAGATAAATAGAATAGTAGGTTAGTGCCGTGAATGGGAAAAATATCTGGCGCGGCTCGGAAACGGGATGTGCTCGGCAGAGCCTCGCACATCCCGTTTCCTAAGCCTTGCCAGATATTTTTCCCATTCACGGCACTAACCTACTATTCTCTATGTCATATTCCAAGCCCAATCACCTACAGGTAATGTACATACACTGGGATATAATATTTGACAACTAAAGCTGAGAAATCAAGATTTTAGAAGACGGTAAATGTCCGTCTGCGACACGAACAGAACACAATTCAGAGCTCCAGTTAAGATGCGTAACTTGACCAAATATTCTATGTATTTTCTCAGTTCTTCACCAAAATGGCAAGTTGGTAGTTCTTTAGAATCGTCTCAATGAGACGATTCTAAAGCACTCCCAATTTGCAATTTTGGTGAAGAAATAACAAAATTCCCCTCAACTTGAAGTGGATCAAATTACGCACCTTAACTGTTGCATCGCGGAGTTAAAGTTACTTTAAATTATGTTCACGGAGACATAGCTACAAGAAACATATTAAAATTATATAAATAAAACATAGAGGTTAAAACACACCAAATAGTTGAATGTACTATATAATTTAACCGAATCCCATCCAATAAGGCCGGTCTCTCCTACTTTCACTATTCGTATGGATGCTGTGGGACCTACTTGTACATGACCTGCAGCCAGTCTGTACTGGTTCTGCATGAATTAAACAATAGGTTAACTTACTCCTAAGAAAGAAAAATCCAATCACGTCATTCCCCCCAATATTGTTTACATATTTTGGCCACGGAAACTCTGTTTACATCACGTGACCAACATAACGGGTTCAGTGTTTTCTTTTAAATGTTACACATATGCTGAAAACCGGTGTTAAAAGCACACCAAAATGTTCCTCAAGTGAAACTGGGTAGTAATAGATCAAGATTTGCAAACAAACTAGGTATGTGACCTCAAAACGCCTGCAATAGTTTTTTATACCAGACTATTTCTACCCCCTGTGCGATTTCGCGCCTTTTGGTATTCTCTAACCTATAAGTGTGATGTGATTTGATGCACGAACACCTGTTATGTAGGGTTAATGGTGTTTTTATAGGTGTTTCGTACCCAATATGTATGTCACCGCGCCCAGAAATATAATATTGAAGATCGCTGTTTACGACCTGATTGCCTCTGCATAAAATGTAAACTATTTATCAACGATGTCTAAGGTACATGTACAGTAGTACCCAGTTTCAGCATGACTGAATCTTGGCTAAACAGAACATAGAGGATATTTATAACGGCACTCGTGAAATATGGACATTCCACACCACTCGATGAACATATATGTCATATTCGTTGCAGGTACGCGTTATGAATATAGATAGCGGAAGTAGTCGTATTTTCACCGGAATATGTTTATTTCATCGATGAGAACATATGACTTTTATTTACATCGTATAACTATGTATTTCATGGGTAGGTATATAATAAATGTGTTTTGTTTAGCCAGGATACAATCATGCTGAAACGGGGTCATACTGTATCGTAGACATCGTTGCTAAATATTTTACATTATATATCATATTTCGGTGTTTTATGGTATCTCTGGTGGTTTGTGTGCATTGTTACCAACATATATATAATTTACCTCATCTCCCGCGAATTACACGTATAGTGACAGCATAAAACACGGGATACAAGGGGTCCGAAAGTTCGTAACGGCAAATGTGTACACAATTGACGATTTATGTCGTGTGTAATGTTTCAGCATTGGTAGTTGCATACAACTATGTAAATTACACCGAATCTACGAAATCCACCTAAATCTACCCAAATCCACCAAAATACCCACATGACAGAAACGTAATGACCAAACGTTCAAACATCTGTGGCTAAACTAACATACAATGTCTTTACATCGTTTTTCACATTTATCTTTTTAAAGAACTCATTTTCTCTTTCATTGTAATTTACGCCCAGTAAACACCTTCCAAACCCGGGTATATGAGCCCAAAAAATGTGTCAAGCCAATGGCTGTTGGCCAGTTTTCCTTCCCGAATTGTAAATTTCAGTGGAGCGCCGTGGCGTAATGGTTAGTGTGTCGGACTACTGATCCAAGGGTCGTGGGTTCGAGCCTGCCTAGCGGCGTGCGTTGTGTCCTTGAGCAAGACACTTTATCCACACTTTATCCACACTGTTCCAGTTCACCCAGCTGTAAATGGGTACCGATAATTCGTAGTTGCTCTGTAAATACGAATTACCGGCTTCTCTCAAAATATCTCTACCTCCGTTCTTTCTCCCATTCTTGGGAGACGGCATGCAAGGTCCTAGAGCCAGTGCCGCCGTTAAATATAAGCAAAAAAAAAAAAAAAGAATTGTAAATTTTGTAAACGTATTTCATGAAATTACGCAGATGTCCGAAGGTACAAAATCACATCGCGTGTGATGAGACACGCCATGTAATTCTGTACATAATAACATGTGCGATGTTTAAAAAAAATCCGTAAATGACATCGAAAGATGACGAAATTTTCATAGCAAATGCGGAATTGAATTCCGCATTTGCTCTGAAAATGTCGTCATCTTTCGACGTCATTCACAGAAAATATCACAGTTTCTGTTAATATATTTCATGAAAAATCGCACAGGCTCTAAGGTACAAAATCACTTGACACGTCTAAATATTACATGTAAAAACGACACAGGCTCTAAGGTACAAAATCACTTGACACGTCTAAATATTACATGTAAAAACGACACAGGCTCTAAGGTACAAAATCACTTGACACGTCTAAATATTACATGTAAAAACGAGAGTCGTCCACCGTTCCACATCATGGATGACAGCCTATGATAATTTGCTCGACCTTAAGCCCATCACCAACTAACTGGTAATAAAATACATAAAGCTAGATATAGCGATATGGTATACAATCAGCTTTGTCAATTGTATAACCTACTTGTAGGTTCATATGAACGCAATGTAGTGTAACACGCACTCTATTGGGGCTGCCATAACCGTGCTACGCCTAAATGGCAAGTACGACCAAGAACATAGTGCCCTGCGCCAACTTATGCTATGGTGTTTTGACCTCTGTTGCGTTGTATCCAAAACTCTAGATGTTATACTATTCTGTATAGTTTTCATAGTTTTCACAATTTTGGGCTCAGTTTATCAGCTAAATTTTGGAAAATATGAATCAGGACATTTAGTGCGTATGAATACAGCAGCTAATATCGTTAAGTCTCACGGGACAGTGCGGAGCTAGCGGTAAAAAGGGAATGATCGATAGTTGATGCTGTTTCAGATTTGTTATAAGGGTGGCTCTGGGGTAAAAATGGGCGGGGCCAGGAGATGTCAAGTAGCTGCACACACCCCTGGGGGCCGTTTCACTAAACTTCGTACGACTAAAATGTTCGTAAGTCCAAACTTATGACAGTCTGTAAATTTCACATTAACAATATTTTCTTGTAAACAATTATTGGATTTACATTTATTGAGCATAGGCTGCATATGCAGCCTATGCTCAATACATGCAAATCCATCAATTGAAATTTCCAGAAGATCCTAAATTTTCACTTACGAACATTTTAGTCGTACGAAGTTTAGTGAAACGGGCCCCAGAGCACTACATGCATACACTGTCGGTAGGCTCGGCTGTACTTACTCACCTCGTTGATTAGATGATTCATCAGTTTTTGTGGAGATAACATATTGCAGTACTTTCAGTACTTTGATTATTTTACTTCTATGATCCGTGGGTTGAAGACGCTGCTTTCCGCCCCCGTTTCTCGTTACAGGTAAGTTGTTTTTTATATATATTCGAGATAAAAATTGATTGAAATAGCTTATGTTAAAAAACAATTAACCGCCTACATAAACTATAAATCTCAAATTGTATCGTACACGAGTCCGGGTCTGGTATTAAGTCCCTTATCACATCGCCAATATCGATTTCTAAACAGAAAAATATTGTTCGTAAATGTCATCGAAAGTTGGCACAAAATTCAGATTTCATGCGGAATTCAATTCCGCATGAGATCTGAATTTTGTGTCAAGTTTCGACATAAACAAACGGAAACTAAGATAGATGTTGGAGATGTTTATCCGCGATGAGGGAGGTATTAACGGAGCCGGCCTCAAACTCTGTTAACTTGCAAACACATAAAACCGAGTTCCCATGACGAGATAAATGGTACCAGATTAAAACCTCGGATGTGGTGTCAATCACTTCTCACTCGATACTGAACTGAATACTGGGACAATGTCACGGACTCGTCAAACCCCGTCAATATGTTGCTTAAAATGCAAAGAAATAACCCCGTCACCGCACATATTCATACGCAGTGATTAGGTCGTATTTACGGGATATCAAAAATGCATTTTAAGCCATTTGTAGGTGTTGACGGGAAAAATATAATAGTAGGTTAGTGCCGTGAATGGGAAAAAATATCTGGTGCGGCACGGAAACGGGATATGCTCCGCAGAGCCTCACCCATCCCGTTTCCTAAGCCTTGCCTGACATTTTTCTCATTCACCATGTTCACGGCACACTAACCTACTTCTCTATTTGGATCACCTCATTGTCAGCCATTCAATGGGGAACAGTTCTTGTGGGGCTTTCATTGCATTTTTAATATGCATTTCGCGTGAATTGCTTTACTTTTGGTGAGTGTCTATTTGCGTCGAGTTGAAGGCCCGTTCGCCCAATGAAACGTAATTTTTCGATTGCAGACTAACGACTGCATATATTTGATGATTAAAAGTATGCAGAATTATTATACTGAATGTATTACATTATCACAGCCAAAATGGCTGTGATAATGTTATACATTCAGTATAATAAAAAATAATAAATGTATCCTTAAATTGAAAAGTTCTCCCTCAAAGTATACTTTGCCAAATAAGTACACTTTGCGATGTTGGTGAAATAGGCTACAGGTCAGGTCAATGCCTCCGTGGGCTGGTGACGTAGCTAGTGTACTGGCCTTGTAAAATGCTTTCTTGCAGAATTATTCTCACCTACCTGCTGTTACTTGACACAGTTTGTGCACATACCTGTAAGTATACTATATGCCACACGCCATGTGATTTTGTACCTTCGTAAATCTGCGTAATTTCATGAAATACGTTTACTAAATTTACAATATTTTCCGTAAATGGCATACATTTTTTACATTTTCTCTGAGTACATGCGCGATTATATTCAGGCGCGGATACAGAAATATTCCGCCTGATATTCCGCATGTACTCCATAATCACATTGTGTCCACTTTTGACTTTATTTATGAAAAATATTGTGAATATTGTAAAAATATTGAAATAATCACATGGTGTAACTCACATGCGGCTGTGATTGGAGAAATGGGATTATCGGATTTGTGACCGGTATATCATTTGATTACATAGCACACTTCTGTAGCTTGATGGCGATCTAAATTGCACGTTAGAAGCATTACGGGTGTTTCTTCATCATGATTCGGCATCTCGTTCATTACTTGACATTTTAAGCCGGGGCCAAATATATACATTGGTTATTTGCAGACTATACGGACGACATAATGATTGTGCAATGATGATTTATGCAATGATGATTTGTGCAATGGTGAAACTATACAAACGTTGTACAGTGCTTAGTTCATACTTTCTTTGATGGACTGCGAACAGTGCAGATCCTGAACAGACTGCGCGGATGCGGATGCAAAATCCATAAGCCTCATATCTCCAGTCACAGCCACATGTGAGACACGCCATGCGAGTTTGTACCTAAGAATATGTTCGATATTTCAAGAAAACTATTTAAACACTTTACAATAGTTTCCGTAAATGACGTCGGAAGATGGCGAAACTTTCATAGCCAATGCGGAATGGTATTCCGCATTTGCTATGAAAATATCGTCATCTTCCGACGTCATTTACAGAAAATGTCTCAGTCTCGCAGATGTCCGCATGATCGCATGGCGTGTCTCAAGTATAGCCTACGCGAACGAACGATTATAAATACATCCACGGATGCGTGTTGATTCAATATTAACCGATGGGTGCATTCATTATACATTGAATGTGACCTTTTCAATGTGGATGCAAATGTATGTCGTTGGTATTCGGGTCAGACATAGTTCAGTGTGCTTTATTCCGTTACGGGAACATTCGACTCAATGTGTATTTTACGCATACTACGTATTGCCCGAGGGGCAATATGTTTTGACTGTTCCCCGAATGACCATGAACTAACTGTTTTATTACTGAACATGTAACAGTGTATGTGACACAATGAACGTAAATTTGGCGTGGGGCACGTCGACTGACCGAATTACGTTCAATTTAATCTTCGTCATTAGTTGCAGGGGTGAAATAGTTTTGACTATTGACCGGATACGTGAAACTATTGACCGGGCACGTGGCGGATCTATTTCCCAGGCACGTCAAAACACAAGGAATTAATTAATGAATTAATCAAAACTACGGAATATCAACTTACATGTATATAGGGAGTTGGGTAGTAATATATATTATATTGTAATATATAACAAATGTTGTTATTACAGTAATGATAAATCATGGCGACAGTTGAAATAGAGAATAGACAGAGAATAGTAGGTTAGTGCCGTGAATGGGGAAAATATCTGGCAAGGCTTAGGAAACGGGATGGGCGAGGCTCTGCCGAGCACATCCCGTTTCCGTGCCGCGCCAGATATTGTCTTCCATTCACGGCACTAACCTACTATTCTATTTATCCCGTTAACACATACAAATGGCTTTAAAATGCAAAGAAATAACCACAGCAACCGCACATATTCATACGCAGTGATTAGGTCGTATTGACAGGATATCAAAATTGTTTCACGGAACCGTGTTTCACGGCACATACGCACTGTGTTGACGGGATAAGTTGCTTTAGTCTGCAGTCTGCAGAAGATGGTACGATTTGTGTGTATCTTGTATCAGCCATACGTCAACCTTTCAAAGGCATTAATCTGTTACAATATACCACATGTGTCCATGGTGGGTTCTAATATAATTGACAAAATAACAAAGTATGTCCTTTGTGTGTGCAATAAAAATGTACTACATCAGTGCTCCAGATAAGGTGCGTATTGGTGTATTTTACGCAATTATTTTAGCTGAATATGCATTTATTATCAAAAGTGGGAGTACAAAACACGCACAGCAATGTGAAAATACGAATTGAATTTCAAATTGAGTAGTGAAAATACTGTCATAAATTTGAAAATTCTCTTAGTTGAGCTGAAAAAAAGTGTTTGCTTTTTGCAGCTCGATTTAGTGAATTTTTAAATTTGTTATATTTGTTTATCATTTGTTCCCTATTTAGTAATGAAAACATCAATAATCCATTTGTAAAAGTAAAATAAGCAATGATTTAATCAGGGGGTATAGTACGCTTTAGACACAAAGCTTATCTGGAGCGCTGCTACATGTACATGATTTGATCGTCCTACCTTATACATGTGTAACTCACCAGTAGCAAGGTGCATGATCACGTGGTTACAACAACAACAACGTCTCCCACTCCAAAGTAAGTATTATTTTATATTTTCCTTAATATGCAACGGATTTTGATTAAATATGGCGCAGCAAACGCGTCTTCAAGAGCTGCATTTGGTCATCCACAGCGTTCGGCACATACTTATGTCGTTTTTGCGAAGAATCGATTTCCGTGTCCGTAGACACGGAAATCGATTCTTCGCAAAAACGACATAAGTTTGGGCGAAAATACAGAGACCACCAAATGCAGCTTAACAAGTCGCGTTTGATGCGCCATATTTCATCAAAATCCGTTACGTAATACTGACAATATACAAAACCTTCCACAAATAAACGGACGGACGGACAGGACGAAACATATAGGGAACCGCCGATTCTCATATATAGAGGATATTCATATGTTTGCAACGAATATGACCTATATGTTCATCGAGTGGTGTGGAATGTCCATATTTCACGAGTGCCGTTAGGCACTCGTGAACTATGGACATTTCACACCACGAGATGAACATATATGTCTTATTTGTTGCAAAACTATGAATATTCTATTTATTATATACCGCTCCATGGAAATTAGCAGTTTTTTAGACTGTATACGGTAATGAATGTGTATTTGCAGCCTATTTGCAGTCCGGCACTGCAGGTGCGCGTTATGAATATAGATAGCGGAAGTAGTCGTATGTTCACCGGAAGATGTTTATTTCATCGATGAGAACATATGACTTTTATTTACATTGTATAACTATGTATTTCATGGGTAGGTATATAATAAAAACGGATGTGTATACAATAAAACATGAATGTTCTGTGATGAAACTGATATCAGTCAATTGGAGAATTACATTATGACCTAGGTCTGCAATTGTCTAAAGTGGGTGGCACTTAATTTAACCCTTAGACCGCTACTCACAACAATTTTCATCGGCTGTTGCTTTTATATATTTCCTTATTTCTCAATAAAAGCATGGTTTGACAGCACTTCAGAATCATTTCCAATGGAAATGATTCTGAAGTGCTGTCAAAGCATGTTGTAAATTATTCTAAAGTGCTGTCAAAGCATGTTTTTGATGATAAAAATGGAAAATAGAAAACAAACAGGAGACGACAAAAAAATTAAGATAGCGGGCTAAGGGTTAATTTCTATACTTCACATGTCCACACAAGAAACCGGTTTACACTGCCGGTGCACGATATTGCTGGTAAACAGAGTAGGCCCTTATCAAACAATATGTAAGGACCTAGGGGCCGTTTCACTAAACTTCGTACGACTAAAATGTTCGTAAGCGCAAATTTAGGATCGTCTGGAAATTCCAATTGATGGATTTATATTTATTTAGCATATGCAGCCTATGCTCAATAAATGTAAACCCAATAATTATTTACAAGAATGTTAATGTAAAATTTACAGACTATCATAATTGAGCACTTACGAACATTTCAGTCGTATGAAGTTAGTGAAACGGGGCCCTGTTCTATACCTGATCATCGTTTGATTCAAAGATAATTACTTCGTAAATGTGATGGAATATATGTATAACATATATTATGTGAATACTGCCTCGTTACTGTATCCTATACGGCACATGGAGTGGCCAACTCGTCCATCTATTTGTGTTCCAGCCTCTTCTTCGGTTTGACAAAGAACTGACAATGAGAAGTAAAACATATGCTATAATTTAGATAATCACATATAGAAAAGCCAGGAGAACGGACTCCTACGTTGTACTTCTCATTGCCAGTTACAGTATTTGTTAAATTCCAGAAGTGGTGAAACTGGCCGATGGCTGGCAAACACAAAGATGGCCGAGTTGGCCACTCCATCTGCCGTATAGGATACAGTAACGAGGCAGTGTTCACATATATGTTATACATAATATATCCCATCGCATTTAGGAAGAAATTATGTTTGAATCCTATGATGATCCGGGTGCCGTTTCACTAAACTTCGTACGACTAAAATGTTCGTAAGTGCAAAATTATGATTGTCTGTAAATTTCACATTAACAATATATTCTTATAAACAATTATTGGATTTACATTTATTGAGCATAGGCTGCATATGCAGCCTATGCTCAATAAATGTAAATCCATCAATTGAAATTTACAGACTATTCTAAATCTGCATTTACGAACATTTTAGTCGTATGAAGTTTAGTGAAACGGGCCCCTGGGGTCCCATATGTCCTTTGCTATACTTGTCGTAATACTGAACAGAACAGAACATTCTACATTGTGTAACAGAAGAGTTAATAAAACATTGTACAACAATTGTTTTCTCATCTTATTAGTATCGATATGCAGAGCTCCAGATAAGCTGCGTATTTGCTTAAATACCCAATTAAAATTGCCAAAAACCCAAATGAAATCAGAAGTAGCGAGTATCAAAAAGCAATAACAATTTTGTGGTACCTTTATCATGCTGCAGAAAACTATAAACAAACCACAAATATAGCATATTTTTCTTATTTTACATGAAAACACATCTTGGTATTTCATTAGAATTGTCTCCAAGGAGACAATTATAATGAAATGCCAGGACATGTTTTCATTTCGAAGCTGTTGATGTGCAAACAGTAGTGTGATTTTATTTTACCCAATTAAAATGTTGAATACCCAATTGTTTCAGAAATTATGGAGTGAAAATAAATACTCAATTACTAATTCCTTATCTGGAGCCCTGTGTACATGTACATAGTGTATGTTTAGTATGTATACGTGAATAAAATCATGTTAAACTAAACTAAATACCGTATATAGAGCTGTTACATGTCTTGAGTGATTATATATTAACACACTTGTATTAAACTATATTACGAAAGCAATAATATGGAATAACTTTCATCCCGTCAACACAGTGTTTGCCGTGAAACACGGTGTCGTGAATTTTGTTTTGATATCCTGTCAATACGACCTAATCACTGCGTTTTAATATGTGCGGTTGTCATGATAGTCGATTCTCCGATTTTGAGGAAGCGGCTTTGGTTATTTTTTTGCATTTTAAAGCGATTTGTAGTGTTGACGGGATAAATAGAATAGTAGGTTAGTGCCGTGAATGGGTAAAAATATGTGGCGCGGCACGGAAACGGGATCCCGTTTGCTAAGCCGTGCCAGATATTTTTTCCCATTCACGGCACTAACCTACTATTCTCTATATAGTTCAGCGACTCAAAATCAGGAAAAAAAACCTACACGACTGCACATAATTAAATGCTGATCGGGCGTTAACCCTTCACCCGTAAGTAACTGGAATGAATTTTGATATGTTAATTTTGCAACCAATCCAACCGTCACAAAATAGTTTTCAGACTAGTCCATTTATGAAAAGGGGGTATTGTTTGTGTTCTCAAAAATATGAAAATTACGTTCAAAAGTGCAGATCCTGATGAGACGGCTCGTTACGAGCCGGCTCATCTGGATCTGCCATGTTTGCATAAACCGCTATTGCTGGCTTTCGGGTTCAAAGGGTTAAACTGATTGCTACATGTAGGCGACACCGGACACGTGACCACGTTCTGTCTCTCCGTGTCATCTTCAACATCTTACCGGGCGGTCAGGTCAATGGTGAGTTAATTTGCACGGGTGACTGGACGTGAAAGTAATATAAACTACCTCTCGTATTAACTAACCATTTCAACACCACATGCATGCACAGTGGTATTGGCAAACAGGGGCCCGTTTCACTAAACTTCCTACGACTAAAATGTTCGTAAGTGTAAAATTATGATAGTCTGTAAATTTCACATTAACAATGTTTTCTGGTAAATAATTGTTGGATTTACATTTATTGAGCATAGGCTGCATATGCAGCCTATGCTCAATACATGTAAATCCATCAATTGAAATTTGCAGGCGATTCTAAATTTGCGCTTACGAACATTTTAGTCGTAAGAAGTTTAGTGAAACGGCCCCCAGTATTCCGGTTCCTTAGGGGTGAAAGGGTTAAATTCCCTAAACGGTAGAAGTGTACAGTTTGTACAATTTGGAGTATATATAGGCGTTACCCGTGCGGTGAAGTTTATATATATAAGTAACCCTTTCAGCGTTAGGTAACGGGAATGAACACGCTATGTAATTTTTCAGGGGTATTTTTTTAGAAATAACAACATATCCCCAATGGTACAGATTCTGATGAGACGGCTCGTTACGATCTGGATCTACACTTTATGCAAACATTAACATTGAGGCACGTAGTGTTACATGTATCTGTTAAATAGTCTGACCATATTTCTTGATAATAAATCGACATTGTATTGCATTCGTTTACGCAGTAAAGTAAATAATCCCGTCAACACAGTACGTATGTGCCGTGAAACACGATGCCGTGAAACAGTTTTGATATCCTGTCAATACGACCTAATCACTGCGTATGAATATGTGCGGTGGCTGGGGTTATTTTTTTGAATTTTAAGCCATTTGTAGGTGTTGACGGGATAAATATAATAGTAGGTTAGTGCCGTGAATGGGAAAAAATATCTGGTGCAGCACGGAAACGGGATATGCTCCGCAGAGCCTCGCCCATCCCGTTTCCTAAGCCTAAGTTATATTTTTGCATTTTACAGCCAGATGTTGGTGTAGGTGTTGACGGGATAAATAGAATAGTAGGTTAGTGCCGTGAATGGGGAAAATATCTGGCGCGGCACGGAAACGTTTCCTGAGCCTTGCCAGATATTTTTCCCATTCACGGCACTAAGCTACTCTTCTCTATACTTCCACTGGTGTATGTAAATCAAGCGTGATGTGTATTATCGCAGGTAGTAGGCATCAATCAAAAGTAAAATGAAACACTTACAAACACGTTGTGTTTGGCTAAATGTTATGTCCCCAATGTATCCCGTCAACACAGTGTGTATGTGCCGTGAAACACGGTGCCATTTTTTATATCCTGACAATACGACATAATCACTGCGTATGAATATGTGCGGTGGCTGGGGTTATTGTTATTGCATTTTAAACTTAGTTGAGCTGTTGACGGGATAAATAGAATAATAGGTTAGTGCCGAGAATGGGAAAATATCTGGCGCGGCACGGAAACGGGATGTGCTCGGCAGAGCCTCGCCCATCCCGTTTCCTAAGCCTTGCCAGATATGTTTTCCCATTCACGGGATTAACCTACTTGGCTACAATAATTTGCCTCCGATATGGTATCTACGGCTACAATTTGACACATTCAAAAAGTGTGAGCAACCGAAATGCATACCCAAACCTGTTGCATGTAGATCAAAATTTAGTACACTGTATATTTTATGCATTTAAACAAATAATATTTGATGAATAACTGGTAAATTGCCAAACATAATAGAACAGGGAAATCATTTGCCCATGGAAGCCATTTTTTCTCAACATAACGAAATGAAGGTTTCAAATTTACGAGATAACATGTAAATGTCAGATAAACACCTTGACACGGTAAAATAACCAATTTCTGCATGTGTATGTTCTTTATTAATAATTTATTGATACATATTTTACAGTTTTTATCTCTAACATTATCAAACACGCCGGATAACCGATTGCAAAACTCATTCTTACATGTGTTACATTAAAGAAATGGGGTTAAATTGCTACCATCAGGGCTCCAGATAAGCTACGTATTTGCGTAAATACCCAATTAAAATTGCCAAAAACCCAATTGAAATAGCGAGTATCAAAAAGCAATAACAAATTGGTACCTTTATCATGCTACAGAAAACATTAAACAGACAACAAATATAGCTTATTTTCGTTATTTTCCTTGAATACACATCTTGGTATTTCATTAGAATTGTCTCCAAGGAGACAATTATAATGAAATTCCAATATATGTTTTTATTTCGAAGCAAACTATTAAATTATTGCTGTCTGTTGATGTGCAAACAGTAGTGTGATTTTATTTTACCCAATTAAAATTTTGAAATACCCAATTGCTACAGAAATGATGGAGTGACAATACTCAATTACTAATTCCTTATATGTAGCCGTGTAATTGTCATTGTCTTTATTTCAAAATACTTGCATATTGTGCTTGAAATCAAGCAGCTTGATTGGCCGAGTCTGAGCTGTGCTGCTGCAATCAAAATGCTTGATTGCGATTTGACATTGCCAATAGATGGTCAGTAACGTCGACACTATGGGCACGATTAAAGAAAGAGGTACTATATGTATGCATTGCATACTGCTGGCCATGGAGTTGCTGATATCACATAGAGAATACCTATTAAACACATTAAATCTAAATTATATTTAAGTGTAAGTACTCTGTCATCAATAACAAAAACTCGTCCTCCTCCCTCCAAAAAGTTTATTTGATGAAATTCCAACAACTATTGATTTTATTGCAGAAAAACGATTTTCCTAGGGGAATTTAACATGGGGCAAAAAGGGACTCCAGAGTGACGAGGAGGGTAAAAAAAGGGGGAAAAAGAAGGAAATTGTGAGGATTTTGGTGGACTTTTAGTATGTCATTGTGATATGGTTGTATGAGGCAAACACGAAAAGAAACAGTTTGTTGCAATTTGTTTTGGGTTACGCCACGTATGTTGGTAGATGGCCTGGGTGCCGTTTCACTAACCTTCGTACGACTAAAAATGTTCATAAGTGCAAACTTATGCTAGTCTTAACAATGTGTTCTTTTAAACAGTTATTGGATTTACATTTATTGAGCATAGGCTACATATGCAGCCTATGCTCAATAAATGTAAATCCATTAATTGAAATTTACAGACTATTCTAAATCTGCACTTACGAACATTTTAGTCGTACGAAGTTTAGTGAAACGGGCCCCTGCACTACACGTATAAAGTTCCAACTTTAAACAAGCCGAGTTTGCTTGCGAATTGTTCACATTATCGGATAGTAGTTGTGTTGTTAAGCTAAACAAACATTAACCAGGATTTGTTGATTTGTATTACTTTAAACATACACCATGCGAACACATGATAATATGACATAAGAAAACATATCACGAGATTTACAAAATGCGCTTACACTGTAAAACCAGCGGGCGCTTGACGCGTCCAGACGCGTTCATATATAGGCAATTTTAACGCAGTAGTGTTCAAATTGGCCTTCAGGAATTCAGTAAATGCAGTAAACACTGCCGTTCACATAGCATCCATTGATGAACGCTCAAAGCGTACTGTGACGTAATTCTATTTTTATCGGAGTATTTTTAGTTCCACGCGGTTCCGTCATGACCACGGAATTCTGGGAATTGGGCGCAATTTTTTATCTCTTTCCGGCATTGCTGCTAAAGGATATTGAGGACATTTAAATGTAAACCGTACATTTAATTTACTTATTTAGGTGATTTTAACATGTAAACTAATGGTAATAGCATCTCTTCATACTCGTCAATGTTTGTGGCAGCTCTTTGTGGTAGGGGGGGGTTGCTTGATAAACATGCAAAATGAGACAGAGTCCGAATTTGCCTCCAACAGTGGTTGTTTCTTTGCAGATTCCATGCAATGCATCAAATCATACCATAAGGTATCACAAAGATGATCCAAGCTTCTCGGTTGCATGCAGTATAGGTTCTTGCTCCTTCACATCAAGCAAATGGTCCATTTTTAGATCGCATGTAAGCCGTAAACACGATAACCGAAATCAAATGTAGACTTACCCCACCCACCATGTTATTCAATGATGATGGAGAAAATGATGTTGTTATTCCGTTCAACGATACAGAAGCTCTGCAGATATGTATGCATGTAATTCTATATACTAATGTACAATGTAATGCCATTATATTGAATGATTCAAAATAAAATGTGTAAATGAATTGTTTTTAATACCTTCTGTTCAAATTAGAACATTTCCATGATTAAATTAGAACACGTCCCTGTTCAAATATGAACACCTTTCTGTTTATATTAGAGCACCACAATATCAATATGTGTGTGCTCAAAATTGCATACATACATGTTCATGTGGTGTTCCAAAGCTGAACACTTGTAACTTGAACATGTTCGGGGTGTTCAATATCTGTTGCATCGTATTTGAACGCGTCAAGCGTTAATAATTGGAACACTTGAAATGTTCAATATTGAACACACAACGTTCATGTTTTGAACGGTAGTGTTCACGGTTTGAACACATAAATGTCCAATGTCTCACACTAGTGTTCAAAGGGTGTTGAGATTAGAACACTGTGCGTTAATGCTTTGAACATTAGCGTTAAGAAATCGAATGCTCGTTGAACGCGTCATTGCGTTCTTGACGTGTTCAATAGCTGTTGCATTTTGGTGTTCAAAGTGCATTCTAAAGTTGAACGTTTGGGTTTACAGTGTACCTTTGATTAATAAGATTGTATTCAAACCACACGGACACCTGGTCTCTTATAATACGAGATTGCAACAGTGTTTAGGCCACCATAAATCCCGTTACAGCATTACCAGTTACATACAGAATACCAGGCTTGCGTCTTTTGATCTCAAGCAAGGCTAGGAAACGCGTAGGAATTCCGAGGCTTGCCGTTTCCGAGCCGAGCCTGACTGATTAACTTGATATCAAAAGACACTAGAATTGTATTCTATTTATATCAGGTAATAACGTTTTAGGCTATAGAATGGCGTTGTTTGCGTTCATAAGAACGTGGCCTTGTTTACGTTGCGTCATTCCACTGACGTTATTCGGCAACGTCATGTGACACCGTTCAATCAATGAAACATCAGTTTTCAATTTTTTGTAACCCGGATATTCGTATCAGGTCAATGCCTGATATAGCAATATCTTATCAGTCAGTACGTATTCAAGGTGCATGATCACGTGGTTATAACAACAACAACAGTGGCTGAACGTGTTGAAATCTTGCCCACTCCAAAGTAAGTATTATTTCATATTGTCCTTAATATGAAACGGACTTTGATGAAATACGGCGCAGCAAACGCGTCTTCATGAGCTGCATTTGGTCGTCCAGCGTCCAGGGAGTTCGGCAGAGACTTCTGTAGTTTTTTGCGAAGAATCGATTTCCGTGTCGGTACCGACACGGAAATCGATTCTTCGCAACAGAAGTTTGGGCCAAAGTACAGAGACCACCAAATGCAGCTTAACAAGACGCGTTTGATGCGCCATATTTCATCAAAATCCGTTACGCAATAAGGACAATATAAAAGAATACGTACTTTGAATCGGATGGATTCTGGAAGTTTCAGTACTTGTTGTTGTTGTTAGTACCACGTGATCATACACCTTGGTATTCGGATAACGCAAACTATTATATATGACCGGATACGCACATCGGCGTCACAGCAACGTTTGATTTATAGCCGTAACGTAAACAGATCCGGGTTCTTTGCACCGAAAACAATGTTATAATATCAACGACATGTATGAGTTAAACCACTATGCTAGTGTCGTTTGATATCACGAGTATCAGGGGCCCGTTGAACTAAACTTCGTACTACTAAAATGTTCGTAAGTGCAAATTTAGGATCGTCTGGAAATTTCAATTGATGGATGTACATTTATGCTGCAGCCTATGCTCAATAAATGTAAATCAAATAATTGTTTACAAGAAAATGTTGTTAATGTTAATTTACAGACTATCATAATTTTGTACTTACGAACATTTTAGTCGTACGATGTTTAGTGAAACGGGCCCCAGGCTCAGCAGAGTAACTATAGGAATTCCTACCCGTTTGATGGCCTTGCTTGACAATGCCTATACAAAAACATGTGGTGCGGGAAATGGTGCGGGAAATGGTCCAGAAAAACTACGTAGCGAGGGTTGACATTTTTTAAATACTACTACATGCTCCAGATAAGCTGCGTATTTGAGTAAATACCCAATTAAAATTGCAAAAAAAAAAAAATTTAAATCAGAAATAGCGAGTATCAAAAAGCAATAACAAATTTGTGGTACCTTTATCATGCTACAGAAAACAATAACAGACAACAAATATAGCTTATTTTTCTTATTTTCCTTGAAAACACATCTTGGTATTTCATTAGAATTGTCTCCAAGGAGACAATTCTAATGAAATGACAAGACATGTTTTCATTTCGAAGCAAACTATTCAATACTTGCTGTCTGTTGATGTGTAAACAGCAGTGTGATTTGATTTTACCCAATTAAAATATTGAAATACCAAATTGTTTCAGATATGATGGAGTGAAAATACTCAATTACTAATTCCTTACCTGGAGCCCTGCTACTAGACAGCTGTATGTGCCAATATGGTGGAATATGTTCTATATTTAGTACGTATTGTTGTTGTTATTGCTGCAGGCACACGGAAGACAAGCGTCTAAAGTACGCAAAGGACGCATTTGGCACACGAAGGATCGAAAATGAACATACATGTAATTTTGTTAAACGACCAAAAAAGTCTAGGGTCGTGTTGTCCGCACAAGACTGTTTATGCCCAAGCTTCATATCAAATACTCTATGCCTGGTATGCTCAATACATTGCAACCATATAATGTCTGTTAAATGTGTCTGTGACTGGAGAAATGGGGCTTAGGGGATTTGTGGCCAGCGTAGTTCCTGATCAAACAGGAAACTCGTGTAGCCTGATAATGATCTATAATTGCGTGTAGAAGCATGACGGGTGTTTCAGTGATGAAATTGCGACGAGTGCAGATCCTGATCAGACTGTGCGGATGCACAGGCTGATCTGGATCTACACTAGTTCACAAATCCATAAGCCCCATTCTCCAGTCACAGGCACAAATGACACAGTCATGGTCTTGAATAACACATCGATGTAATACATTGTATTAACTAAATGCACCAAGAAGGTTATATAAATTCAACGTAACACACGTTAGTACAATACAAGTAACAACCACCTGGCTGTGCAGATTACAAATTGAAATAAAATTAAATTAATCATAGGTTGTGTTGAACAAATGTATTATACTACAGTAGAACATCTTTCAACCGGACACCAATAACACACATGTGATCTTAATTTTGATGAGTTTCTTGGTCATTTATCTCAGGTGATGATGTGTGTTCGTGATCGCATAGCACACAACTGTGGCTCAGAATGAGCAATTGTCTGATTTACAGTGAAGCCTCTCTAATCCGGACACCCGGGGGCCTCCCAGGGTGTCCGGCCTAGAGAGGTTTCACTCATCTGCTCGTCAGCAATGATATGCACTTCGTCAGAGGATCAGTGCATAAATTGTGCCCAATTCGTTTCCTAATTCTCTTTTAATAAGTGTATTTTGTTATCAAGTTTATCCAGCAAGGCTAGCGAACGCGTAGGAATTCCGAGGCTACATTGTAAATTTAGAGCAATAAAATATGTTTAAACTAAATCAGCATTAATCAGTTTACCCCAGTGACGTGGGCGGTATCAGCTCTCAGTGGTGTGCAACACCCATTCCACGGTGGATTACATTGCGGTAAGCAATTCATGGTGCGGTGCACCGCGCCTACGTTCATCTTGCCAAGATGAAAACGTTTGTTTAGGCACAAACAAGAATGTCTTGTGGTGCGCGCAATATGACCCTACCTACGAATATGCCGCCGACGCAACATTTTTGTTGCCGTTTAAAAAAATGCATTCTCCATCCTTCATGCGTCCTTTGCGTACTTTAAGCGCTTGTCTTCCGTGTGCCTGCAGCAATAACAACAATAAAAACAAGTACCAAATAGTTAACCTATAGTCCACCATATCGGCACATACAGCTGTCTAGTCGTATTAGGGTTGAAAGGTTTAAAAAAGCCTGCCCTCCATATCTAGCTTTTTCTGGACCGTTGCCCGCACCACAGCGTTTTTTGATAGGCCTTATGAACATATATTGGCAATATCAACTCGCAATCAAGCAGGCAGTTTGATTATCTGTGCCTGAGCTGTAGCACAGCTCATGCTCAGCCAATCAAGCTGCTTGGTTTCAAGCACAATATTGAATTACATTGTATTGTGTCATTGACAAATTGACAAATATCGACACAATTAGCGCAGGCGGAGATGTATTCCAATTCGTTTTGCGGTATAAGCAGTCAACCGGTATTTGTGTGAGACTGCGGCTTTCATTTCTGACAGTATCATGTGGATTTAGTAGTATTGAATTTATATTCAAATACGAGTTAATGACGCCGGTAGCTAGACAGAAATGTTACCTTTCAATGAAAGACGCAGCTATGCAATTCCACACTCTACAAGTGGTATTAGTTTCCGTTCTGACTGATAAGTATATGCTTTCCAATTATAATATCATCGTATGCGACGAATGTGTCATAAGCTACTGAGCTGTTTGCGGTATATGTACATCGTACGCTTCGTGCACAGACAAGTGTGGTACGGTACATGCGCTTGTCTGTGTAGACAGACTCAAATGCATCGTCTCATTAATAATACTTTCTAACAATGAATAATTGCATAATATGGGCTAATATAGTAGAATAATAAATATGCAAATGAGCTCACTACAGACAACACAACAATATCGGTGATACGTACAGCATAAATGCACGATGTTATGCTTACGTGTATGTAATAAACAGACGCTTAACACCTGTGAAATGTTCATATTGTATGTATTATTCTTTATGTGTGATGCTCTATTTAATAAATTTTAACTTATGACATGATGGACCATCTCTTACAAATGAATCTGATCGCCGCAACTGACGACGACAAAAACGTTAGCAATAAAATGCCCTCCTTGCTATCGTATAGGGGGCACAGTTATATTTGCATGCACACACACGATCGATGATAATACTTTATAATGGTCCAAGGGCGTCGTCAGGGGAGCTTCGATGGGTTCATATGCATATTGGCATATTGTAATACGCTTGGTCAAAAAGGGGGGCCCCTTTTTGACCAAACGTATTACAATATGCCAATTTTCAAAACTACGCTTCTTTAATAGACCCAAAGCTATTGCCAAGGAGCAAGTTGTTGTCCAAACATACCCGAATGCAGCATTTGGCTTCACGGAATTAAAAACTTCCCGGGACAGTGAAGCAACCGAAATCTGGCTACCCCTGGACCCCTTACATATTTCGGTTGCTTCACAGCTGAAAGTCGAACTCCCTTTTCAAAAATGCTCGTGACGCCCATGTGGTTGTTAGTACAATATATAAATGAACATTATCTGCAGTGCGATACCGATATCTCGTGGTAACTCCATATAAGGAGATATCCACGACATGCCCACCGCAGTGCGGTCTGGTGGTTGTGCTTTTCTGGCTGTGACTGGAGAAATTGGGTTTATGGAATTTTGACAGTATAGCTGCTGAACTAATAGCACACTCCTGTAGCTTTATAACGATCTGTATTGTATTGCGTGTTACAAGCCTGGCGGGTGTTTCATTGATGGAATGACGAACAGTGCAGATCCTGATCAGACTGTGCGGATGCACAGGCTGATCTGGATTTACACTGGTCGCGAAACCCATCAGCCCCATTTAATCAGTCACAGCCCCATTTCACACTGTCTGTTTGCAAATTATGGTGGTATATTTTTGGCATCTACGTAACGTGATATAGCTAAGTGGTAGCTGTCAGTCGTATTTATGCACCCTGCCCTAAATGGTTAAAGAGGCATCAGGATTAAAAAAAACAATATTATAACAATGAAAACGTATTTTCATCATGGCCCTGTATAAAGTGGTTTAATTGAAGATATATGACGATACTAGTAGGACCGCTGGATTAAAAAAAATAAAAAAATGTGTTTTAATCATGGACGTGTTTAGAGTGATTTAATTGAATATATATGACGATACTATGACTACTGGGTTGTTTCAATTGTCACCATGTTAGATGGGAAATATCACGTTTTTGATGACAGTTCGTGTTAGGTATCAATTTATCTCCTATTGCATAGTGGCTAAAGCGGGTTGACGCAATAACACTGTAGGTAAGACGACTTATAAAGTGTACTATGACGACTTATAAAGTGTACTATGACGACTTATAAAGTGTACTATGACGACTTATATGACGACTTAGCTATCACCTTATCACGTTAAATAGATGACAAGAATTAACCCGAATGTCCTGCATTACAGACGAACATTCGGATTTTACGCCAGGTGCGTTACAGGCCGATAATTTGGGATTTACGCCCTGTGTTACAGGCAGAACATTCGGGTTGTATGCCCCAGTAGCCTATTTCACCAACATTGCAAAGTATACTTTTCTAGCAAAGTATACTTTGAGGGAGAAATCATTTATTTTTCCCGAAATGCCTTTTTTCATATAGAACTAACGACTGCATATATTTGATGATTACAAGTATGCAGAATTATTATACTGAATTTATTACATTATCACAGGCAATTTGGCTGTGATAATGTAATAAATTCAGTATAATAAAAATTAATAAATTTATCCTAAAATTGAAAATTTCTCCCTCAAAGTATTCTTTGCTAGAAAAGTATACTTTGCAATGTTGGTGAAATAGGCTACATACAGGCAGCAAATTTAACTTAGGCAGGCATATGCCACCAGAGGAAACCGACATGTATGTGAGTAATCCTGTCACGACAGGAAACCGCATATTAGCGTTATTAATTATCGTCGTTTTATTTATAAACTTCCATTGATAAACATGCTGTGAATGCGCTTCTAAAGCATGTATTTATTTATTTTGCATTTTAAAGTCCTTTGTAGATGTTGACGTTGACGGGATAAACATAATAGTAGGTTAGTGCAGTGCATGGGAAAAATATCTAGCGCGGCACGGCAGAGCCTCGCCCATCCCGTTTCCTGAGCCTTGCCAGATATTTTTTCCATTCACGGCACTAACCTACTATTCTCTATCTATTTTCCTTATTTCTGAACCAAAGCATATGTTGTGACCACTCATTTGAACCGTCTCGGCGAGACGGTTCAAATGAGTGGTCACAACATATACTTTTGATGAGAAATAAAGAAATTCTTAAGCCTTGCCGGATATTTTTCCCATTCACGGCACTAACCTACTATTCTCTATTTAGCGAGATACCACTGTCGATATTGCATTTGATTCAAGGCTTTTCATGGCTCTCTGAGCGATAACACAAGGGAATAGTCCACTTACCATCAACACGTTTACAACTGATGGCTACATATAAATCAAACAAATTCAACGATAATGATTACGAAACAAGAGTGCCGAAGGTCACAATATACGCCCGTCGAGGCAAGGCCAGTCAGCAAGGGGAGATAAGTCACTGAAAACAAATAGGGTTCTTCATCTTGCATCGATATACATGTACACTGAATTTGGTTTATTTATTGAAATTCAATAGGCTTATTTGTCTTGCCGTGATAAACATGTATGCCGAATATGGTTACAATCCGTCAAGTAATTCTCTAGTTATTGCGTGGACAAGCTGTGCCCGCCAGCCGGCCCGTACAAGGTGAATACATAATACATCCCTGTTTTTTTTCAAACGGGCGTATACAAATGCAATATGTAAACTAGATTGGTCAGTAAGCGAGGCTTACGGAATACCCCCCGCGTGGGCCCAGGTACCGCTAAATATATAAAAATTTCCAAGTGTGTGGGCTTGTGACCTTGTCTCTGTGCTTAGCGGGGGCCGCACGAACGTGAATTTGTCACAGGGTGGTAGAGGTCCATTGGAGCATTGCGAGTGTGAAATGTGAAGCAGATCCGAGCAAGGAAGTAGAAGTTATAACCGATTGCTCTGATGTTAAGTGTTGTAAAGAGACTACGTATGTGACATTGACGTTGAGATCAGCGGGGATATGTCACAGCATGATAGTAGAGCCTTAGAGGAATGCATGCATGAAATATTAAAAATCTGCAATGAAGGAAATAGAAGTTATAACATATTTCTTTGATGTTAAGTTGTGTAAACAGACTAAGCATTTGACCTTGACCTTGGGATCAGCGGGGGTTGGACGGTCGTGGATTTGGCACAGCATGGTAGTGTAGCCTTACAGGAATGCATGTGTGAATATTAAGCATTTTAGATGAAGGAAATAGAAGTTATAACATATTTCTCTGATGTTAAGTTTTGTAAAGAGACTAAGTATTTGACCTTGACCTCGGGATCAGCGGGGGTTGGACGGTCGTAGATTTGGCACAGCATGGTAGTAGAGCCTTACAGGAATGCATGTGTGAAATATTAAGCATTTTAGATGAAGGAAATAGAAGTCATAACAATAGTTCTCTGATGTTAAGTTTTGTAAAGAGACCAAGTATTTGACCTTGACCTTGGGATCAGCGGGGTTTGGACGGTCGTGGATTTGGCACAGCATGGTAGTAGAGCCTTACAGGAATGCACAAGGAAATATTAAGCATTTTAGATGAAGGAAATAGAAGTTATAACATATTTCTCTGATGTTAAGTTTTGTAAAGAGACTAAGTATTTGACCTTGACCTTGGGATCAGCGGGGGTTGGACGGTCGTAGATTTGGCACAGCATGGTAGTAGAGCCTTATAGAAATGCATGTGTGAACTATTAAACATTTTGGATAAAGGAAATATAAGTTATAACAATATTTCTCTGATGTTAAGTTTTGTACAAAAGATACCAAGTATTTTACCTTGACCTTGGGATCAGTGGGGGTTGGACGGTCGTGGATTTGTCACAGCATGGTAGTAGAGCATTACAGGAATGCATGTGTTAACTATTAAGCATTTTAGATGGAGGAAATAGAAGTTATAACAATATTTCTCTGATATTAAGTTTAGTGACGGACGGACGCACGGACGGACAACCTGACTCCAGTATACCAGTAATTACGTCACTGGTTGACAACTATTTCAGAGCTGATCATGAGTTCTGAATATGTTGTTGACGGTGTTAGAAGTAATGCGCCATAAAGCATGTGTTTTGTTTACTAGGCTTCGAAATGTAACGGTCAAACTGGCCATTAACCCTTTCAACCCTAAGGAACTGGAATGGACTGTGATATGCTTATGTTCCGACCAATCCAATAGTCACAAAATGATTTTCAGATTCGTCCATTTATGAAAAGTGGGTGTTTTTGTTCTAAGAAATATGAAAATTACTGATGAGATCCTGATGAGACGGCTCGTTACGAGCCGGCTCATCTGGATCTGCACTGTTTGCATAAACCGCTACAGCGGTTTTCGGGTTCAAAGGGTTAAAGAGTAATTTTTAAGTATGAAATGCATTTTCAATGTACTTTATATAGCAAGCTTTGCATAGGTATGTTATGCATACGCCAATGTTAAACATATGAACAATAGTCGCGCCGACTATTGGAACCCCTTGATGGTATGCGATACCGACATTCAGGTACACAGACATGCACCGCAGATCCCAGGTGCTTTAGCATATTAGTCAAGGTGCATGATCAAGTGGTTGCAACAACAATAACGTCGCCCACTCCAAAGTAAGTATTATTTGATATTTTCCCTAATATGCAACGGATTTTGGCGCAGCAAACGTGTCTTCATGAGTTGCATTTGGTAGTCCAAGGAGTTCGGCACAGACTTATGTCGTTTTTGCGAAGAATCGATTTCCGTGTCGGTAGAGGCAGGGAAATCGATTTTTCGCAAAAACGACAGAAGTTTGGGTGACAATACAAAGACCACCAAATGCAGCGTAACGAGACGCGTTTGGTGCGCCATATTTCATCAAAATCCGTTACGTAATAAGGACAATATAAAAGAATACGTACTTTGAATCGGATGGATTCTGGCAGTTTCAACACTTGTTGTTGTTGTTAGTACCACGTGATCATACACCTTGTTAGTGCAGCTGTGACTGGAGAAACTGGGCTTATAGGTTTTTGCGACCAGTGTAAATCAAGATCAGACTGTGTATCCGCACAGTCTGATCAGGATCTGCTCTGTTCGCCATTCCATCAATGAAACACCCGGCATGCTTCTAACAAGAAATATAGATCAATATCAGGCCACATGGGTGTGCTATTTCATCAGCAATTACACTGGTCACAAATCCCATAAGTCCCATTTTCCCACCCACAGCCATATTATAGATTATTCTAGTTATTCCGCTTGACCTTTTGAACGAGGATTACGGACATTTATAACGGTATAACGCCCGTTTATTATACCCGATGGTATTCTAATGTGGTCAAAAGCGGTCAATAATAATCATAGCACATCACAACATAAAACATATTCTTCTGAGACACGAGGTGTTGCACACGTTATACACTGCTGCCTGCGTTAATCATGCTTTTAGTTTTCACTATATATATATGGTAGTCGATCCAGGCTTGACGTTCCAGTAGCCTATTTCATCAAAATTGCAAAGTATTCTTATCTAGCAAAGTATACTTTGAGGTAGTAATCATTCATTTTTCCTGAAATGCATTATGTCATATAGAACTTAACGACTGCATATATTCGATGATTAAAAGTATGCATAATTATTATACTGAATTTATTACATTATCACAGCCAAAATGGCTGTGATAATGTAATAAATTCAGTATAATAAAAATTAATAAATTTATCCTAAAATTGAAAATTTCTCCCTCAAAGTATACTTTGCTAGATAAGTATACTTTGCAATGTTGGTGAAATAGTCTACTGGACTCTCTGAGAGGCTACATGTGAATAGTGTGACACCACCGCCCGCGCTGATCATGTCAATACTTGTAAATTTCTACATGTCAAAATACTTCAATATTGTCCGTGAAGTCAAGCAGCTTGATTGCCTGAGCCTGAGCTGTTCCACAGCTCAGGCTCAGACAATCAAATTGCTTGCCAATGGATGTTCTGAAACGTTGATACTCTGGACACCGTTGTGTACTATGTCTGTATTTTCGTTACAACGCAGCCGTCACGTGCTCCCAACATCACGGCTTCAACACACTACCGCCTGCGTTAATCTTGCCAACATTTGTCCATTTCTTGAATTCAAAATACTTGAATGTGTGTTGTTAATAGTCTGGCAAGATTAACGCAGGCGTCTGTGTATACATTGTACATGGTATACTTTCTGTGTTTTGGATTATATCTCAATAATTCTTTTTATCCCGTCAATACAGGGCGTATGTGCCATGAAACACGGTGCCGTGAAACATTTTTGATATTCTGTCAATACGACCTAATCACTGCGTATGAATATGTGCGGTGGCTGGGGTTACTTTTATTGCATTTTAAAGCTATTTGTAGGTGTTGACGGGATAAATTAGAATAGTAGGTTAGTGCCGTGAATGGGAAAACATATCTGGCGCGGCACGGAAACGGGATGTGCTCGGTAGAACCTCGCCCATCCCGTTACCTAAGCCTTGCCAGATATTTTTCCCATTCACGGCACTAACCTACTATTCTCTATTTTGCTTCACTTCATGTACTGCACGTGACCTATTAGCCAATCGCAGTAATTCACTAAGTCGAATTGCTAAACCTTTGCGTTATTTTCAGGTAATTACTATCAGAAACTATGTTAAACAGGGGAGATAATTTGTTTATGCATTTTCACTTTGCACTTACCAGTCAGGAAAAGTTATTAAATAAATTTATTTTTGTTGCGACATGATTATATAGTACATATAACACCACATTTACATGTGAAACGAATTTTTCATTAGAGATACCATTTACGTACTTTGAATTAGCATAAATAATATTAAATTAATTTCCATCGATTGTAACGCTGTATTTTTCCGCATTATAAATATTTTTTACTAATGCCATTTTGTCACAATTGTGTTCAGAAATACGATGACATTATATAATTAAAATAGTTTTACTAATATTTGTCTTCACTTTCTGCATGTATCAGACGTCAAGTACCTTTAAAATAGCATATCATATAGCATATGTCATGAGCAATGACGTTGAATTAGTATTGATCAACCATCTTTGTGTTATTAACCTTTAATATATTTCTAAACTGGCCGTGCACAAGTCAAATACACAAACGCCTGCGTTAATCGTGCCCAAATAATTGAAACGTTTCTGAACATGTGTCTATTGACAATGCCAACTCGTGAAACATTTCTAAACATGCGTCTATTGACAATGCCAACGTGAAACATTTCAAAATGCGTCTATTGACAATGCCAACTCGTGAAACATTTCTAAACATGCGTCTATTGACAATGCCAACTCGTGAAACATTTCTAAACATGCGTCTATTGACAATGCCAACTCGCAATGAAGCACAGGCTCAGGCTCAGGCAATCAAACTGCTTGATTTCAAGCACAATATTCAAGTACACAAACTATGTCTCGCTTTGTAATTTAACATATTATCTGTGTCAAAAACATGGCAAAAATTCATGTAATTCGTTGTTTGAATTCACTGTTGTATCTTGAAATAAAGACAATTATTGGCAAGATTAGCGCAGATGGGCGTGTAGTATTTCACCTCATGGGCAACGACTTGATCAAACTATGATCTTCAGGATGGTATGTCGCCCATTAAAATTGGGGGCATAAACTGTTATCAACTTCACAACGGGGCTATATAGGGCGTTACCTGTAAATAGTTTATGCCCTCTAAGCAATATGCAAATCAATGTGACATGCACTGCTTGTAATTTATTCTGGCTTCCCTATCAGGAAATAATCAGATTTATGTAGATGTATGTCCGGTGTAGAAAGAGTGCATTGAATTTAAATACTATCAGTGCCCCGAGGCAACGTGTGTTTACTTTGCGATCATGAACAGACATTAACATAAAAAAATCATCAAACATATGCAAACATGCGTTGTGGGCTTCCGGTTTTGTTATGTTCTACTGTTCATTTACATACGACAGCAATGTAGTAGTTATAGCATACTAAGAATACATTTGTGCATTTTCGATTCCCATGGGAATCGAAAATGCACAAATGTATTCTTAGTATGCTATAACTACTTAAGTATTCATCGCTAAGCATTGATCATGCATGTACAGTGGAACCTCTCTAAACCGGACGCCAAAAAAACACATGTGATCTTATTTTTGATGAGTTTCTTGGTCATTTATCTCAGGTGATAATTCCTGTTCGTGATCGCACAGCACATAACTATGGCTCAGAATGATCAAATGCCCGATTTACAGTGAAACCCCTCTAAGCTGGACACCCTGGGGACCTCCCAGGGTGTCCGGTATAGAGAGGTTTAACTGTATTATACCGAGATACACTTTAATGGCTACATATTGTAAACGTTGTAAAATCGCTTTTCTCGTACGCAATGTCTCGAAAAAGGTATTTTGCAATGTCAGATAAATTCATTGCACTAAATCTGAAGTACACACCTTTATTTCTTTCCATTAAGGGGTGAAATTGAACATACGTAAGTATGTGAATATATCATTTTCAGTGTATGAATCAGGGCTCCAGATAAGCAATTAGTAATTGAGTATTGTCGCTCCACCATTTCTGAAACAATAGGGTATTTCAAAATTGTAATTGGGTAAAATAAAATAACGCTGCTGTTTACACATCAGCAGACAGCAATTATTTAATACTTTGCTTCTAAATGAAAACATGTCTTGACATTTCATTAGAATTGTTTCCTTGGAGACAATTCTAATGAAATACCAAGATGTGTTTTCATGGAAAAATAATAAAAACATGCTATATTTGTGGTCGGTTTATTGTTTTCTGCATCATGATAAAGGTACCACAAATTTGTATTGGTTTTTGATACTGACTACTGCTGATTTCGATTGGGTTTTTGGCAATTTTGATTGGGTATTTAAGCAAATACGCAGCTTATCTGGAGCGCTGATGAATCATGGTTACGTGTATGAATGGGAACCACGTCAGTCTATTTACCAGGTGTATATCTTGGTAGTATAAAATGGAACACAAGGTAGACTACTAAAACTACATTTGACTACTACATGGAGGCTAAATATATATTTCTTAAAAATTTATTTTTATTTGTGGATCGATTTTCAAAATCTAACTTTTGTTTTCTTAGATCATTTCCAAGCTATCCAGCCAGGTTTCTGAGTAAATTTCCAAAACGTTTTTCGACTCATTCTCCTCCTTTTTGCCCCATGTTATTTTTTGTTGGCTATAACATCAATATATGATGGAATTTCATCAAATGAAAAAAAAGGGGAGGGTGACTTTTTTGGTATTCATAAAAAATACTTGCATTTAAATATTTTAGATTGAATGCCAAAAGTTCTACTGTATATGGTACATGTACGATGGTCGCAAGACCTGACAAGTGCATTTTCTCCGGGTACTGCGACTTCATCCCACACTAAGAACCATGCATACATTGTACGCCCCCATCTGTGCCAACAAAAGCATTTGTATGGGTGATTTCGCGCTTGTTTGTAATCGTTGTCAAGTAAATAATGCAATAAGTGTTTATTATAAGTGTAAATAATGCACATGCAATACGTGTTTCACAGAACATATGTGACACGCCATGTGAATTTGTACCTTCGTTAATCTGCGTATTTTCATGAAATACGTTTACAAAATGTACAATACATTCCGTAAATGGCGTCAAAAGTTGACAAAACTTTCAGAGTACATGCGGAATTATATTCCGCATGTACACTGACAGTTATGTCAACTTTTGACTTTATTTATGAAAAATATCGTACATTTTGTAAACGTATTTCATGAAATTACGCAGATGTCCGAAGGTACAAAATCGCAAAACGTGTTTCATATATGGAATTCGCAGAAAACACACAAACATGCGGTTCGTTCACACCGGCGACACGAATAGCAACACTGATCTGTATCTACTCTGATCGTAAAACGCATAAGCCCCCTTTCTCCAGTCACAGCCACATGTGCCGCCAATGCCCGTGGACACTAAGACGACCAGGTGGCATATCCTCAAGATTAACTCAGTCAGAGGTCGAAATATAAATACATGTAAGTCTGATTGTTTTTTAAGTGGCCTTGGAGTGCTCTTTGGCTGCTCCAAAGTACATGTAGATCAAATAAAAGCAAACATAACACTACTTGACAAACATAAGGTATATTAAAATACACAACCGACTGCGCTAATCTTGCCAAAATTTGCCAATTTTTTTATTTCAAAAGTATTTGAATACTGTGCTTGAAATCAAGCAACTTGATTTTCTGAGCCTGAGCTGTGCTACAGCTCAGGCTCAGACAATCAAATTGCTTGAGTGCCAGTTGCCATTGCCAACAGGTGTTCAGAAAAGTTTACCCGGGCACGATTACCACAGGCGGGTATGTAGAAGGTAACGGTCATTTGAAAGCTTTTTTTTCTCCGAGACAATTTGTGGGAATTAAATTCCTAATCTGGACAGAGATTTAATGTACAGGTGGACTCAGGTAGAAATGACCAGCGGGTGACAAAGGGGAATCAGTAACGTCTTACATCAGTTTAATGTTGTGTCGTAGATTGTTGTTTGTTTATTTGTTGGGGTTTAACGGCATACCAACAGCTAAGGTAATTTAAGGCCGGGTCAATGGGTTTAGTACTAAATCCCATATAGTATATGTGCAAGTACGTGTACATGTACAAATGGGGGGCGGGGGAATCCCAAAATCATAACTGAAAATTTACAATAAAAAAACTATATATGCAACCTTGAAATCAGAATAATCCTGATCTGATGCCAGGTCCTCGCCACACCAGAATCACTTGGCCCCCTCCCAAAAGTAGTAGGATCAGTAATAATATTACTACTTTTATAATGGGCAATAACCCAATTTAACTCACAGGTAACAAAATAGCCAAAGATAAAAACGTACCTGATAAAACCAAACCAGGCAAACGTGATTTCTATAAGGTTCTTGAATAACGGTTCATATTTCGGTGTTTTATGGATTATTTCGGTATCTCTAGTGGTTTGTGTGCATTGTTACCAACATATAATTCCAGTACAAAAATATTTACACAATTCCCTAACATTTGATTGGTCCGTAGCAAGTCTCTGTCCAGAATTTATATCCCAGTAAACTCCATGCCGAACTACTTTCCGTAACCGTCAGGCGCAGTTAAAATAATTCTTAATAAAACGGAAAATAAACACATTTTCTTGATGAATTTATTTCAAATGCTGGAATTATAAGGAATGAATGGCCTTTTTGTGGAATTTATCGGGGATTTAAACTTGAAAAAGTCGCGGGAATACTGGACGAGGCCTTAAAAATTACAATTTTCGAAAAAAAAAAAAAAATAATAATCTTTTTTTTTTATTTTTTTCGAAATTGTAATTTTTTATCGCTTCGTCCAGTATTCCCGCAACTTTTCCAAGTTCATACCCCGATAAATTCCACAAAAAGGCCATTCATTCCTATAACAATTTACCTCACCTCCCACGAATTACACGTATAAGTACGGTAGCCTACTTTGTTAGTACATGTATAACGGTAGCCCAAAAGTTCGGAACGGTGAATGTGTAGATAGTTGGCTATTTCCGTCGTATGTAATGTTTGTGCATCAATAGCTGCACAACACTATGTAAATTATCCAAAACCAACAAAATCCACCCAAATCTACCAAAATACCCATATGACACCAACATAATCAAGGTGCATGATCACGTGGTACTAGCAACAACAACAAGTACACCGATTCAAAGTACGTATTCTTTTATATTGCCCTTAGTACGTAACGGATTTTGATGAAATATGGCGCATCAAACGCGTCTTGTTAAGCTGCATTTGGTGGTCTGTGTATTTTCGCCCAAACTTCTGTCGTTTTTGCGAAGAATCGATTTCCGTGTCGGAGACACGGAAATCGATTCTTTGCAAAAACGATATAAGTCTATGCCAAACTCCCTAGACCACCAAATGCAGCTCATGAAGACAAGTTTGCTGCGCCATATTGCATCAAACTCCGTTGCATATTAAGGAAAATATCAGATAATACTTACTTTGGAGTGGGCGAAGTTGTTATTGTTGTAACCACGTGATAATGACCATCTGTTCATTTGACATGGCATAGACCTGTGTTAATATTCCCATTGAATATCTACGATTGCGAGTTGGCATTGCGAATATATGTTAAGAAACGTCAGGGCAAGATTAACGTAGGCTGTTGTGTATGTATACAGGCTTGATCAAACTACGGTAGCTATTATTGGCAGTGGAATAGGTGACAATATAAAATTGAGAAGAACAAACATCACTTTGTTAATTCAACATGTTCCATAGCGATGTGTGAAGGGTAAACACTCATTTTATTTATCCCTTTCACCCCTAAGTAACTAGAATGGATTTTGATATGCTGATTTTGCAACCAATCGCACCGTCACGAACTGGTTTTGAGGCTAGTCCATTTATGAAAAGGGGGTGGTTTTGTTGTCAAAAATACGAAAATTACTTTCAAAAAGTGCAGATCCTGATGAGACGGTTCGTTACGAGTCGGCTCATCTGGATAGGCACTGTTTTCAGAAACCGCTATAGAGGGCTTTGGGTTTAAAGGGTTAAGCGACTATTTAACAAAATGTGAATGTTGCCTCTTATCTTTTATATCAGCGACCAGTCGCCATCCAGATGGGCTTGTGCCTCAACGCAGTGTAACATGGATCTACAATGTCGTCAGCCATTCAACCTCTGCAAGATAATGCGAACTACAGTTTGACTCCCTCTAAACCGGACACTCGGGAAAATATAGTTTGTTTGTTATTAGCCGATCTATTTATAGATCGGCTAATATATTGGTTATCCATCGAATTCTGAAAAAGTTTGTAGCAACCCTTTTCTCCACTATTCGGTAATCTACGAACGCGAATTTTTCTGTATCACTTCCAAATTGCATCAACCGATAAAGTTTGCATTTTTGGCAATTATCTCCGTTTAAAACTTTACTTATAGCCAAATAACACAATTTTGAATACGTAATGAGCTGAACGCCGGAAGAGATTTAACCCGGAAGTTATTGTTGTTGAAGTCCATAGTTGGCTCTAATGGCCATATACGCCAACATATGCCGATTATTGGGCTAATTTAAAGCTTTTATTTATTAAACAGAACAAGTTTCAGCCACGTATAATCGCGTAAAATGTGTTTATTTGGCTAATTTATAATCGACCTCTGCTCAAAATCTCCTTACTAGCAACCCCAGCATTTTCGGGTTTATCCCAGCATCTCGGGTTTATCCCATTGGATCGCGTATGCGCGTCATTTGACGCTAGTTAATATTCACAAAATTTTCTACCAATCAAAACGAAGAATTGCCCTTCATAGCCAACTTTGATTTGTTTACGTATCATGCAGGGATGGCAGGGATGCATCCAGCACGCGCGATTGCGGCAATCCCACTTAATTATTGTCAATGCCGCAAATTATTGATTGTCTTGCGCCCGACATCGCGCAAAAAATCACGGATGGGGCACATTAGGCCAATCTGGGCATGTGCCTGAATACGCAGGAGTTTGCGTCTATTTTTAGATGACACTGTAACCGCTAGATATATATAGCCCTGGTAGCTCCGCCCACTCGCGTGCTGCCACAGAATTCGGACAAACACACAGTGACTACAACTTTGTGTATTGCGGAGTGTAATTTGTAGATAAATAGAGCATACAGTACAGGTGTTACGCTGGAATATTTCGCAACATAATGGTGACAACAAAACATTGCTGCTATGGCATTGCTGCTATTGGATGGATTTGGGAACGGGTTTCCAAAACCTGTACAAAATCGAGAAAAATGTCAACGCTGGGTACAGAACTGTGGTCGAAAATAGTTTACCATTGACAATGTTACCAGAGACACCTACATATGTTCGATGCACTTTACCCTGATTTGATCGGCTAATAACATCATGCTCTGCATGACTTTTTATTGGTTTATTGGTTTTTAACGGCTTATCAACAGCTAAGGTCATGTAAGGCCGCGCCAACGGGTTCGATCCCGTTTTAACCTGCTGTATTATGGGGACAATCCCAAAGTCAGAACGAAATATTTACATTGAGAATCAATATATTCAGCCCTGAAATTCGAATAACCTGACCTGGTGCCAGGTCCATACCACACCAAAGTCACTTGCCCCCCCACCCCCCCCCCCCCCCCACTTCCTCTAAAATATAATTAAGAATAATTGCAATACTCACATAAAGGGTATAACCAGATTCAACTGTCACATACACAATTCCAAATACGTATGTGAGGGCCAAACCAGTGGGGAAAATATAGATGTGTTTCGCTGTTATATATCTCTGATTGCAGCGACTTTTCATGATTGCAAAACACTAGAATGCGTCCTGAATTGCTCACATGTCTGATTTACAGTAGAACATCTCCAAACCGGACACCCTGGGGACCTCCCAGGGTGTTCGGTTTGGAGAGGTTCCACTGTATTAGGTTTGCATGTGTCTATCAGTTGACCAGCAAAGTGAAACCTCTCCAAACTGGACATCCTGGGAAGTTCCTTATATTACTGGTTATTATGAATGGCGAACAGTGCAGATCCTGATCAGACTGTGCGGATGCACAGGCTGATCTGGATCTACACTGGTCGCAAAACCCATAGGCCCATTTCCCTAGCCACATGTATGTATGCTTTGCAATCATGAACATCAATCATCAGCGATAACTCACAGTGGAAGTCAAAAATCTATATTTACACTGGCTAAACTTTAAATATACACAGTTTTGACGAATCGCGACCACTTTTGTATTTTTGAAGGTCGATATCGTGTCAAATCGCACTTACAATAATTAATCGCAGCTAAAATAAATAAAACTTTAGTCGATTAAACGGCGCCGATATATGTGGCTGTGACTGGAGAAATGGGCTTATGGGTTTTTTGCGACCGGTGTAGATCCAGATCAGCCTGTACATCCGATCACTGTTCACAATTCCAGCAATGAAACACACGCCATGCAATATATATTGGTATCAGTCTACATAGTTGTCGTATCTGGAGCCTATTTCACCAACATTGCAAAGTATACTTTTCTAGCAAAGTATACTTTGAGGGAGAAATTTGGAATTCTAGGATAAATTTATGAATGTTTTATTATACTGAATTTATTACATTATCACAGCCAAATTGGCCGTGATAATGTAATACATTCAGTATAATAAGTCTGCATACTTTTAATCATAAAATATATGCAGTTGTTAGTTCTATGTGAAATAATGCATTTCAGGAAAAATAAATGATTACTCCATCAAAGTATACTTTGGTAGAAAAGTATACTTTGCAATGTTGGTGAAATCTGCTAGTGATCTGCTGGTCCGACAAATTACATAAGCCCCATTTCTCCAGTCAGAGCCACATAATTGAGACACACCATGTGATTGTGTACCTTCGGACACCTGCGTAATTTCATTACATACGTTTACAAAATTTACAATATTTTGCATAGATAAAGTTAAAAGTTAACACAATTTTCAGAGTACATTTTGTCAACATTTGACGCCATTTACGGAAACTATTGTAAATTTTGCAAACGTACGTATTTCATGAAATTACATAGATGTCTGAAAGTACAAAATCACATGGCGTGTCTCATAGATATCTGGCTGTGATTTGAGATATTAGGTTTATGGGATTTATCGGCAACCTAGCGCCAGATTTGCTAGCGCACTATTGTAGCCTGATATGTGGCTGTGACTGGAGAAATGATGCTTATGGGTTTTGCGACCAATGTCGATCCAGATCAGCATGTGCATTAGCTTAGTGTGATTATAGGAATGAATGGCATTTTTGTGGAATTTATCGGGGTATAAACTTGGAAAAGTCGCGGGAATACTGGACGAAGGCCTCGTCCAGTATTCCCGCGACTTTTCCAAGTTTATATCCCCGATAAATTCCACAGAAATGCCATTCATTCCTTATAATTCCAGCATTTGAAATAAATTCATCAAGAAAATGTGTTTATTTTCCGTTTTCTTAAGAATTATTTTAACTGCGCCTCACGGTTATGGAAAGTAGTTCGGCGTTGTAGAGTTTACTGGGATATAAATTTTGGACAGAGACTTGCTACGGACCAATCAAATGTTAGGGAATTGTGTAAATATTTTTGTGCTGGAATTATCAGGATATGCACTGTCCGTTCGCCAGTCCATCAATGAAACAACCGTCATTCGTCTAACAAGAAATAAAGATCATTATCAGGCTACAGGAGTGTGTTATTTGATCAGAAGCTACACTGGTCACAAATCCCATAAGCCCCAGTGTTCCAGTCACAGCCACGTCATATATGGAACGCCAAATCTAAATAAACTCAAATAAGTATTGCTAGCATTAAATAATTAAGCTCTTTAAATGATTTGGAGCTAGCTCTAAACGTTTAATGCTACATGTAGCTCTAATTATTCAGAACTAGCAATCATTATTTGAGTTTATGTAGAGTTGGCATTCCATATTGACAAGGCTCTATTCTGTTTATTATAAGTATGGTGGGTGTTTCACTGACTGAATGGCGCCGAGTGTAGACCCTGATCAGCCTGTGCGGATACCCTGATCGCAAATGTCATAAACCCCCAATACTTTGACAGGATGATTTTACAGTTGGTTTACAAAAAATGGGAATAAAAGGATAACCAATGTATACTTTCATGTGATAGATTGTGCTGTTATTGTGACTACATTTTACACTATAAGGGTCTCAGCTCTCACGGATACAAAGCATATAAAAGACAGATGAAATCGTAAAACACATCCGTAGAGCTGAGATTTTCTAAGCTATGCCAGACCATGTAAAGACTGGACAAATGTTGATCCGCACCAGCATACGCATCGGCGAATTCCAACAATTTTATTTACACTCTTTCTCAGTCAGTTAACGCAGCAAGTCACAAATAAATGAGTTTAGGTTTGCCCAAACACGATGCTATTTTACAAACAGGGGTAGGGTCAGGCTACAATTTGCTCGCAAATACAAACAGAATTCCATTCGCTGTGTAGTATATTCGTCTCTGTAAAAAACAAATAAAAAATTCCACTTTCTATAATGGCCCCATGTGATAAACATCATGGATACATACGTGTATAATGCGAAATAGAGATTGTACGAACGTGGTTCCTGAACAAAAACTTACATGGACAAACATGTACATGTACATAGAAACTACGTGGAATGTGTTGCCAGTTTAGTGAACGATCTGGAAACATATTCAGGTACATGTGGCACGATAATGAGCTACACCATTTGTTGTAAGCATAATTGGAGTTTCGCTAACTGCATTGCGAACTGTGCAGACCCTGATCAGCCTGCACAGGCTGATCTGGGTCTACACTGCTCGCAAACACCATAAAGACCTGTAGCCTATTTCACCAACATTGCAAAGTATATTTTTCTAGCAAAGTATACTTTGAGGGAGTAATCATTTATTTTTCGTGAAATGCATTATTTCACATAGAACTAACGACTGCATGTATTTGATGATTAAATATAATTATGCAGAATTATTATACTGAATTTATTACATTATCACAGCCAAAATGGCTGTGATAATGTAATAAATTCAGTATAATAAAAGTTAATAAATTTATCCTAAAATTGAAAATTTCTCCCTCAAAGTATACTTTGCAATGTTGGTGAAATATGCTACAGGGGCCCGTTTCACTAAACTTCTTACGACTAAAATGTTCGTAAGTGCAAAATTATGATAATGTGTAAATTTCACATTAGCAATATTTTCTTGTAAACAATTATTGGATTTACATTTATTGAGCATAGGCTGCATATGCAGCCTATGCTCAATAAATGTAAATCCATAAATTGAAATGTACAGACGATCTTAATTTTGCACTTACGAACATTTTAGTCGTAAGAAGTTTAGTGAAACGGGCCCCAGTTCTCCAGTATTATCCCATGTGGCGGTTGCCTGTGACAATGGACATGGCTAAGTATGGGAACAGAAAAATCACAGATCAGTCCCGTAAGATGACCTATCATATCTTTGATACATTTTCGAGGTTTGTTACTACATGTACAGAGCACACGGGCAATGTATGGACACGAGGATGTGATAACAGTTAGATAAAGTTCGTCCGCATGTACTGTCGATAATGCACTGGCTATAAAGATCGCGGATTATCTCCTCGTACATGCGGACGAAACGTGATCTAACTGTCAGGGATTCCGCTGGCGATCGCCACTTTCGCAATTGGCGATAAAAATAAACAATTGGCGATAAAAAATTACAATTTTTTTTTTTTTTTCGAAAATTGTAATTTTTTATCGCCAATTGTTTATTTGTTATCCTATTGGTTATTCCCTTTTCTTTATTTTTGTTTTTATTTTTTTTATTTTTTTCTTTTTTGAAGTGGTGATTTGTTTATTTTATACTCAGCGGATGTCCCGTTTTTCGTCTGAAAAATATGACAGTTTCAATGTCATTGTCTTCAAATATAAACAAATTGTACATACAGCGAATTTTTAATTTGTTACGATGTCATACAAGGCTACACACACTTATCTAAGGCTGTTAAAACAATATTTACTCAGAATTTAGAACCGCCGCCGTTTCAAATTTGCACACACATAGTTGTCACTGACATTTAATGTATGGTCAATATTTATTATTATTATACATACAAATACATATAACATGTATTCATATAGCACAGTGGTGCAACCTACGTCAGATGTTATCTGACCAGGCCCCTACGCAGAGGGGGTGCGACGGGTCCCTACGTACCCGCATTAACCCGTTCAACACAACAGGCCTGTATAGTAGTATTGGCAAAAAGTGTAGATCCAGATGAGCCGGCTCGTGACGAGCCGTCTCATCAGGATCTGCACATTTTGCAAGTAATTTTCATAATTTTGAGAACAAAAACACACCATGTTCATAAATGGACTGGTCTGAAAATCATTTTGTGATAATTGGATTGGTTGCAAAATTAACATATCAAAAGGGGTGAAATGGTTAATCTGCCGAGGTCTGTCCAGGGATGTGCAAAACAAATGCTTAGCCCTTCACGCCGTCGATAACGCACCCCTCCTAAGTTAATTCCTGCTTACGGGCCTGCCTGACTAAATGTACATGTACACTGCTGCCTGCGCTAATCTTGCCAATATTTGTCAATTTCTTTATTGTACACTATTTGAATATTGTGCTTGAAATTAAGCCGCTTGATTCGCTGAAACTCAACTGTGCTTAGACGCAGTCAATCAAATTGCATGATTGCGAGTTTGTATTGCCAATAAATGTTAGAAATATTAACATCTCAACGCCGGCGGTTGAGTAACACATGTTTTGTCGTTGCGGGTCACGAATGTTTCGGACCGTGTCAAACCGTGATATACGATGTGTCAAGATGAGAAAGAACGGTAATTGCATGGTTGTAAATCCATCATGGATCTAAAATAAGTACTTACAATGTAATATAGCTAACATGATACCCAAAGTAGACACATGAACACACGTAAAGGTTTAACCACACTAAATAATCAGATATTCATACGCGGTGTAACTAAATAATCAGATATTCATACGCGGTGTAGTCAAAAGTAGTATGTTAAAAAATAGAATCCATTTGTTATGCCATAGACACTCTTTGCTTGCAGAAACCAGTCAATTGATGCACTAATCTACTTCACAGGCATGTTAATGTATCATTTACATTAGTTTCAAGCATGTGCTTTGGGATTATTTTGTAGTAAGTCGGAGCATGTTTGTCATGTGAGGCGGTTTCAATTTCAGCCGCTGAATGTTTGTGCCACAACTAGGTTGGTCACATGAGACATAATTTATCTTTCTTAACACTAATTGAACGCATATTTTAATTAGTGAATATCCAGAACAGAATGGGTGCAGGTTATGGGAAAATAGGTCTCACAACATCCATACGAAAAAGTAAAGTAGCAGTCTGGTTTATAGAAGTTCCACTGCATATGATGACAAGCTACGCTGGTCATAAATCCTATAAGCCGTATTTCTCCAGTCACAGCCACCTATTACAAGGTGTATGATCACGTGGTTACAACAACAACAACAACACATACTGAAACTTCCAGAAGCCCTCCGATTCAACGTACGTTTTCTTGTATTGTGTCCTTAATATGTAACGGATTTTGATGAAATATGGCGAATCAAACGCGTTTTGTTAAGCTGCATTTTGGTGGTTTCGGTACTTTTTTCAAACTTCTGTCGTTTTTGCGAAGAATCGATTTCCCTGTCAGTAGACACGGAAATAGATTCTTCGCAAAAACCACATAAGTATGTGCCGACTTTCCGAGACCACCAAATGCAGCTCATGAAGACGCGTTTGCTGCGCTATATTTCATCAAAATCCGTTGCCTATTGACGAAAATATCAAATAATACTTACTTTGGAGTGGGCGCGCTTTCAACACTTTCACTGTTGTTGTTGTTGTAACGACGTGATCATGCACATTGTATTATATAATAAATTAGGAATCACGAGGTGTCGTTATTGGGTACGATATTGCAGCGTATTCTGGTGTTAATTGTCATCATTATAACGGTCAGAGTGGACAGTCGCCATAAAACATATACACACATACCGTGGTTATTTTCCTACTGTCTGTTTCACGAAACCAGTCAACAGTTTACAACAGTTTATAGCTATATAAAACATGTAAACAAAAAATAAAAAAATTCGATAGTATTAAGAATGAGCCGTATTTTTATTTCGTGAAATTTGGTGCAATATTTGTTTTATTGAATAACGTTTTCCTCATGTTAAATCCCCAGAGAGTGAAAATGTCTATGGGGATTTAAGACGGGGATTGTGTTTCCAATGTTACAAATAGTGGACCGAATTTCAAAATTTAACTTTCGTTTTCTTAGTTATCTAGCACGGTTTCAAAGTCAATTTCCTTTTTTTATTTCGTTTTTCGACTCGTCCTCCATGTTCTCCATCTCTTTTCCATCATATTAAATTCCCATAGAGAAATCCTTTTTCACAATAAAATCAATATTTGACCAAATGTTACGAAGTAACAAGAAGGCTCATTCTTAAATTTTAATAAAATTAAATGTTATCGAGAAAACAATTTTATCCCGTCAACACAGGGTGTATGTGCCGTGAAACACGGTGCCGTGAACCATTTTTGATATCCAGCCATTTGAATGTGTTGACGGGATAAATAGAATAGTAGGTTAGTACCGTGAATGGGAAAAATATCTGGCGCGGCACGGAAACGGGATGTGCTCGGCAGAGCCTCGCCCATCCCGTTTCCTGAGCCTTGCCAGATATTTTTTCCCATTCACGGCACTAACCTACTATTCTCTATCTATTTTCCTTATTTCTGAACCAAAATATATGTTGTGACCACTCATTTGAACCGTCTCGACGAGACGGTTCAAATGAGTGGTCACAACATATACTTCTGATGAGAAATAAAGAAATTATTGAGCCTTGCCGGATATTTTTTCCCATTCACGGCACTAACCTACTATTCTCTATGTGTGTGCATTGTGGATATTTCCGTAAAAATTGGGCAGGTTTCGTGAAACAGGCAGTAGATAAATGTCTCGGCTCTGCAAATACCACACTTATTGTATCTCCAGAGTTCCAGTTATTGGAGGCAAACCAGCCTCCGCCATTGATGTAAAATCGTTGCCATAGTTGCGAGAAACACGAGATAAAATAGAAACTTCTGAAATCTTAATTATGTGGAATGTCTATAAACAGGGCACCGATATACTATATGTGATATCATTTTGACAGGTTTCTCGGTGACGCATCTCAGATAATAATGCATGTTCATGATTGCAAAATATATAAGTATCTCGCAGAAGTGTTACATGCCTGATTTACAGTGGAACATCTCTAAACCGGACACACCCCAGACCTCCCAGGGTGTCCGGTTTAGAGAGGTTTCACTGTATTTAATTTTGTTTAATATTGTTGACAATTTCAATGCATAAGCTCCGATATTTGTTGACGAAATCCGTAATGGTACAAAATAAACAATTAACCAACAATGGCAAATTAACATATGCTGGTGATATCATAAAGATTATTGTGTCGGACCCACCAGATGTGACACTCTCTTGTCAAATTTGTCACTTTTATTATTCACATAATAATGTACTAACTATCACCGTAATGGGACACTGCTAAAACCTTGATTTGCATCCTTTTATTATGATAATTTCTGTGATATATCATGTTTGAGCCGCCGATGACAGGGTGCGTTTTTTACTATAGTATTGAAACGGCCCTATGTCATACCCGTCTTCAACAGAGCGGTATAAACCAGATATTTCCTGTTCACGCAGGGTAATGTCAGCGGGGCCTCGTGAATCGGGGTAGGGAAATTTGAACAACTATGATCTACTTGGCAATGAAAAGACGACAGTGGCGAGATTTCAGTAATATCTGATATTTTGAGAATAGTTCTAACATGCAGTATTACTCAACGTGTACAACTAAATAGCGGAGACAAACTATGATCAAAACGATGAAGGTGATCTGATTATGGACAGATTAATATTAACTCTTTGCTTGCTAGCGGCGAAAATATTCGCCAAACGAATTAGGAGTATATGTTTTATTTCACTCTGTAAATATGTCTTGAAATTTCATTAGAATTGTGTCCTCCGGACACAATTCTAATGAAATTCCAAGACATATTCATGACATTTAGAAGGAGAAATAAAAGAAAATATAATGAATTGTCATCTGCTATTTTTGAACTATTTATAGCCCACAAATGTCCAAGCATGAAAAGAGTTAATATGAGATGTTCACATGGCAAGATATAAAAGCACAACAGGCGACTGTGGGGATAAGCAGACTCAGAAAAGGATATTAGCGCATGTAAACTCGGGCTAGATCTAAGCTAAAATCGGGCGGAAAATCACACTAACGCCAACCAAAGTCACGGTGGGGAATCACGAAGGTGAAGTGGAGAATAATGTTGGGTGGGGGAGTCACACAGCGGGGATCACGAAGCTGGGGTGGGAATCAGGCTGGGCGGGGGAGTCACACAGCGGGAATCACGAAGCTGGGGTGGGAAATAATGCTGGGTTGGGGAAGTCACACAGCGGGGATGATGAAGCTGGGGTGGGAATAATGCTGGGTTGGGAGTCACACAGCGGGGATCACGAAGCTGGAGTGAGAAATAATGCTGGGTGGTGGGCGTCACACAGCGGGAATCAAGAAGCTGGGGTGGGAATAAGGCTGGGTGGGGGAGTCACACATCGGGGATCACAAAGCTGGGGTGGGAATAAGGCTGGGTGGGGGAGTCACACAGCGGGAATCAAGAAGCTGGGGTGGGAAATAATGCTGGGTGGGGGAGTCACACAGTGGGGATCACGAAGCTGGGGTGGGAAATAATGCTGGGTGGGGGAGTCACACAGCGGGGATCACGGAGCTGGGGTGGGACTAAGGCTGGGTGGAGGGTTGGGGTGGTGGGATGTGGCGAAGGGCTAATCTTGTAAACTGGAGAACCTGCGTCGGGAGAACGGGAAAACCTTTTGTACTACGCTAATATTTAGCTGTAACACCCTGGAGTGACAGAGAAATAGTTAAACAATGAATTTCAAGTAATGGAAGTGGTAAATAAGTGTTAAGATGCCTACATGACGGGAATATGTCGGATTCGTACCAGGTTGTGTCTGCTCGGAGTGGTCTCGGAATAAAAGTCCCAGAGTCGCTGAAATCGCTCCTATTTATAGGTTTTGTCAGGCCGAGTTGGTCAAGTTCGTGACTTTGCGTAAGGTTTTGGACAAGTTCTGGTATTTTCCGTTAGGTTTTGGACAAGTTCCGGTACTCTCCGTAAGGTTGTCCAACCTCCCGCACAGTGATTGGCTAGATTGTATGGACGGAATGTTCCGACCAGACACGAGCCAAAACAAGCACAGCCAGTAGAAATGGCGGCTGCATTCAATACTTGGTAGAAATGTGTCAAGAATATTGTATGTTATGGGAAACAGGATGGAATTCAGGAATTATGAGGTCAATGAAGATGAACTATGAACTTTGGTGAATAACTAGGCATGGGTGAGGGATCGTCGTAAGTCTCATAGATTTAATAGTAGCCTCGCACAGTCGCCCCAAATGTAAGTGAAAATGAAGCGGGATTACATGTCTATTTTACATGACTTCCTACACAATAGCGACAACTTTCAACGGTAACCGGCTGGGAAGCTTCAGTATGGTATATGTAGAGATCAGGGGCCCGTTTCACTAAGCTTCGTACGTCTAAAATCTTCGTAAGCGCAAATTTAGGATCGTCTGGAAATTCCAATTGATGGATTTACAAGAAAATATTGCTAATGTGATATTTACAGACTATCATAAGTTTGCACTTACACACATTTTAGTCGTACGAAGTTTAGTGAAACGGCGCCCTGTAGCGCACTAGAAGTAGAACTTCAGTCATCTTGACGGACCACATATATGAGACACGCATAGGATTTTGTACCTTCGGACATCTGCGTAATTTCATTAAATACGTTTACAAAATTTACAATATTTTTCATAAATAAAGTCAAAAGTCGACAAACTTTTCAGAGTACATGCGAAATTATAATCCACATGTACTCTGAAAATTTTGATACGTTTTGAAGCCATTTACGGAAATTATTGTAAATTTTGTAAACGTATTTCATGAAATTACGCAGATGTTCGAAGGTACAAAATCACTTGCCAGACGTGTCTCATATTTTAATTCCAAAATTACCAGCATGCTCTAAATCAGGGAGTTTGATTGGTCGAGGCTAAGCTACATACATACTCGTCTGCGTTAATTAATATTGTCGATATTCTATTGGTAATGTCAACTCACAATGAAACAATTTGTTTGTCTGTGCCTGAGCTGTATGGCAGATCAGGCTCAGCCAATCAACCTGTTTGATTTCATGTACAATATTAATGTATTTTGAAATAAAAAAATGGACAAACATTGGCAGGATTACCGCACGCGGTAGTGTATGCTCAGTCTCGGCCAATCAAAATATGCGAGTTCGAGTACAAATTTGCATGGAGAACATGCTCAGAAAATGTTTCATAAGTTCGTACCCGGAGTCGCTGAAATGGTAATATGTAATGTTTTGTACACAGCCAAACCTCTCTACGCCGGACACCCTGGGAGTTCCCCAGTGTGTCCGGCTTAGAGGGGTTTCACTGTAAATCATTTGATCATTCTGAGCCATAGGTGTGTGCTAACAGGCATTATCACCCGAAATAAATGGCCAAAAACTCATGAAAAATAAGATGACACTAGAAGGTTTAGAGAGGGTCTACAGGATTGATTTACATGCACAGAGTATATGTACATAGCTATGATTGAATTGATGAAAAAAACAAACTATTTCTCTGATTACTTGTCAGAAGCACAACATTTATGCACTACCGCCTGCGCTACACGTGCAAATATTTGTAATTTTCTTTACTTCAAAATACTTGGATATTGTGCTTGAAATCAAGCAACTTGATTGTCTGAGCCTGAGCTGTACTACAGCTCAGGCTCAGACAATCAAGTTGCTTGATTGCGAATTGTCATTGCCTAATAGATGTTCAGAAACGTTGATATTAATCTGTGGAAGATTAACACAGGCCGCTGTGTATGTATCTGAAGGAACTAGGAACGAACATCGAACGGAAACACATTTGTAACAATCGATAAATGTTCTTCATGGACTATATTTGTTGCTCTAATTCTACCCGGACACTATTGTGTCAAGGCTGCAGACACATGTACCAGCTGAAAATGACTCATCACTAAGTATAAGGTATTGTTCACATATTGGATGTTTAATGCGAGGGAGCGCCAATATGTGAACAACAACATACTTATAGTTCAGCCAAGTGTACAATGCAATGTCCCATAGGAGCATTGATTTTCCATTTCTTGTCGAACAGTAAATGATTAAATTTGGTACACAGGTTGAAGTAACCGACCGAGGTCTATAAATACATTAAATATGCCTAAAAGCATCAATAAATGAAGAAAAAAATAAGCTAAACAAAATTTGTTACTCCCTATATATAGACATATACATATGTCCATATATATTATAGGGAGTAACAACAATATTTATTGCTTATTTTATTTTCATTTATTGATGCTTTTAGGCATATTTAATGTATTAATAGACCTCGGTCCGTTATATTACTTCAACCTGTGATTTGGTAGTATGTAACTAATTATGTGAAACAAGTGAAGCACAATGCTGCCCAGCGATTGGCTTAGAAAGTAGGGCGAACTATAATATACATAAACGGTCGACGTATACCCCTCTGGCTTGGTCCAGACAGGGTAGATACAGGCTGTTTCATACCACTCACTGCTAATAGACATACGATACAAGTTGCATTATGCGACCACTCACTGCTAATACACATACGATACAAGTTGCATTATGCGACCACTCACTGCTAATACACATACGATACAAGTTGCATTATGCGACCACTCACTGCTAATACACATACGATACAAGTTGCATTATGCGACCACTCACTGCTAATACAGTGAAACCTCTCTAAACCGGACACCCTGGGGGGACCCCAGGGTGTCCGGCTTTGAGAGGTTTCACTGTAAATTCGATCATTCTGAGCCATAGGTGTGTGCTATGCGATCATGAACATACATTATCATCTGAGATAAAGGACGAAGAAGCTCATCAAAAATAAGAGCACATGTGTTTTCTTGGTGTCTGGTTTAAAGAGGTTCCACTGTACATTATACATACAATGTCAACGTATACCCCTCTTGCTTGTAGGTCAAAAGTTTACCGTATAAAATTACCACACCATAAACAACACGTTCAAAAGTGTAGGGTCAATTCCCACAGATAAACGCACGCTGTAAATACAGCATCTTGTTTACTATATAATGGTGTGTTGGGTAGCCGGGGTCAAGCAGTGTCAAAGGTACATTGTACATTTTCCTATTGTTCCGTCCACTTCCCAAGCACCATATGGGAGGAAATGGAGTATCTTACACACTACCGCCTGCGCTAATCCTGTAAATGATTGTAACTGTATATATTTCAAAAAATATGTTGAAATCTTGCCAATATTCTTCAACTTGAATACTGTGCTTGAAATGCTTGATTACGAGTTGGCATCGGTAATAGATGTTCAGAATTGTTGATAATCTGGGCAAGATTAACGCAGTCGGTTGTATGGGAATAAATGACGTTTTTGGATAGTTCACCTATATATAGGTATACATTTTAAAACTTTTCCAACTTCACTATGTACACTGGATTACAGCCGGAATGAATTCAAGGTGTATGATCACGTGGTACTAACAACAACAACCAGTACTGAAACTTCCAGAATCAATCCGATTCAAAGTACGTATTCTTTTATATTGTCCTTATTACGTAACGGATTTTGATGAAATATGGCGCATCAAACGCCTCTTGTTAAGTTGCATTTGGTAGTCTCTGTACTTTGGCCCAAACGTATGTCGTCTTTGCGAATAATCGATTCTTCGCAAAAACGACATACGCCTGTGCCGAACACACTGGACGACCAAATGCAGCTCATGAAGGCGCGTTTGCTGCGCCATATGTCAACAAAATCCGTTACATATTAAGGAAAATATCAAATAATACTTTGGAGTGGGCAAGATTTACACACTTTCATCGACTGTTGTTGTAATGTTGTTATAACCACGTGAGCATGCACCTTGGAAATAGTGTTGAATGTATTTAGATACAAAATCACATGACCTGCCTCATGTGGAAGTTGGTCGTGGTTGTCATAAGGTACATTTTCTCTGCCGGCGACCCGAACGTAATTCCTACAAAGTCAGTATGTTGTACCCGACATGTGAGTCAGATGAGACACGCCATGCGATTGTGTACCTACGACGGACATTGCGATATTTCATGAAATATATTTACAGAAAATGAGATATTTTCCGCGAATGACTTCAGAAGTTGACAAAAAATTCGGAGTACATGCGGAATTATATTCCGCATGTACTCCGAATTTTGTGTCAACTTTTGACTTCATTTATGGAAAATCTGTTCAATTTTGTAAATGTATTTCATGAAATAACGCAGTCGTCAGAAGGTACAACATAACATGTATGGCGTGACTCAAATAACACCGTGTTTAGTTGTTTACAATGCAGATTTCTGTGATTTATTGCACTTGTATAGATCGATCATTGTCTCCGTACTTAGTGTGTTACGTCCATTGTTACAAGTACACTGCCGCCTGGGTTAATCTTGCCACTGGGATTCTCGATGAAAAAAGAACACTAATTTTACACTACCGCCAGCGTTAATATGTTGTTTTTATTTATTACCAAACACCTGAATATTGTGCTTGAAATCAAGCAGTTTGATTGTCTGAGCCCGAGCTGTGCTACAGCTCGGGCTCAGACAATCAAATTGCTTGAGTGTTAGTTGGCATTGCCAATAGATGTTCAGAAACGTTGATAATCTGGGCAAGATTACCGCAGGCGGTTGTGTATATGATGACTGTACTGTCTGTTTCACTAAAAAAAAGTGCAAAACCCCAGTCACACATAATTGTTGAACTACGGATGACCACTAATGACCCCGGAGGGTCCGGCGTGCATCACTGGGGCCGTCCGGGAAGCTGGTCAAACAGTTTTGCAAGGAACACGGTGCCAGTACGATTCTACTATGGATAGCCAATGCATGACTACAGTGGTCCGGGGTAGTCCGTAGTTGGGCCTGTGGTATATCGGGGAAACATGCCGGAGTTAACACGGTCTCACTACGGATGATCAAGGTTCGTCCCGGACTGTCCCGGCGTCGCTACGCACGCACTACGGTGCTGCCTACGGTGCTGCTGTCACCCTCTTCCAGAAACACTCCCGGTCCCCCCCCCCCCACGCCGGATCGCCATCCCGTTGCTACTACGGATTCACTACGGTACGAAAGAGTTCCAAGGATCATCCCGGATGGCCACGGATGTTTAGAAAAGTTCTAAACCTCCAGGGGCCAGTTTCACTAAACTTCTTACGACTAAAATGTGATAGTCTGTAAATCTTACGTTAACAGTGTAAACAATCATCGGATTTACATTTAATTTACTGACGATCCTAAATTTGCACTTACGAACATTTTAGTCGCACGAAGTTTAGTGAAGCGGCCACCTGGCCGACCTACGAACCATGCCGGATGACCACGGTTCGCTACGGTACCACTACGGTCTGGCTACGTTTGCCACAATGCCAGTGAATTGACCACAAAGTGGTGATAAAACACCAAATTGACCGTGAAATAGTATTTTTAGTAACCACATGTCACTCTATGCACAATGAGGTAGGGTCATATCTAACAGACAGGTGTCAATTGACCGTGAAACCAGAATAACATTGACCAGTATCAATATTTAGATAAACATTGGTGAATATAAGTCGTATAAACTTAAAATGTGGTCATTCACAGTACCTTTCATAAGTTTACATTTCTGTTTACATTAAACAGCTCCCCCAGGATTTACATGTATTGATTTGCAGCCTATGCAGCCTATGCAGCCTATGCTCAATACATGTACATCCAATGTAAAGCTGCCAAGTCATTACTTTTATTGAAAATAAATAAAATGGCAACAAAGATGTATGAATATTTTAGGCTATGGTGGTTGAAAAATCATTATAAATGTCATCGTTATTAGATCTACCCGGCTTAATCCCCTCGCTGGCAGCCTTGAAATACATGAACACAAGTCCTTCGTGACCATGACCTTGGGTGTTCAGGCGTGGGGTGTTAAATCCACCCAAATCTACTCAAAATCCATCAGAATAACCATATAACACCAACATATTGACCATATGTTCAAACATATGACATGATATATGTTTACCAGTCACTGAATCAACATTAACCGTTAGACCGCTACACACAACAATTGTCGTCTGCTGTTGCTTTTATATCTTGCCATATTTCTCAATAAAAACATGGCTTGACAGCACTTCAGAATGGAAATGATTCTGAAGTGCTGTCACAGCATGTTGTAAATTAAACTCATCAGTGACATTGAAAGTGAAAGGTGAATCGGTTTGACGTCCCAGCAACAGCGAAAGTCATATAGAGACGAGACCACCTTTTTTGTTTGGAAATACTACGATAGTATTTTGCATGCCTAGGGTGAGGATTGAAGTGCAATACTATATCCCCTAGGCCAACGCCCCATCCCCTAAGTGACATAGACCGTGGGTGTCCAGACGCGGGGTATGGGAAGAAACTACCACCTCAAGAAGTGGTTCCTAAGGTATTACGATATGAAAGGTGCTACTAATTAACACACACACACGTATGTACGTACACGTGTACACGGACTAGCCCAATATCCCCTCCTGTCTATCGACGAGGGGATAATACCCCACTGTGTGTCCTGCATCGTATCAACAGCTAAGGCCATTTAAGGCCGGGCCAACGGGTTCAATCACGCATTCAACCTGCGCATCAGAAATGAATATTTACATTGAAAAAAATATATACTCAGCCCTGAAATTAGAATAACCCGACCTGGTGCCCAGGTCCATATCACACCAAAGCCCCTGAAGTAATATGATTACTAATAATCATATTACTCATATGAGGGGTATGACCAGATTCAACTCTCACATACAAGAAAGCCAAATACGTACAGGAGGGTCAAACGAGTAGACGATTTCATCAAAATTGAAAAGTATACTTATCTAGCAAAATATACATTGAGGAAGAAATCATTTATTTTTCCCCCGAGATGCATTATTTCATATAGAACTAACGACTGCATATATTTGATGATTAAAAGCATGCAGAATTATTATACTGAATTTATTACATTATCACAGCCAAAATGGCTGTGATAATGTAATAAATTCAGTATAATAAAAATTAATCAATTTTTCCTTAAATTGAAAATTTCTCCCTCAAAGTGTACTTAGCTAGATAAGTATATTTTGCAATTTTAATGAAATCGGCTACTGGTCTCTGGTCAGGATTACGGTAAGGATGAATCCCGATCGCTAAATTACCCCTCGCATGCTCTCACCTGCCATCCACTGGCTGAACCGAACCTATGCTGGCCATGAACGTTGTACGGTGCCTTTTGTCACCGGATGGCCCACATTAGCACTGCAGACTTCACACATATTCAAATAACTTCAACTGATAACTTCACAGCCCAGTAAACAAGTAACTTGTCAAGGACAATGTTTTGTAACGAAAACATCTAGACGTTTACAAGGTCAAAACCCATAAAAAATGGTGTAAAATTTTGTAATGAAATTTACGGGAAGAAACATGCATACACAAGACACACAGGTTAGTCATCTGAGGTTTATTTTTTGTTGTATGATGTAGAGCATAGGCGAGTTATATTACCGATTAATTTCAAGCTTAATCTTACAAAATAACAGTGTAGTTACAGTAAACGAAACCCAATATGTACAACAAGGGATATAAAGTGTCTCGAGATTGACGGACATGACCTGATGGTGTTCCAACCAGTGTATGCATAGCTTGTCCTGTGCATTCGCAATCTGATCACGGTCTACACTGTGTGTTAACCCTTTCAACACCACAGGCCTGTATAGTGGTATTCGCAAACAGTGTAGATTCAGATGAGCCGGCTCGTGACGAGCCGTCTCATCAGGATCTGCACTTTTGCAAGTAATTTTCATGTTTTTGAGAACAAAAACACCCCATTTTTGGTTTAAAAGTATTTATTTCAAGAGAGATGTGTGATATAAATACAAGTAATACATACAATTTGAAACAGGAATAGAAAACAAGCTTTTACGCTTATGTGAATTCTTCTCCTGGACACTTTCAAGGAAACTGGCTAAGGAACATATTGGTGAAATAAAGTAACATTGTTTAAATTTTTACTAACCACATAATACTTCTAGGAAATATCAGCGGTACACCATGACGAGAGCGGCTATATAGAGAAAACCAGGCTAGTGTATTTTGATATTAAGTTTATCAGGCAAGGCTAGGAAACGCGTAGGAATTCCGTGGCTTGCCGAGGAATTCCTACCGTTTCCGAGACGAGCCTGATAAACTTGATATCAAAATACACTACCATGGTATTCTATTTATCAGTTAATGTTTTATGCTCGAAAATGACATCGTATTCTATGGACAGAATGCGGACTTGTTTACGTTGCGTCATTACACCGACGTCATTCGGTAACGTCACGCGACGTCATCCGACCAATGGAACGTCAGTTTTCACTTCGTTGTAACCCGGATGTTTATATCAGGGCAATGCCTGATACAACAATATGTTATCAGTCAGTACGTATTCGGTCAATGCAGGGCAGGTTACCTGATAAATTGAGCTTTCCTGATGACTCGTTATACTTATTCAAAACGAGTCATGCAGGATTAGTTTGAAATATTATATTTGCAGGTCTGAGGATCCGACTGAGTTAGAGCGTATGAGCCGTTTGTTTCATGGTGCACAACATTATAAATGTGAATTGGGGATCATGTCAAGCCACACACTGTTGCCTACTGTTGACAAATTTTAGTTCTATTCCTCTAAGTACAGTACTGTTGTATGAAAAACAAGAAATGCGTCTGTCGAACGCGGATGCCACCTGCAGCATATTTGAGAAACTGTGACAAATTGGTTAACCGAAAAGTGTGACGGACGGACAGACGGACGTTCCAACATTTTGGGTTTATGGGGTATTTCCATTGTTTGAAGAACAATGAAAAAGCCCCTAAACAACAATAGAGTTTATGAGCTTACGGAATATTACAAAGGAATCTTTTGTTCCTAACCCCGCCCCTAAGCTCTCGAAACCCGGTGGCATAAAAAGCACTGTTCAAAGATGTAAACAAAGTAGTGCGGAAACTTGCGTGGACGAGACTGACCCTGGTCCAAAATGGTCCGCAGGGGATGTAGAATTCTTTTTTTTATTAATTTGTTCCCACAAAATAACAATTCGTTCCCATAAATTGACAATTTGTTCCCACAAATTAAGAATTCATACCCTCAATTTAACAATTTGTTCTCACCAAATAACAATTCGTTCCCAATTGCCATATCGTGGCAACAAATTGTTAAATTGAGGGAACAAATTGTTATATCGTGGGAACGAATTGTTATATTGTGGGAACAAATTGTTATATCGTGGGAAGGAATTGTTAATTCAAGGGAACGAATTGTTAAACTGAGGGAACAAATTGCTATTTCGTGGGAATGAATTTAAAAAAAAAAAAATCCATGTCCCCTGAGGGGCTCGTATGGTCAGAAAACTGATACAAATCTACCAGGGCCCGTTTGTTCAAAACACCAGTTAGCTTAACGGACTGTTAAATCCTTAACGGACTGTTAAATCCTTAACTGAATGGTTAAAATCTCTGTTTTAACCATTCAGTTAAGGATTTAACAGTCCGTTAAGCTAACAGATGTTTTGAACAACCGGGCCCAGTTAGCTTAACGGACTGTTAAATCCTTAACAGAGATTTTAACCATTCAGTTAAGGATTTAACAGTCCGTTAAGCTAACGGATGTTTTGAACAACCGGGCCCAGCTGTTTTGCTCACATTACATCCGCATTGGAGACTCTGGGCCTTTAAACAATAACAACAGAATCCACATGTGAATGGCTTAGTATAAAATGTTACCTGATACCGGTAAACAGAATACTACATTTGTGTAAATTACCCAAAACCAATAAAATCCACCCATATCTACCCAATATCCATAAAAATACCCATAAGACATGACATGTCTTTACCAGTCACTGAATCCTTAGACCGCTACACACGACTAATGTCGTCTGCTGTTGCTTTTATATCTTATTTCTCAATAAAAACATGGTTTGACAGCACTTCAGAATCATTTCCATTTTTGGAAATGATTCTGGAGTACTGTCAAAGCATGTTGTAAATTATTCTAAAGTGCTGTCAAGTGCATGTTTTTGATGATGGAAAATGGAAAAATGGAAAATAAACAGCAGACGACAAAAAGTTAAGATAGCGGTGTAAGGGTTAATACTTGTAGATTCCTCAAAACAATTTGACTGACATTAAAATATGACAATAAAAAATGGTTATAATAGCTGCAAACTGTGAGCAATGAACATTCAGAACAAGATTATAATAAAAACCTTTACCACTGATGGACAGTGTCTTTATCTGGTGCCAGGGACCCTCAGTACGTCGCATCACTTGTTCCCAGGTATGAAATTACAGCGGAATCCCGACAACCTGGGGACCTCGCAGGGAGTCCAGTTTAGTGGTTCCAATGTATAAAGCAATTTGCAGCTATTACAAAGCATCACAGGACAGTTAAAAATGTGACCTTTGCTACAAGTACAAGCAGAGCTAGCATAATTTTAAAACAAATGTGAATTATTTTCACTAATACACATTCTCCAGCCTCAAACATAAATATTAATTAAGATATTTTTTCTGCACATACTTATAGGGTCAGTGCTGAAATGCAGGGGTGGGAACAGTTCCAATTGCCAAATCCTCAAAATGCAGGGATTCCGCTGGCGATCGCCACTTTCGCAATTGGCGATAAAAATAAACAATTGGCGATAAAAAATTACAATTTTCGAAAAAAAAAAAAATAAAAAAATAATAATTTTTTCTCGAAAATTGTTATTTTTTATCGCCAATCGTTTTATTTTTTTTGAAGCGGCGATTTTTTTATTTTCCCCAGCGGAATCCCCGAAAATGGCTACGGTAAACAAACATATTTTTGCACCCACACATGCGTGAAAGTATGCTTCCCATGTTGAAACAGTAGTATTTTTCTTTCTGCAATTATCAAGAACCTCAAGTCCTGATTTCAGGATATACCCTGAACATTCCTACCCCCGGAAATATTTAGAAAATCCCCCACGTGCTGCCCAGTAATTGTAACGCGCACGAAGGACGGGACCCTGCTGGTCCCGGCCTTCGCACGCGTTACAATTACTGAATTAGAGCGGCCCGAGGTAAATAATCCACTTCCGTTGTTTGAATAAATGGCGAGTGTCCTACCTTGTATTCAATATCAGCGTAAAATTAGGTAACTAGAAGCATTAGTCGTTCATACCACAAAGTGCCTGGGATGCTGCCCCCAATATTGAGCATACTGTCTGTTTCACGAAAGCTGCCCAAATTTTACGGCTATATAAACAATTCAAAAACAAGATTTCTTTTGATAATATTAAATTAAAGGAAAAATTAAGAATGAGCCTTCTTTTTATTTCGTGAAATTTGGTCAAATATTGATTTTATTGCGAAAAAACAATTTCCCCATGTTAAATCCCCATAGACATCTTCACGGAGTGAAGATGTCTATGGGGATTTAACATGGGGAAATTTTTTTGAATTTTAGAAATACTGGACCGATTTTTATTTAAAACATTTTGTTTTCTTAGTTAGATCATATCCAAGCTATCTAGCCAGGTTTCGGAGCCAATTTCCAAAATTTTTCGTTTTTTGACTCCTCCCACACTTCCTTACCACTTTTTCCCCCATGTTAAATTCCCATAGACAAATCAATTTTTCGTAATAAAATCAATATTTGACCGAATTTCACGAAATAAAAAGAAGGCTCATTCTTAAATTTTCCTTTAATTTAATATTATCGAAAAAAATATTGTTTTTGCATTGTCTATATAGCCTGTAAAATTTGGGCAGCTTTCGCGAAACAGACAATAGTCGCCAATTCTCATGTGAGAAACAAGACCATCAATATAAATATTCCATGCACTGTATACATATTACATCGTGCTGCGCATCAAACCACCAATTTTCAATGGTGTCGCCAAACTAATCTCCGATTTCAGGATAGCATGCATTATATCATCTAAAACACCATGCTGGGCAAATCAATTTCATGGCATTTAAAAGCGAGACAGGTACTCACTCGTCAATAAATATATATTAAAAACGATATTAGCACATCTAAATAGGAACTCACTTGGCAAAATCACATTTATGACTTGTGCCAGCTATCAGGTAAAAAAGTAAAGGCCCCGACTGAAATACTATTAACCCTTTCACCCCTAAGTAACTGGAATGTTCAATTTGCAGCCCATCCAATCACAACAAAATGATTTTCAGATTATAGTTCAATTATGGAAAGAGTGTATTTTTTTGTTCTCAAAAATATGAAAATTACTTTCAAAAAGTGCAGATCCTGATGAGACGGCTCGTTACGAGCCAGTCTACTCGGTTTCTATATATATACAGCTTGACATATTATGTTTTATATTGATCAATATTTCATCGCAAATTGTAGAAAATTGTCCCGAGTACACAACCGCCTGCGTTAATATTGCCCAGAGTTTCAATATTTTTTAACAACAAAGCCCACTCGCAATCAAGCAATTTGATTGTCACGAGCCCGAGCTGTAACACAGCTCAACATCAGACGCAGGGATTCCGCTGGTGATCGCCACTTTCGCAAATAAAAATAAACAATTGGCGATAAAAAATTACAATTGGCGATAAAATTAAAATTTTCGAAAAAAAAATAAAAAAAAAATTATTTTTCGAAAATTGTAATTTTTTATCGCCAATTGTTTTATTTTTTTGGAAGTGGCGATTTTTTTATTTTCCCCAGCGAAATCCCTGCAGATGATCAAGCTGCTTGATTTCAAGCGCATTATTCATATATTTTGATTTGAAGAAAATAATATATAGCCTTTTTGAATATTCAGCAGTTTCTTCATTCTGCACAGACAAATGTTGGCTTTGATCTAGACTGATTTTGAATTATGGAAACAGTTCACTTCACACAGTATATTGCACAGCAGTATAATATCAGTCAATATTTCCCTGTTTCTTCCAATTTAAGCTAGTCAATGTCCCTCATTTGCATCCGTTTGCATCATATGACAGGCCATGTGATTTTGTACCTAACGTGTGATTTTTCATGAACAAAAATTGACGAAATTCCCATAGAAAAAAACACAATTTCCATAGCAATTCTAATCCGCATTTTCTGTGAAAATTTAGCCAAAATTTGACGTCATATACAGTAAATTTTGTAAATATTTTTCTTGAACCAGATGGCCGAGGCCCGCATGTCGAGCCCGCTGAGGCATTTGACGGCATTTTTAAAAACTTTAACGAAGATTTTGGACGGACGGACGGACCCGTCGGTCGGACGGACTGACGGACGGATGGACGGACTCCCGGATGTCATTGTGATCACTATGTCTCGCTTTCCGCAAGCGGGCTCGACAAAAAATCACAATACTCACCAGACATTCGGGTCGATACTCCTGTTTGATTGTCAATTATGTAGATACTAATGAATCAATACACTCAGACGCACAGGAAGCAGACATGTGACTGTGACTGAAGAAATGGGGCTTATGGGCTTTGCGACGCGTGTAGATCCAGATCAGCCTGCGCATCCACAGTCTGATCAGGAGCTGCACTGTTCGCCATTCCCAAGTACACGACTACGACTGCCTGCATTAATATTGCCCAGAGTATCAATATTTCTGAACATCAATTGTCAATTCCAACTCGCAATTATCTCTTTGCATGCTGGCGAAATATCCGCCAAACGAATTAGTAGGAGTATATGTTTTATTTCTCTCTGTAAATATGTCTTGAAATTTCATTATAATTGAGTCAGGACTCAATTCTAATGAAATTCCAAGACATATTCATGATATTTACGGTAAGAAATACAAGAAAATATGATGAATTGTCATCTGCTCTTTTTGAACTATTTATAGCCCACAAATTTCCCAGCATGCAAAGAGTTAATCAATTTGATTGTCTGAGCCGGAGCTGTAGCTCAACCTCAGCCAATCAAGCTGCTTGATTTCAAGCACAATGTTCAATTATTTTGATACGAGAAATTGAGAAACACACTAGTGTATGTCTATAACCACACACACAAATGTTGGCCTTGATCTAGACTGATTTTGTATTATGAAAACAGCTCATGTCGCACACTATATTGCACAGCAGTATATATCAGTCAAAATTTCCCCGTTTCATCCAATTTAAGCTGGGATTTGTCCTCAAACATTTGCAGGCAGGGATTCCGTTGGCGATCGCCACTTTCGCAATTGGCGATAAAAATAAACAATTGGCGATAAAAAATTACAATTTTCGAAAAAAAATCACCCCCCCCCCCCCCCCCCCCCCCCCCCCCCCAATCACCCCCCCCCCCCCCCCCCCCCCCCCCCCCCCCACCAAAAAAAATATTTTTTTAAATTTTTTTTCTCGAAAATTGTAATGTTTTATCGCCAATTGTATTCTTTTTTTTGAAGTGGCGATTTTTTTATTTTCCCCAGCGGAATCCCTGGACAGGCCATGTGACTTTGTACCTAAGAAGATGTGAGATTTTTCATGAACAATACAATGTATTTACAGAAACCGTGATATTTATGAACAAAATTCTGTACCGCATTTGCTATGAACATTGTGTCAACTTTCGATGTCATTTTATGTAAATTTTGTATATTTCTTGAAAAGATCGCACATAATCAAAATGTGCACAAGCATTCAGGTTGATTCCTACGGAGCCCCGTATTAATTAACAATTTGTTCCCTCAATTTAACAATTCGTTCCCACGAAATAACAATTCGTTCCCACGGGAACGAATTGTTAATTTGTGGGAATGAATTGTTATATCGTGGAAACAAATTGTTAATTTGAGGGAACAAATTGTTATATCATGGAAACAAATTGTTAATTCGAGGGAACGAATTGCTAAATTGAGGGAACAAATTGTTATGTCGTGGGAACAAATTAATAAAAAAAATCCATGTCCCCTGCGGGGCTCCGTAGATTCCCCTCTTGTGTAGATACTGATGAATCGACACACTCGGATCACATGTAGCTGATAAGCAGGTACACTGGCCAAAAAACTCAACAAGCCAGCAATGCTCAACGGACACCAATAAAACACCTGTGATCATATTTTTTATGAGTTTCTTGGTCATTTATCTCAGGTGATAACGTCTGTTCGTGATCGCATAGCACATGACTATGACCCAGAATGATCAAATGCATGATTTACTGTGATTAACATGTCCTTTTCTGACAAAGCGTCAGTTTCCCGGCCCCGATACTGTATCCGATGGCCCTATCTCGTCCATCCCTGACGTGGTGCCCAATATGTCTCACCGGAATCATGAATGAATGATCGAATGTATGATTTACAGTGAAACCCCTCTAAGCCGGACACCCTGGGGACCTCCCAGGGTGTCCGGTTTAGAGAGGTTTCACTGTACTTGCTATTGCAGTGTCTGAACTGTCCTGAGAGGTCGTCCCTGAGTGTCCTAATGTATCCTTTCCTGATAAAGTTGCTGATGTCCCTGTGTCCATTCCAGGCGAAGTCTCAGATACCTGAAGCCTGTTCATTTCTGACACAGCCTCAGAGTTTCCCGGCCCCGATACTGGCCCTATTTCGTCAATCCCGGACATAGTGTCCAGTGGCCGAATTGTCTCACCGGAATCATGAGAGTCTTGCCCTAAAAGAGTCTCATTGCCAATTAGCCCTGGATTGTCCCCGGTAACTGTGACCCCAGTATCACTGGCAACAGTGTCCATGCTAACTGTGTCTTTGCTAACTGTGTCCCCAGTAACAGTGCCCATGATAACCGAGTCCGCAGTAACTGTGGCAGTAGTATCCTTGGTAACAGTATCCCTGGAAACTGTGTCTGTGGTAACAGTATCACTGGCAACAGTGTCCATGCTAACTGTGTCCCCAGTAACAGTGCCCATGATAACTGAGTCCGCAGTAACTGTGGCAGTAGTATCCTTGGTAACAGTATCCCTGGAAACTGTGTCTGTGGTAACAGTATCACTGGTAATGGTGTCCTCAGTAACTGTGTCTTTTGTATCCGTGTTCCCGGTAACTGTGTCCCCGGTAACTGTGTCCAGAGTAACTGCATCCCCGGTAACTGTATCCATGGTAACCGTATCCCCGGTAACTGTATCCATGGAGGACAGAGAGTCCCCGGGGTTGGTTGCTGGCAGAGAATTACTGTCCTCACTTTCCAACTGAAACATCACTAGCTTCCGCTTCTTGTTTTTCTCTGAAAGAGAAATAGAGAATAGTAGGTTAGTGCCGTGAATGGGAAAAAATATCTGGCAAGATATTTTTCCCATTCACGGCACTAACCTACTATTCTATTTATCCCGTCAACACCTACTAATGGCTTTAAAATGCAAACAAAATAATCCAAGAGATACATCGATTGATTGTTTGGTGGCTGGCTGGCTGGCTGATTTATTAATTGATTGCATGTTCAAGCAAGGTCATTTACAGATGAGACAAACCATGTTATTCTGTACCTAGGAAGATGTGTGATTTTTTTATTTGAGGGCTAGCGAAGAATTAATTAATTTATACAACAAACATCCAAATTTGAGGTCTTACAGCTTGTATGCAAATGAGCACATTTAAAAACACGGGTCTTACGCAATAAAAAATAGTTCTAACAACTTAGCTTGATCCCCTTTTCAGTGTTTTGTTTGCTTTGTTGTGCTAAATTTATGTTATTGCAAATGTTTCCGTATTCTAAGGGTGTTTGGTTTATGTCAACCGATCTCTGAGAGTACCACTGTATACAGAGTTACCATACTTACTGGAAGGTCAAATTCAAGCTATTTCAATGGTGGTGAACGGGTTTAACACCCCGATAAATTCAACAAAAAGGCCATTCATTCCTTATAATTCCAGCATTTGAAATAAATTCATCAAGAAAATGTGTTTATTTTCCGTTTTCTTAAGAATCATTTTAACTGCGCCTCACGGTTACAGAAAGTAGTTCGGCGTGGGAGTTTATTGGGATATAAATTTTGGACAGAGACTTGCTACGGGCCAATCAAATGTTAGGGAATTGTGTAAATATTTTTGTGCTGGAATTATAGTGGCATATCAGGATTTTTGAAAATAAATACCATAAAAAAATCCTGATATGCCCCACCCCTTTAAGTCTCACCCGAAAACCAGTGGGATGGAAATACAAATATGAATCTTTTTTTCATGCCGAGGGCGGGGATTGAACCCACAACCTCTGGTATTGATGTCCAGTGCTCCAACCTCTAGGGCACAACCCGAGGACTATTCAAGGAGATTTTTGCGAAATTCAAGAACTACCACAGAGCTCCAGATAAGTTTTGTATCTAAAGAGTCAATAATACATTTGCAAAAGTAAAATATGCATTGAAATATGGGGGTATAATTATACCCCCATATTTCAATGCATATTTTACTTTTGCAAATGTATTATTGATTTTCTTCCTTATTCAATAGAGAACAAAAAAATAAATAACAAGAGCTCCGCGGAGCAAGATGTCCCGCCTGGCGCAGTTTGATAGTACATAAGGAGCTTGTAATAACCTTGGGGTTAGTGAGCACCATGGGCTTTCTGTAGAATGATGCGGGATGTTGTTACAAATGCATGTATGAAATATTAAAGCATAAACGGAGCGTTAATTTTTCCAAACACAGAAATTTCTAAGTCAGTGACCTTCACCTTTGTTAGCGGCACCATGGGCTTTCTATAGAATGATGCGGGATGTTGTTACAAACACAGGTGGAAGACTCGGACCTATGACACCAAAAAACGCCTATTAAAAAAATCCCATTACCCGACCCACTTGGTCTCGTGCATTACCATCTTCTATTTATATAAGATGGTAATGTACGAGACCAAGTGGGTGGGGTAAATGGATTTTTTTTTTAATAGGCATTTTTTTGGTGTCATATGTCCGAGTCTTCCACCTGTGGTTACAAATGCATATATGGAATATTAAAGCATAAACTGAGCGTTAACTTTTCCAAACACGGAAATTTCTAATTCAGTGACCTTGACCTTTGGGGTTAGCGGGCACCATGGGCTTTCTGTAGGATGATGAGGGATGTTGTTACAAATGCATGTATGGCATATTAAAGCATAAACTGAGCATTAACTTTTGCAAACACGGAAATTTCTAAGTCAGCGACCTTGACCTTTGGGGTTTGCGGGCACCATGGGCTTTCTGTAGAATGATGCGGGATGTTGTTACAAATGCATGTATGGAAAAAGCATTCCATAGAGGGAAACAGAAGTTACAATGAATTAACCTGAGCGTTAAGTTTTAGAAACAGAGCTAAATGCAAAAACTTAACGTTGAATGCATGTGAAAAGTAGGTCAATGAACCATGAAAACTAGGTCAAGGTCACATGGGCTCCCTCTGTGTGAGATGGTTACACCACAGTGTTGATGTATACCGAAGCATTCCATCAAGGGAAACAGAAGTTGTAATACATTAAACCGAGCGTTAACTTTTCCAAACACAGAAATTTCTAAGTCAGTGACCTTGACCTTTGGTGTTAGCGGGCACCATGGGATTTCTGTAGAATGATGCGAGATGTTGTTACAAATGCATGTATGGAATATTAAAGCATTCCATTGAGGGAAACAGAAGTTACAATGAATTAACACGAGCGTTAAGTTTTAGAAACAGAGCTAAACGCAAAAACTGAACGTGAAAGTAGGTCAATGAACCATGAAAAGTAGGTCAAGGTCACATGGGCCCCCCTCTGAGTGAGATGGTTACACCACAGTGTTGATGTATACCAAGTATGGAGGTCGTAGGAGTTATAGTTTTCTGGAAACTGAGCTAAACGCAAAAACTTAACAGGAAATGTTGACGCCGCCGCCGACGCCGCCGACGCCGCCAACAGAAAAGCTATGCCTATGTCCCGCTTCTGCTAAAGCAGGCGGGACAAAAATAAAATCAATTGAAAAATTCACTTATTTGAGCTGCAAAAAGCAAACACTTCGCTTTTTTCAGCTCAACGAAGTAAATTTCAACTTTATTACAGTATTTTCACTACTCAATTTGAAAATCAATGCGTATTTTCACATTGCTGTGCGTATTTTGTACTCCCACTTTTGATAATCAATGCGTACTCTGCTAAAATAAGTGCGTAAAATACGCCAATACGCACCATATCTGGAGCTCTGCTAATACTTACTTTTACTACTAAACCTCTGCTCTACATTGGTGGACACTCCCCCTGAGAGGAGTCGGTCAGTGAAAGAGAACATGACATCGCGACAGTGGTCAGTGAGGCCGGTTACACACCAACCATCCTTCTCATCGCAGGCCCGCTCCTGAAGGTATACAACATAGATAATATTTATTTCTTACATTTTAACCAGTTGTTTACAGGAAATCTAATGATGAATAAACCACTCGGAAGCAGTAGTTTACGCCACTGTCATATTTACCATATAATGTCGCAATGACATGTTTCCTTCGACCAATCAAATCATGTTCTCAGACACATCCTCTGAATCATGAGACAGTCACCGTCACACCCCCTCCAGAAATTAATTCGCACAACTCATGGCCATATTTCAGCTTGATTCGCTTTGTTTTTATGAAGAATCATGTGTGAAATGTAAGAAAATGTTTATTTAACCAGGTGAGCTGATTAGAACGGTATTTATTTAAAAATAAATTGTTCAAGAGCTACACTGGTCACAAGTGCCGAATAAATGTATTTGTCCCGTCAACACAGTACGTATGTGCCGTGAAACACGGTGCCGTGAAACCTTTTTGATATCCTGTCAATACAACCTAATCACTGCGTATGAATATGTGCGGTGGCTGGGGTTAATTTTTTGCATGTTAACCCTTTCAACACCACAGACCTCTATAGAGACAATGTTTGCAAACAGTGCAGATCCAGATGAGCCGGCTCGTAACGAGCCGTCTCATCAGGATCTCCACTGTTTGTTAATAATTTTAAACGTCGTACAGATTACCCTTTTAGAAGAATGGGATAATTTGAATGAACAAAATTAATGAAATAGCGTGAAACATTGGCATGGAACATCCTATTAAGTTACTTGGTGTTGAAAGGGTTAAAGCCATTGTTATGTGTTGAATAGAAGTTATGAGATGATTATACATTTGTCCGGATAACTGATTGTCGATGCTAATTTTGGGGCAATCTTACATGTGATGATCTGACCCAATTTCAAGTGAGTTGGATGGCACATTTTTATAAATTGTTTACATGCGCTGACAAAGCAAGAACCGAGGATTGTTCTGTGAAAAGTTTATGCCCGTAACTGCTATTTGAAGAAAAAATATTGTAAAAACACTGCCATTTTTGTCCGATAATCTGGAGGATCCCTGTAGAGAGCAAACACAATTGGAAATTGAGGGTCATAATGTAAATTGATTTGGCATGCAGAAAATGGCATGAACTTAATTTTATTTTACGGTGACATCGTTTTTATTTGCCAAATTTACACTGTAAACAGTTCCATTTCTATTAGGCTATTCAGAAGTATACTGGCAAAGGTTACAAGTCACCAACACGAATGACACGTAATTGATTTGTGATTAGGTCGTATCAACAGGATATCAAATAGGTTTCATGGCACCAAGTTTCACGGCACATAGGCACAGCGTTGACGGGATAAAAAATGTGTAAATGGCAGCAGGGCCACTAGAGAACTTTATATATTTTATAGACGTTTGGTTCATGAATGCTTCAGACGTTATCAACGATTCAGACCTTATCCAGAAATTAGTCATGAACGTTTCAGCATTCGTTCTTAGCTGTTTCAGACCACGTACAAAAATTAATGAAATTATCATGTACAGTGGAACCTCTCTAAACCGGACACACTGGGAGATCCCCAGGGTGTCCGGTTTAGAGAGGTTCCACTGTAAATCAAGTTTGCGATCACTCTGTGACACAGTTTAGTGTTTTGCAATCACGAACACACTTTATAAGTAGAGCGACATTCCAGTGAAAGCCATTCAAATTGATTACTCAGATTTGTCTAATTAGTGTCCGGTTTAGAGAGGTTTCACTGTAGTATAATTCCAGAACAAAAATATTTACACGATTCCCTAACATTTGATTGGTCCGTTGCAAGTCTCCGTCCAAAATTTATATCCCAGTAAACTCCATGCCGAACTACTTTCCGTAACCGTCAGGCGCAGTTAAAATAATTCTTAAGAAAACGGAAAATAAACACATTTTCTTGATGAATTTATTTCAAATGCTGGAATTATAAGGAATGAATGGCCTTTTTGTGGAATTTATCGGGGATATAAACTTGGAAAAGTTGTGGGAATACTGGACGAGGCCTTAACAAAATTACAATTTTCGAAAAAAAATCAAAAAAAAAAAAAAAAAAAAAGGGGTTAAAGAGATATTGTGAAAAAACAATAACTTTAACGCATTTGCCTTACAAAAAACCGGACGACGCAGAAGACGACGCGGACGACGACGGAAAAAGCGCCGACGATAGAAACAGTGTTGATGTGCAATTTAGAGACTATCATAATTTTGCACTTACGAACAGTTTAGTTGTATGAAGTTTAGTGAAACGGCCCCCAGATGTCGATAGAAGACAAAAAGTTTTTTCAAAATAAAAACTTTTTCCTACTTACCTATTATTTTTTTTAGCGTAATAGGAAAGAAACAGTTTTGTTTTTTTGGCCTTAGCAATTGTGAAATTGGCTATAGACTAGTTGAGCCTTATTGACAACCCAGTAGCGATAGATTTAGTTTAACCCTTAGACCGCTACCTTATTTGTTTTGTCGTCTGCTGTTTATTTTCTATTCTCCATTGGTGTCAAAGGCTGTAGGGTTGAAGACAGTTAATTCTAGGGACAGTTCCTTTTCAGATAATTCACACATCAATGCTGACCTTGAATTAATGTTGCCAGCACCACATCCCACCACACACTAGTATGCCCCAGTGGGCAAACACGGCGAAAAGTATATATTCTTATAAAACATACAGATAAAATTTAAGAATGGCACAGTTCACAAGAAAGAAATCTCATACACAATCTGTCAAGTGCATCATGAAATACATATAGGATCTCAGATTGATGATTGAGTATTATATGTATTAACCCTTTTCATGCTGAGGACACGCCATTATGTTTGTGGAAAATCCTATATATTTTCAGAAGTATATGTTGTGGCCACCATTTGAACCGTCTCGTTGAGACGGTTCAAATGAGTGGTCACAAGATATACTTTCATTGAGAAATAACAAAAATAAAATATTTAATAAATTTCATACCCATACAGGTTTATTCTGAAAGGAATGGGTTAAATGAAATCACTGATTTCATAAACAAGAGGGTTTAACAACTATCTTATGTTTCAATAAGTGCAAAGTTATATTTAAAACTAGATGGCCGCGGCCTGCATGTCGCGCCTTGTGGCGAGGCATGGACACTAAAAAAAAAGATATAGTATAACGAAAAACTTTAACCAAAAAACTTAATAGAAAACTTTAACCGGACACACGTACGTACGTACGTACGCCAAAGTGCCGACTATATCGCGCTTTCCGCAAGCGGGGGGGTGCGCGAAAAAAACTTTAACCAAAAACTTCAAAGTAATTTGACCTTGACATTGGGCACAGGGGCCGCACGGGAGGGGGTTAGAATGAAAATATAGATGATGATAAACACCCATGTGAAGTTTCAAGGTAATGGGCAAAGCAGTTGCAGAGATATAGTATAACGAAAAACTTTAACCAAAAAACTTAACCAAAAACTTTAACCAAAACACTTAACCAAAAAACTTAACCAAAAACATTAAACCAAAAAACTTAACCAAAAACTTCAAAGTAATTTGACCATTGACATTAATGGGCACAGGGGCCGCACGGAAGGGGGGTAGAATTTGAACATATAGATGATTGATAAACAACCCATATGAAGTTTCAAGGTAATGGGCAAAGCAGTTGCAGAGATGTAGTATAAAAAACGAAAAACGTTAACCAAAAAACTAACCAAAAACTTAAACCAAAAAACTTTAACCAAAAAACTTAACCAAAAACTCAAAGTAATTTGACCGTGGACATTGGGCACCAGGGGCCGCCAACACGGGAGGGGGGTAGAGTGAAAATATAGATGATAATAAACACCCATATGAAGTTTCAAGGTAATGGGCAAAGCAGTTGCAGAGATGTAGTATAACGAAAAACTTTAACCAAAAAACTTAACCAAAAAACTTAACCAAAAACTTTAACCAAAAAACTTAACCAAAAACTTCAAAGTAATTTGACCTTGACATTGGGCACAGGGGCCGCACGGGAGGGGGGTAGAATGAAACTAGATTGGTCAGTAAGCGAGGCTTACGGAATACCCCCCGCGTGGGCCCAGGTACCCCTAAAATATGTAAAAATTTCCAAGTGTGTGGGCTTGTGAGGCGTTACATTTTACAAAAGAGGGGGCGTTTATTAGCCAGTAAAAAAAAATAAATAATAATTACTAAGGACCCGCCAATAATTTCAAACACAAATAAGGATTTAAGGATTATTTGTGTTTGAAATTGGCGGTAAATTTTTATTTATTTATTTTTTATTTGGGGGGGGGGGGGTGGGGGTGGTGGGGGGGGGGGGCGTTTATTAGGAGGGGCGTTAATTAGAGGTTATACGGTATGTATGTGGATTTGTCACAGCATATGAAATATTAAGAATTTTCAATGAAAGAAATAGAAGTTATAACATATTTCTCTGATGTTAAGTTTTGTAAAGAGACTAAGTATGTGACCTTGACCTTGGGATAAGCGGGGGTTGGACAGTCGTAGATTTGCCACAGCATGATAGTACAACCTTAGAGGAATGCACAAGTGAAATAATACGAATTTTCAATGAAGGAAATAGAAGTTATAACTTATTTCTCTGATGTTAAGTTTTGTAAAGAGACTAAGTATTTGACCTTGACATTGGGATCAGCGGGGGTTGGATGGTCATGGATTTGGCACAGCATGGTATTAGAGCCTTACAGGAATGCATGTGTGAAATATTAAGAATTTTAGATGAAGGAAATAGAAGTTGGAACAATATTTCTCTGATGTTAAGTTTTGTAAAGAGACTAAGTATTTGACCTTGACCTTGGGATCAGCGGGGGTTGGACGGTCGTGGATTTGGCACAGCATGGTAGTAGAGCCTTACAGGAATGCATGTGTGAAATATTAAACACTTTAGATGAAGGAAATAGAAGTTAGAACAATATTTCTCTGATGTTAAGTTTTCTAAAGAGACTAAGTATTTGACCTTGACCTTGATATCAGTGGGGGTTGGACGGTCGTGGATTTGGCACAGCATGGTAGTAGAGCCTAACAGGAATGCATGTGTGAAATATTAAGCATTTTAGATGAAGGAAATAGAAGTTATAACAATATTTCTCTGATGTTAAGTTTTGTAAAGAGACTAAGTATTTGACCTTGACCTTGGGATCTGCGGGGGTTGGACGGTCGTGGATTTGGCACAGCATGGTGCATGTGTGAAATATTAAGCATTTTAGATGAAGGAAATAGAAGTTATAACAATATTTCTCTGATGTTAAGTTTACGGACTAAGTATTTGACCTTGACCTTGACCTTGGGATCTGCGGGGGTTGGACGGTCGTGGATTTGGCACAGCATGGTAGTAGAGCCTTACAGGAATGCATGTGTGAAATATCAAGCATTTTAGATGAAGGAAATAGAAGTTATAACAATATTTCTCTGATGTTAAGTTTACGGACAGACGGACGGAGGACGGACGGACGGACAACCTGACTCCAGTATACCACCCCACAACTCGTTGCGGGGGGTATAAATATAGATGATGATAAACACCCATGTGAAGTTTCAAGGTAATGGGCAAAGCAGTTGCAGAGATATAGTATAACAAAAAACTTTAACCAAAAACTTTAACAAAAAAACTTAACCAAAAACTTTAACCAAAGAACTTAACGAAAAACTTTAACCAAAAAACTTAACCAAACAACTTAACCAAAAACTTTAACCGGACACACGTACATACGTACGTACGTACGCCAAAGTGCCGACTATATCGCGCTTTCCGCAAGCGGGAGCGACAAAAACTTAACCAAAAACTTCAAAGTAATTTGACCTTGACATTGGGCACAGGGGCCGCACGGAAGGGGGGTAGAATGAAAATATAGATGATGATAAACACCCATGTGAAGTTACAAGGTAATGGGCAAAGCAGTTGCAGAGATATAGTATAACGAAAAACTTTAACGAAAAACTTTAACCAAAAAAACCAAAAAACTTAACCAAAAACTTTACCCAAACTAGAAATGTGGCCTGTCGGCACACGAATGCCCCCGCTGGCAGCCAAAGACTAGATGGCCGCGGCCTGCATGTCGCGCCTTGTGGCGAGGCATGGACACTAAAAAAAAAGAAATATAGTATAACAAAAAACTTTAACCAAAAAACTTAACCAAAACCTTCAAAGTAATTTTACCTTGACATTGGGCACAGGGGCCGCACGGGAGGGGTGGTAGAATGAAAATATAGATGATGATAAACACCCATGTGAAGTTTCAAGGTAATGGGCAAAGCAGTTGCAGAGATATAGTATAACAAAAAATTTAACCAAAAAACTTAGCCAAAAACTTTAACCAAAAAACTTAACCAAAAACTTCAAAGTAATTTGACCTTGACATTGGGCACAGGGGCCGCACGGGAGGGGGGTAGAATGAAAATATAGATGATGATAAACACCCATGTGAAGTTTCAAGGTAATGGGCAAAGCAGTTGCAGAGATATAGTAAAACAAAAAACTTTAACCAAAAAACTTAACCAAAAAACTTAACTAAAAACTTTAACCAAAGAACTTAACCAAAAACTTCAAAGTAATTTGACCTTGACATTGGGCACAGGGGCCGCACGGGAGGGGGGTAGAATTAAAATATAGATGATGATAAACACCCATATGAAGTTTCAAGGTAATGGGCAAAGTAGTTGCAGAGATATAGTATAACGAAAAACTTTAACCAAAAAACTTAACCAAAAAACTTAACCAAAAACTTTAACCAAAAACTTTAACCAAAAGACTTAACCAAAAACTTCAAAGTAATTTGACCTTGACATTGGGCACAGGGGCCGCACGGAAGGGGGTTAGAATGAAAATATAGATGATGATAAACACCCATGTGAAGTTTCAAGGTAATGGGCAAAGAAGTTGCAGAGATATAGCATAACGAAAAACTTTAACCAAAAAACTTAACCAGAAACCTTAACCAAAAACTTTAACCAAAAAACTTAACCAAAAACTTAACCAAAAACTTTAACCAAAGAACTTAACCAAAAACTTCAAAGTAATTTGACCTTGACATTGGGCACAGGGGCAGCACGGGAGGGGGGTAGAATGAAAATATAGATAATGATAAACACCCATGTGAAGTTTCAAGGTAATGGGCAAAGCAGTTGCAGAGATATAGTATAACAAAAAACTTTAACCAAAAAACAAAAACTTTAACAAAAAAACTTAACCAAAAAACTTAACCAAAAACTTTAACCAAAGAACTTAACCAAAAACTTTAACCAAAAAACTTAACCAAACAACTTAACCAAAAACTTTAACCAAAGAACTTAACCAAAAACTTTAACCAAAAAACTTCACTAAACAACTTAACCAAAAACTTTAACCGGACACACGTACGTACGTACGTACGTACGTACGTACGCCAAATGGCCGACTATATCGCGCTTTCCGCAAGCGGGCGCGACAAAAACGAGGCATATTTGATTACAAGCCATTTACCCGAGTACGGACGGACGCCTGTAACACTATATGCCCCACTCACCATTCGGTTGCGGGGGCATAAAAAGGTGAAGGTGAAGGTCGAAGTACTGGGTGGTGGAGTGTGTAGGGCATGTTCATATGTATCATGTGTATAAATATTTAAGCGATTGGCAAAAGTATTGAGAAGTTGTAGGATTGAGAAACGTGCACATAGATTTGTGCCAAAGTGCTAAGTAAACATTTAAAGTAGAAAAGGTGAAGGTCAAAGGTCAAGGTCGGTCGAAGTACTGGGGTGGTGGAGGTGTGTAGGGCAATGTTCATATGTATCATTGTGTATAAATATTTAAGAAGCGAAATTGGCAAAAGTATTCGAGAAGTTAATTGTAGGATGGAGTTAAACGTGCACGTAGATTTGTCCCAAAGTGCTACATGTAAGTAAAACATTTAAAGTAGGAAAAGGTTGAATGGGTCAAAAACCGAGAAGGGTTCGAAGTACTGGGTGGTGGGAGTGTGTAGGGCAGCTTTCATTCAATTTATTTCAAATGTGGAAATAGAAATATTTAAGCCGATTTGCATAAAAGTATTTGGAGAAGTTATTGTAGGATTTGAGAACGTGCAACGGTAGATTTTGTGCCAAAGTGCTAATGTAAGAAACATTTTAAAGTAGAAAAGGTTGAAGGTCATAAAGGTTGAAGGTCGAATGTTACTGGGTGGGGAGTGTGGTAGGGGCATGTTTCCATATGTATCATGTGTATTAAATAAATTTTTAATGCCGATTGGCAAAAGTATTGAGAATGTTTATTGTAGGATTGAGAAAACGTGCACATAAGATTTGTGCCAAATGGTGTTACTAAGTTAAAACATTTAAATGTTAGAACAAAAGGTGAAGGTCAAAGGTCCAAGTTCGAAGAACTTGGGTGGTGGAGTGTGTAAGGGCATGTTCATATGTAATCAATGTGTATAAATAAATTTAAGCGAATTGGCAAAAGTATTGAGAAGTTTATTGTAGGATTTAGAGAAACGTGCACGTAGAATTTGTCCCAAAGTGCTAACATGGTAAGGTAAACATTTAAAGTAGATAAAAAGGTGAAGGTCAAACGTGGAACGGACGAAGTACTGGGAGGTGGAGTGTGTATAGTGGGCATTGTTTTCAAATTATGCACATTGTGTTAGTAAATATTCTTTTAAGCGATTGGCAAAAAGTATTGAGAAGTGGTTATTGTAGGATTAGAGATAAACCGTGCACGTAGATTTTGTCCCAAAGAGCTAAGTAAACATTTAAAAGTAGAAAAAGGTGAAGGTCCAAAGGTCAAGGACGAAGTACTGGTTGGTCGGGAGTGGTGTAGGGCATTGTTCTTATAGGTATCCTTGTTTGTATAAATAATTTAAGAAATTGGCAAAAGTTTATTGAGGAAGTTATTGTAGGATTGAGAAACAGTTGCAACGGTAGATTTGTTCCCCAAAGTGCCAAGCAAACATTTAAAGTGGAAAAGGTCAAGGCCAAAGGTGAAGGTCGAAGTACTGGGGGGTGGAGTGTGTAAGGGATGTTCATATGTATCACGTGTATAAATATTGACATAATATGTGAAGCCATGTAGAAGTTACTAAAGAATATAATATCGGGACGTACGGACGGGACGGACGTATGGGACGTACGGACGGACGCTGGTAACACTATATGCCCCCGTACCTTTCGGTAGCGGGGGCATAAAAACTTAACCAAATAACTTAACCAAAAACTTTAACCGGACACACGTACGTACGTACGTACGTACGTACGTACGCCAAAGTGCCAACTATATCGCGCTTTCCGCAAGCAGGCGCGACAACCAGGTGTTCCGCCTTCACGTAACTGTATAGGGCCAATTATGCACTCATATTCAAGCTGCATATTTGCGTAAATACCCAATTAAAATTGGCAAAAACCCAATTGAAATCAGAAGTAGCGAGTATCAAAAAGCAATACAAATTTTATGGTACCTTTATCATGCTGAAGAAAACAATAAACAGACCAGAAATATACCATATTTTTCTTATTTTCTAAGAAAACACATCTTGGTATTTCATTAGAATTGTCTCCTAATGAAATGCCAAGCCTTGTTTTCATTTCGAAGCAAACTATTCAATAATTGCAGTCTGTTGATGTGTAAACAGTATAAGTGTGATTTAAAATACTCAATTACTCATTGTCAATGTCTTGTTATTTTTCAATACAATCAATATTTTTTAACAAAACCAATGCCGTAGGCCGTGGGTTCAAACAGTTGCTGATCATGAGTACAACGGCAAACATTATAGGAATGAATGGCCTTTTTGTGGAATTTATCGGGGTATAAACTTGGAAAAGTCGCGGGAATACTGGACGAAGGCCGGAAAAGTCGCGGGAATACTGGACGAAGGCCGGAAGGCCTCGTCCAGTATTCCCGCGACTTTTCCAAGTTTATATCCCCGATAAATTTCACAAAAAGGCCATTCATTCCTTATAATTCCAGCATTTTAAATAAATTCATCAAGAAAATGTGTTTATTTTCCGTTTTCTTAAGAATTATTTTAACTGCGCCTCACGGTTACGGAAAGTAGTTCGGCGTGGGAGTTTACTGGGATACAAATTTTGGACAGAGACTTGCTATGGGCCAATCAAATGTTAGAGAATTGTGTAAATATTTTTGTGCTGGAATTGTTTACCCATGGCTAGACATTATAATTGTTACGTTTCTGTTGGAAATATCGTGTAATTTGAGCATATATGCAGTACTTTCGGTACTTTGATAATCTACTCCATTCCGGCAGCCGATTTACTCATACATATTCCGGGGCCGCAGTACACGTCGCGTGATGCAGCCGCATTAATTTCAAAATGTCAATTCGATCGTTGTGAACTGGTCTGGTGTCATAATGGCACGTTCTAGTAACGTCATGAGACGCATGCATTATGTAGGTGTTTGCTTAGCACCGAAATGAGCTACATTTGAGCATTTTGTTTTGGGGGTGTCCCAAAACGAATGGTGTCCGAATATGTAGGGTTAATATACTGTGCAGCACTTCATATTATATATACATAGGTATGCCTTCAATTATGTTGAAGCTATGTTAGCTATATCGTGATGTACAACCAATGAGTCAGACAGGCAGCCACAAATGGTATGATCGTAGGTGGCAAGAATGTCTTAAAACGCATGTTTGAACAAGTAGAGCACGGTGTGATATATGGTTATCTGAAATTAGTCATTTCAACTTCAGGTGCAGCTTATATATACTTTTAAAGGCACTAGAGACCTGAAATTTGCGTAGGAAGGATTAATTATTTTTAGAAAAAAAAATTTATTGTATATTTGCATTATATTTCTGAACACATTTGTGGCTGTGACTGGAGAAACGGGGCTTATAGCATGTGTGACAATTGTAGCTCCTGTAGCCGATTTCACCAACATTGCAAAGTATACTTATCTAGCAAAGTACATAATTTGAGGGAGTAATCATTTATTTTCCCCAAAATGCATTATTTCATATAGAACTAACCACTGCATATAGTTGATGATTAAAAGTATGCAGCTATATTAATTTTTTGTCGTCTGCTGTTTATTTTCTATTTTCTAAAAAACATGCTTCGACAGCACATTAGAATAATTTACAACATGCTTTGACAGCACTTCAGAATCATTTCCATTGGAAATGATTCTGAAGTGCTGTCAAACCATGTTTTTATTGAGAAATAAGGCAAATTATAAAAGCAACAGCAGACGACAATTGTTGTGTGTAGCGGTCTAAGGGTTGGATTCTATTTATTGCATAAGCACATCATCATGCATGGAAGATATACTGGTCACCAAACATGTTTTAAGTAACGATCGGGCTAATTTGGATATTTATTACACTAGTGTATTATGATGTTTATTACAATGTGTTATTACACTGTGAAACCCAATTTATGCAATAAACCAAAATAAAAACAGATACTGAAGTATAGGATTGTGAATTATATGTATAAAATGTGTTTGTATAAATGTGTATGAAATTAAAAAGTAACAAGAACTGCGTCTGTCGAACGCGGATGCCACCTGCAGCATATTTGAGAAACTGTGACAAAGTGGTTACGACATTTAAGTAACCTGATGAAGGTCAAAAGGCGAAGGTCATATAAATTATGAAAAGGCAGGTATGGCACACATACCAATGAATGAAGTGTTGAAGTATTGAAGCGATTAAGCAACTTATGTAGATGATATGGCCAGTTTGAGAAACTGTGACGAACTGGTTAACCAAAATTGTTAAGTCATTTAAGTAACCTGGTGAAGGTCAAAAGGTGAAGGTGATATAAATTATGAAAAGGCAGGTGTGGCACACATACCAATGAATGAAGTGTTGAAGTATTGAAGCGATTAAGCAACTTATGTAGATGCTATGGCCAGTTTGAGAAACTGTGACAAAGTGGTTAACCAAAAAGTATGACGGACGGACAGACGGACGTTCAAACATTTGGGAGTTATGAGCTTTTTGTTCTTTAAAAGATGAAAGGATTAGCTCCTAAAGATCAATGGAATTAGAAGCTTACCGACTATAACAAAGGAATCCTTTGTTACTAACCCTTACGCTAAGCTCCTAAACCCCCGATGCTGGCCCGGACAGACAGACAGACAGACAGACAGACGGACGGATGGACGGACGGACGTTCTTACAGTACTATACTTATGTGGCTTATCACATGTTAAATAGGACGGAAGGACGGACGGACGGACGTTCTTACAGTACTATACTTATGTGGCTTATCACATGTTAAATATTAGCCACATAAAACGATTTTTAGCCACATAAAATAATTTTTTAGGTGGCTAATTGTAACCAACCCTATCCTTTACCAAGTCCATAACCCTGTGGGGCTAGCCACATAAGTACCCTAATGTGTGCCCGGACGGACGGACGGACGGACAGACGGACGGACGGTCCAAACACTATATGCCACCCGTTTCTTCGAAACCCGGTGGCATAAAAACAAATATCTGTGATCTTTAGCAAATTTGTAATTTCCAAAACTGAGCCATTCAAACTCACAGGTTGAAGTAACGGACCGAGGTCTATAAATACATTAAATATGCCTAAAAGCATCAATAAATGAAGAAAAAAAATAAGCTCAAAAAAATTTGTTAACTCCCTCCGTATATGGAGGGGGTAAAAAAAATGTTTAGCTTATTTTTTTTCTTCATTTATTGATGCTTTTAGGCATATTTAATGTATTTATAGACCTCAGTCCGTTACTTGAACCTGTGTTCAAACTTTGCAGCTCCAATAAAATTGTTCAACGGAAAGATTGTCAACGTCTGCGGTTTATCTGAACTATTGCACGACATCCAGCAGTCAAGTTATTTACTTACAGACCAACGGATAATTTCAATTCACTTTCAAAATCACAAACTTTCACACAGTCTGCCGATATTTAAGTCATTGAAATGTGGTGTTGATTTGCATGTATACCCGACAGGTATGCAAAAGCCATGCATAGTGATATAATGTACTGTTAACATGTTAATCAAATGATATAACGTTTAGACATGGCCTGACACTGTATAAAATACTAAGCCAGACGTCAGTGGGTGGGTGGCCATTGCTCGTTCATCTGAGGATAATTCCAGCACAAAAATATTTACACAATTCCCTAACATTTGATTGGTCCGTAGCAAGTCTCTGTCCAAAATTTATATCCCAGTAAACTCCCACACCGAACTACTTTCCGTAACCGTGAGGCGCAGTTAAAATAATTTTTAAGAAAACGGAAAATAAACACATTTTCTTGAATTTATTTCAAATGCTGGAATTATAAGGAATGAATGGCCTTTTTGTTGAATTTATCGGGGATATAAACTTGGAAAAGTCGCGGGAATACTGGACGAGGCCTTAAAAAATTACAATCTTCAAAAAAAAAAAAAAAAATTATTTTTGTTTTTGATTTTTTTTCGAAAATTGTAATTTTTTATCGCTTCGTCCAGTATTCCCGCGACTTTTCCAAGTTTATACCCCGATAAATTCCACAAAAAGGCCATTCATTCCTATATTAAACTGGTGGAAACTAGAAAATATGGTCTAATAACGCAGCGCCCCTATCTGGTGATTTGAGAAACTCTTACAAAAATTTCCAAAAACAGACAGACAGACAGATAATGAGTACAGGGGCCGCATGGGTGGGCTATAGAATGAAAATATGGATGATGACAAATAAGTATATGAAGTCTCAAGCCAATCTGACTTACGGTACAGAGATTATAGTAGGTACCCGTAAACTTTTAACACAAATTTCTTTTTAACACAAATTTTGACAAAAATGTTAATGCAAACTTCATTTGACCTTGACCATGGGCACACCGGCCGCACAAGTTGCACATTAGCAACAAGTGGATATTACTGCATCGCTTATGCATTTATTATACTGAATTTATTACATTATCACAGCCAAAATGGCTGTGATAATGTAATAAATTTAGTATAATAAAAAATTCTCTACGTTGGATTGTAGGGAGCCCCGCAGGGGACGTAGAATTATTTTTTTATTAATTTGTTCCCACAAAATAACAATTTGTTCCCACAAATTAACAATTTGTTCCCTCAATTGAACAATTCGTTCCCACGAAATAACTTAATTGTGAGAACAAATTGTTATATCGTGGGAACAAATTGTTAATTCGAGGGTACAAATTGTTAAATTGAGGGAACAAATTGTTAATTCCAGGGAAAAAATTGTTATATCGTGGGAACAATTGTTAATTCGATGGAATGAATTGTTAAATTGAGGGAACAAATTGTTATTTTGTGGGAACGAATTAATAAAAAAAAATCCATGTCCCCTGCAGGGCTCCGTAGGATTGGAATATAATTGTTGTGCTGATCACAGTAAGCCTACTTCAGTGAATGAACAGCATAGGCCCTGATTAGACTGCACGACTTGCTTCTGATCAGGGCCAATGTTAGTCATAAACATCTCAATAAAAGTATATGTTGTTACAACTCATTTGAACCGTCTCAACGAGACGGTTCAAATGAGTGGTAACAACATATATTTTCGCTAAGAAATAAAGAAAATAGTGATTTCTCATAAAATTTCATAATTCTATAACTGGATCCCGTCTTTAATGGGTTAACTGGATAAGAAATCACATTATACCCAAAATACATAGTGTTAATAATATAGCAGTGTAGACTAAAGTTGCTTTATCTGACCGCCAATAGCAGGTAAAAGTGTAAAACACGGCCGTTAAAAGGTCATAAAACTTTAAGTTTAAATTAAACTGCCATTTAATTTCTGCCAATTTGACAGTCATTAAGTCATCAGTTGGCTACCAACCGTGGTTATAACGAGTGCACAATTGGCCCCCATACAAATACCTTATTTATTCTAATAGTAGACTATCGTCAGTAAAACAATGTTACATTTTATTTATTTTTCTTTGAGAAAAAGTATGTACATGTACATGTACTACACATACCCTCAACGAAAACTGTGGCTAATTTTGAATATGGAATTTCTGGGAAACGTAAGCTAACAAAGTTCAGTCGAACCTCCCCAAACGGCCACCTCTCTACAACAACACCCTCTCTGTAACAGCCGCTATTTTATATCCCAAATGGATTTCCTCTATATCTAACCCTTAGACGGCTGAGCATGAACATTGTCCTCTGAGGCCCATTTCACTAAACTTCTTACGAACTAAAATGTTCGTAAGTTCAAATTCCAGATCGTCTGTAAATGTCAATTTATGGATTTACATTTATTGAGCATAGGCTGCATATGCAGCCTATGCTCAATAAATGTAAATCCAACAATTGCCTACAAGAAAACATTGTTAATTTGAAATTTACAGACTATCATAATTTTGCACTTACGAACATTTTAGTCGTAGGAAGTTTAGTGAAACGGGCCCCTGATGTTGCTATTGCATTCTTTCTCAATAAAAACATGTTTTGACAGCACTTTAGAATCATTTCCATTGGAAATTATTCTAAAATGCTGTCGAAGCATGTATTTGATGAGAATTATCTAAGAAAATAAATAAACATCAGACGATAAAATTTACAGCCACCTCTCTACAACAGCCACCTCTCCACAACAGCCACCTCTCTACAACAGCCAGTTTTACGTCTTCCCATGGGTGGCTGTTTTAGAGAGGTTGCACTGTATGTATAAAGCATTTTAGTCATACAGAGTTTATTGAAATGGCCCCCATGGCCCTGGACTATAAACCTTTTCACAATTTCACACTCAAAGCTAGAATGTTTGCTTGGTTGATTGAGCTGAGCTGAGCCTCAGCCAATCAAACTTGAGAGTTTCCAAATATTATTTTGGAGAACTTGTTCACAAAGTTTTATAAGCACAGATCCAGATATGTTGAATATCAAAAAGAAATGTTTTTCAGCATTAACCTATTGAAATCTATAAAGACCATACTTTTATCGGGAGAAAAATCTGATAATTTTTTTTATTTCTCAATAAAAGTATATGTTGTTACCACTCATCTGAACCGTCTCGTCGAGACGGTTCAGATGAGTGGTAACAACATATACTTTCAAACAGAAATAGTGAAAATAGAGAAAAATAATTCTCCAAACGTTCATACTACTGTTATTGTAACTTGCCTTCCAAGGGTTAATAATTATGCTAATCTCATACTCGTAACCTGTACGCAGTCTTGGCCAATCAAACCATCATGAGCTATAGTACAAATAATACTATGAAGACACGTCGAAACACAACTCGAAAAAAGCGCCATAACTCCACATTACGCCTACAAATTTGCAGATCAGCACAATATTGACTAATTGAAATGCAGACGGCATACATTTAATTGATTTCATAAAAACATAATTTTCACATGATTAGTTTCACACTTAAGTGCAGGTAGTAGTGCAGATTAGCAAATCTGAATTGCACCATGCCAAAATGGGGCTTGTCATGATTTGGCCAGTGTACTGTAGCCTATTTCACCAACATTGCAAATAGCCTATTTCACCAACATTGCAAAGTATACTTTCCTAGCAAAGTATACTTTGAGGGAGAAATTTTAAATTTTAGGATAAATTTATTAATTTTTATTACACTGAATTTATTACATTATCACAGCCATTTTGGCTGTGATAATGTAATAAATTCAGTATAATAATTCTGCATACTTTTAATCATGAAAGCTGTAAGAAATAATGAATTTCGGAAAAATCACTGATTACTCCCTCAAAGTATACTTTGCTAGATAAGCATACTTTGCTAGATAAGTATACTTTGCTAGATAAGTATACTTTGCTAGATAAGTATACTTTGCTAGATAAGTATACTTTGCAATTTTGATGAAATCAGCTACACTGGTCATAAAAAGCAAGAATGATACTGTCTGCGCCACGTTTTGCTGCCAACAAGCTTTTGGCTATTAAACATATTAAATCTAAAAAATATTGAAATATATTGAAATATACCTTTCATCATAAACAAAAAAGTAAAAATCCCCAAATAATGTACTTGATGAAATTCCATCAAATCTGGATTTTATTGCGAAATAAAAAAATTAACATGCGGATGAAATAGATTTTTTAAAATGATTTTGGAATTTGTGGACCGATTTTCAAAATCTAACTTTTGTTTTTTTAGTTACATCAATGCCAAGTTATTTAGCCAGGTTTCGGAGTCAATTTCAATTTATGTTTGTTTTTGCCTCCTCCCCCAGCTCCTTTTCCCCCCATGTTAAATTCCGAAAGGAAAACAAAATTGTGTCATTGATGAAAAAGTACTTAGAATTTAAATATTTTATACAATTAATGTGTTTAACAGCCAGGGCCCGGTTGCTCAAAACATCAGTTAGCTTAACGGACTGTTAAATCCTTAACTGAATGGTTAAAATCTCTGTTAAAACAGAGATTTTAACCATTCAGTTAAGGATTTAACAGTCCGTTAAGCTAACGGATGTTTTGAGCAACCGGGCCGTTCCGTTAGCTCAACGGACTGTTAAATCCTTAACTGAATGGTTAAAATCTCTGTTAAAACAGAGATTTTAACCATTCAGTTAAGGATTTAACAGTCCGTTAAGCTAACAGATGTTTTGAGCAACCGGGCCCAAGAGTCTGCCGGCAAAAAAATGTGGAACAGACAGTAACCACCGTACATACTTACTGTGTGTCACTTACAGTGCGGAGTGCATAAGCCAGTGCTAGGAGGCTAATGCAGTTTGCGACTACTACAGCACCAAATGAGAGAAGATCCACTATGTAATTTTGTACTGAAGAAGGTGTGATTTTTCAAGAAAAATATTCACAGAAAATTTTCTGAAATATTTTCATAGATTGTGCGGAATTGTCTGAAATTTTCCGACAACTTTCTGAAAATCTATTGGCAATGCCAACTCGCAATCAAGCAATTTGATTGTCTGAGCCTGAGCTGTATCACAGCTCAGGCTCAGCCAATCAAGCTGCTTGATTTCAGTCAGGCATTACGTTCAAGTATTTTGAAATAAAAAATAAACTGACTAATATCGGCAATATTTATGCACACGGTAGTATAGACATCTTCAGATAATTTTGACTTCTTGCAAAATCACTGTATGCGGTTAATAGTGGAGGGGCACCTTGAAGAGAAGTGGCTTAAAAACGATTTCTGTTCAACCCAAGAGAGCAAAAGCAACGACTATGCTAAATTGATACATCATACATTCCTGAACATGAATCCGGTGTCAGTCAATCAAATTAGGTGGGACAAGGTCACGTTTGAGGTCATTAAGTGCAAGGAGGTCAAATGAGTTAAAAAACATATTTTATATCAGTAGATGGACATGTACGTGCATATCATGCTTCAAATATCAGATAAAGTTGTTTAAATTGTTGAATATTCTTCCTTAGGACATATATGAGACGCTTCGTTTTTATGGTGGTTCACACCGGTGTGTATTTTGCGATTTTCAAGATGGCCGCCAGGTATCAACAGTTTGTCTTAAATATATTCTGACTTGATTATTATATGGCGTTTGGTCCTTACATTATGCGTTTACATACATATAAATACGTTTTGATAACTTATAAAAACAATTCACCACTGAAAAATTCATATACATATAAGATGGTCGCCAAATATTCACACAGACGTGCAGTAAATGTGTGTGGAATAGCAAAAATATATAGCTACACTTTCATGCACATTCATATTTCAGTTATTTGCCTTTTTTGTTATTATTGAATGTGTTCATTGCAAAAATGAATGAGTCCATCTAATATACTTATTATTTGACCATGTTGGAATATACAAGCTGACCACTAAGTATCGCTTAACCCTTTCAACACCAAGTAACTTAATGGGCTGTTCCATGCCACTGTTTCATGCTATTTCATTGGTCCATTCAAATTTTCAGGCTATTCCATTCTTCAGAAAGGGTAATTTTTTCAAATTTGATAACTATTAACAAACAGTGGAGATCCTGATGAGACGGCTCGTTACGAGCCGGCTTATCTGGATCTGCACTGTTTGCAAACATTGTCTCTATAGAGGTCTGTGGTGTTGAAAGGGTTAAGCTCTTAGGCGCTGTTGATCGACAAAGTAGTAAAGAAATGAAACATAATTGGAAATCATATTTGTAATATTTTAAAAGTGCGAGGCTTGTGTTCCAAACTGTACCAAATTATCTGTCGCCGCAAACAAACGTAAATCAAAGATGACCGCCAACATGGATACCATGCTGACACGTCTATATTAAGTAGGGTAGTCATCAACAACATAGCATACAGGCGTTTCTGTCAAAATGTTCCGGGTTTATACGTGTACAAAGTGTTGTGCGTTGCGTATCCGTGGAGTTTCCGTTAGTTGCGTTTCAAACCGTGTGTCGTCTACGTGTAATACGTTTTCGGCCATGCGTTGCGTTTTCCCACTCTTGCGCATGCGCGAAAGTAGAACAAACCGTGTACAACGCATTGAGTTTCAAAAGCGTGTAATCCGTGTACAACGGTTGTAAACGTATACAACGGTTGTAAACAACGCATTGAGCTTCAAAAGCGTGTACATGTAATCCGTGTACAACGGTTGTAAACGTATACAATGCTAAGGTAAACCGTTTAAACGATTTAACGCTTTCTTTGACGAACGGTTACACGCTTCTACATGTACACAGCACCATACAGATGAAACCGTGTTATACGTATAACACGTTTCCACGGGTTTTAGCGCATTACATGTTTTGGTATGCCAACTGTGTATCGCGTAGAATGTGCATGCTCTGATCGTTCTTCGTGTGTGTATATATATACTTCTAGACTGCAGGGCTTCTAAAATTTTCAGTTTTCCGGTTCTGGACCGATTTTTGAACTCTCAGACCGATTGAGATTTGAAAACTAGGCTTAAAAATCGGTCCGAGAAAAATTGCCAGTCGGCTGCTATTTCGCTATAAACCTTGTAAATTTACCGGTTTTGACCACCAAGTAATTTATGACACATATCCGCGGGCCATATCCGTGTTAAACCAGCGTGCAGCTCGCTATGTATTCAGTTTCTCCAAATATCGATTTTTCTTAACACACGCGTGGGACAGGTGTATAGCGGATTAGTGACTGAAATAGACTGGCTTCAGCGTAAAGATACGAGAGTTCCTAGACTCGCCATTTCTGATGATGTTAAAATAAAATAAAGAAACCATGCACTGTGTTTATCTGTGTTCGTAATATTTAACCCCAAGTACTGACACAGACTATCGGCCCGGGCTATTCCATATTAAGTTAGGAATTGTTACATTACGCTGTATAATGGGTCATTTTTGTGTATATAAAATGTACATGTACGTAGGAATGCCACAGATCCTGATGAGCCGGCTCACGTGATCTACAATTCGCAAACATTTTGATAAACGACAAGGTACATCTGTCGTGTTAAAAGCGTGACTCATTAGGCATCAGGGATTAGGGATCAATTGAAGTGCTAAATCACACCACCGATGTACTTTGAACTCTATCTGAGGGTATGTATTCGCGATATTTTAAAAGGGACGAAACAAGGACGCCTCGAAGCGATCGGGGCCGAACAGGTATTCGCATTAAAACGTCTAACCGTTGTACACGTTTCAACGCTTTCATATAGCTACACACTTCCAGGTAACGCGTTGTACACGTTTCAACTCTTTCACCTCGCTACATATGTATACGCCAAAGCGTGTTATACGCCTTGAAGCTAAACGTATTACACGCTTTAAAACTAAACAGTTTGACAATGTGTATTACACGTGTATGAACCGTATTATACGTTTAAACAACGTATACAACGCTTTTAAACTAAACGGTTTGACAATTTGTATTACACGTGTACGAACCGTATTGTACATTTAAACAACGTATACAACGCTACAGCAAACCGTTGCGTTCGCGTTGCGTTCGTGTTGAGTTTGCAAGTGTTGTCTACGGTGGAACAAAAACGGAGACTGCACTGTATGCCACACCATAAAATCAATGTTTTAGTGTTTCCGATGACAACATCAAGAATAATATTTTATGACCGCCATTTTAGTTACCAAGATGGCTACTATATTGCGTAGTTTTATAATATGAGCTATCAACAAAATATTGGTGCAACTCATGGATAAGAATAGATCCTAGCTGTAACATGGTAATGGTTAGTAAACGACTACATAGTCACGATCTTGCATTTCAACACAATACATGTTGACAATGTCAAAGGAAACAGGAACATATTTACAATTACATCTAGGTATTCATTCATTTGAGTGAATCAACATAATGCCCGTGTCTAATACCTGTATTCGGATAGAAATAAAATACAGTGGCAGGTTGGGAGCATATGAATGGTAATTTATTATATAATTAACGATGGTGGGTTGATAATTGCCGGGGAGCGCGATATCCCTGGCTTGGCCCTTATTCGCATGTTCAGCTTTCTTGTAGGCGAGAGTTGAATCCGGTTAACCCCGTTATAAGAGTAATACGATCAGTGGTAATCCTACTACGTTTATGTGGAGGGGGGCTAAGTTACTATAGTATGGTGAAGACCTGACAGTAGATCCGGTTTGTCTAATGTCAGGACTGGATGGAAATTGTATGCAACTATTCAGTTACCCGCCCCCCATCCATGCAGATGAAATGAGCTGTAGATAGTCCATTTAAAGCCATTAAACATTAAACCGGAACTCTATCATGTTATATTTAACACGACCATGGACACCAATGTTCCATTTTATTATTGCCACAGGGGGTTCGGTGCAGTCGGACGACCCTCTCCCCAACCTCCCTCGTCGTGCCTTGATGTCCACTCTTTCATGCACTAAAATAAGAATTATTGTCAATACGTAGTCAGTTTATAATATTGATGCAAGCAGGAGAGTCGTATTGCATGCATGTGCTCAGTTTTTGCTGAGAATATATAAAATGGAATTTCAGACCATCTGGATTTCACAATTGTCTGGGAGAGATTGGCCCTGTAACCCCATAGCTGCCTCGGGCCATTGAAGCCATCGAAAGTACTCATTGCTTCATAAATGTCTGGTTACGGGTCTGTTGCATACATCGAAACCATGAGATACCGGTACATTCCATGCGGATGCGGCTATTGTGTCATTTTCCATTATAACGAAGCCTACTATCTATCTATGAAAAACGATAATCAATTTATTAATGCGGTACACGACAAGGTAGGCACAGCGATTGACATATCAAAGGGAAGTTGATGAATTCTGAACTTGACTGGCTACATAACAACTACCGTTATTCACTTCACACATAATGGAAGCAGCGTTTTTTTTCATAGCGAAGAAGTATGATTAGCTTTTTGGATATGAAAACGAAAACCACGCCATCGCATCTTGAGCTATATAAGTATTATGCTAATGTCCCCATTAGGGCGCTATAGAAGACCATTTATACCTGAAAAGTATTTATCGACACATTTATTATTTTAACAAAGTCGGAATATTGATGACAGTAACATGAACATGGAGACACTGCACATGGACACTGCGGGTGTGCTTGTCAGTGTAGCAAGAGACATAATCAATTACTTGAAATTGAGGAATCATACAACATATACATATCGTATATATGTAGTGTCAATGGTGTGATCATGGTCATCTAATCTCTGTTTATATACGACATATGATGTTCTTATTTCCCAAAATAAAATAAAATTTTGGATGACGTATCATTTAAGTAGTCATATGCTGGTAGCCATGTGCTAGGCCATGTAAGAACATGCATGAATAATTCATGCATGTTCTTACATGGCCTAGCACATGGTTACCAGAATAAATAAACCAGTATTTGCACATTACTCTCTATTCTACGAATTCAATGCAAGGTGTCATCCAGACCATTACATCTCAGTTCATAAACTGCATATGTTATGTTTATTAACAATAAAATTGCGTCAAAAAAAGTCATATACAAGTAGGCATGTACTTAGATGTACATATAGGAAGGATTTAATGAGTCAGTATTTGTGAGTCACATAAGTATGGATATTAAACTATAATGCGACCAAGATCAATATGTTGTGAATTCATAATGGAACATATATTGAGGTCATTCATGAGATTGTTTGGTACATAGAACGATTAAAAGTTATAAAAATGTATTATGCGGTCATAATACAATCTATATTGAATGCATATGTATATATGTATCACAGCTATGAAGGGCATTGTTTCTGGGGAATACCATACACTGTAATCATATATGTTGTAGTCATATAATTTCCTTACATGGTATGTGTAAGTGTCATAACTGAGTATTGTAATATCACAACCATATGTGTAACATAATAAATAATACTTTAAATGCATTAAAATGAACATGGTTGATTATTCTATGCTAATCTAGAATTAAATGTATATCAGAAAGTCGTGTATATACACACCAACATATGACATATACTTAAGATCATAAGAGACCAATCAGAGACACTTATTTTCACATGCACGTATTTGGGTAGTTGCAATTGCGATTCATGGATAAATAATGTACACAAATCAACCAAACAACCACTTTTCAGTACAACACCGCAATACCCGTGACTGGATTTTCAACTAACCGGGTTTGAGCTAACCTGGAAGCGAAACGTGTAAAGCTAAACATTGACACATAGCTGATATGAGGCCTCTAAATCATAAGCATTCGTTACAGCCTATTATGTTTTATATATGTGAAACGCATAGACGCTGTCAATATTGATTTCAGTGCAGGAGACGGGACTTTTGTTGATGAGAATATATGTCAATCATGTTAATTGAGTATATAGTTCCATCTATCAGCGATGATTATACAAGCAGTCATGCGGAAAGTTTTGCTGAAATGGAATATGCTGATCTGCCTTATACAGACGTATGGTTATATGGGACAATTGTTAAATATTTCAGTGTAATTTAAGTATATGCATATGGGTGTATCTACTTGTGAATGTATGGATATTCACGGAAATAGAAACTGTAATACATACTATTTGATTAGTGTTGTATTTTACATGAATTGTTTTATCTTGGTTATAAGTAGGTCTAAAGTGATTGCAATGTCATGGTACTTAGCCGCACACCAGCATATAACAGTTCGATATCTGACTGTAATGCGAACATGGCATATGGACCAATCGCAATAGTGTATACATATATGGCATTATAGTGCAATTTACAACGTATATGACAACGTAAGACTCAATAAAATACAATATTTAAAACAAACAGTACATATATTTTAATATTCTGACTCTACAACGATCGAGTGTAACCTAATTCGAGCATCACCAAGTGTATTATGTGGCATATACAATCCACTAGTATATATATAGCGACCTACTAGCTCATGAACACATGTGAATCTGTCCTATAAAGAACTTTAAAAGTAAATGAAAAGAAACGCGCAATTGCCAGTACCACACTATATTAAAATATCCTAAATGAGGCGACCATTTTGAATAAACACAATTACAAAATGACAAAATCAAGTGTGTCCAACTTACAGATTTAACCGCCTAACAGAGTGCAGTAGTATACATAATTAAAGCAAAAGTAAACATTATATTCAATAACTTTCGAGTTTTTGGAAACTATGACGGCCATTTTGAATTAAACACGCTCTTTAAGAAGAGCATACATATCGATTTATATTTTTAATATCGTATCTCAGATGAAAATCAAACTAATATGTTCATATCTACTTTAGTACCAAGATATGGTCCACCACAGTGTAGATAATGCTGCCTCATCTTGATGAAGATTTGGCGTCCATCTTGGATTCATATGGATTTCATAGCCTCCATGTATGTTTAAAATTAATGCATGGTATCGTCCTGAATTGCTTAGTATATGCCCCATAAAACAATAATCACCAATAAAACATACTTTATCGGATTGTTCTGTAATGTTATGCAAGTACATGTCGTATTATCAAAATAGAGTGAGCTTTGCACTCATTTGACCCATGTGCACTTAATGACCCCAAAAATGACCTTGTCCCACCTGATTTGATTGACCGACACCGGATTCGTGTTCAGGATGATATAATGCATTGATTTAAAGTAGTCGTTGCTTTTGCTCTCTCGGGTTGAACAGAATTAATTTTTATGGGTGCTTGCCCCCCTACTATAATAACCGCATACAGTGCAAGAAGTTAAAATATTCATGCATTCACCTTGAATATTGCATGTAATTATTCACATAGTTATTCACTGCATCATTGAAATTGGAAGTCATGCGTAACATTTGAATAGCTATACATGTATAATTATGACATTTTATGATATAATTTTATGTAGGAAAGGTTTTACAGGCTAGTATTATGCAATATAGCTGGGCGCAACAAAATATTAACTTATCGTCAATTTGTCAAACATGATATCATGGTATGTGGCTACAATTATCATTTGCCTATGATTTCTTATCCTCGCGAGATTATATTAGGAGGTGGGGCCTGTTTCACTAAACTTTGTACAAATAAAATGTTCGTAAGGGCAAAATTATGATAGTAAATTTCGCATTAACAATGTTTTCTTGTAAACAATTATTGGATTTACATTTATTGAGCATAGCCTATGCTCAATACATGTAAATCCATCAATTGAAATTTACAGACAATCCTAAATTTGCACTTACGAACATTTTAGTCGTACAAAGTTTAGTGAAACGGGCCCCTGGATAGCAATTTTGTTTCTACATGGCAGCTAAATGTGTTCAAAGGACACAAATGCTTCATTTAGTTGCATCTTTTGAAATATATTCATTTTATTTAATGGTGTTTAACTGCCTGTCAACAGCTAACATCATTTTAGGCTTGGAAATAACAGGATCAAATCTCATATTACCCCTGTAGGGATGGGGTTATAGAGAATAGTAGGTTAGTGCCGTGAATGGGAAAAAATATCCGACAAGGTTCAAGAATTTCTTTATTTCTCATCAGAAGTATATGTTGTGACCACTCATTTGAGTGGTCACAACATATATTTTGGTTCAGAAATAAGGAAAATAGATAGACAATAGTAGGTTAGTGCCATGAATGGGAAAAAATATCTGGCAAGGCTCCGGAAACGGGATGGGCGAGGCTCTGCCAAGCACATCCCGTTTCCGTGCCGCGCCAGATATTTTTTCCCATTCACGGCACTAACCTACTATTCTATTTATCCCGTCAACACCTACAGATGGCTGTAAAATGCAAAACTAGTATTGACTGGATATCAAAAATGTTTCACGGCACCGTGTTTCACGGCACAATTACGCACCGTGTTGACGGGATAAAACCCTTCCACCCCTAAGTAACTGGAATGGATTTTTATATGTTCCAGTCCAATCCGATCGTCCCAAAATGATTTTCGGACTAGTCCATTTATGAAAAAGGGGTGGGTTTTTTTTCTGAAAAATGTGAAAATTACTTGCAAAAAGTACAGATCCTGATGAGACGGCTCGTTACGAGCCGGCTCATCTGGATCTACACTATTTGCCAATACCACTATACAGGCCTGTGGTGTTGAAAGGGTTATATCCCAAAATGAAAACAGAATATTAATTTTTACAACGTAAAATATACATTCAGCCCTGAAATTGGAATATGCTGATCTGGTGTCAGACTCTACCACGCCAAAGTCACTTTAGCCTGAGGTCCTAAAAGTAATAGGATTAGCACTAATCCTATTACTTTTATAACAGGTATAACTGATTCAACTCTCATGGACAAGAAAGCAAAAAAAAACTTACTAAAAAAAAAAAGACAAAAAACTTGCTAAAAAAACAACAAAAAACGAACCTGAGGGCCAAACCAGCTCAGGTTCGTTTTTGGCTTTCTTGTCGGTGAGAGTTGAATCCATAACAATACCAGTTATAAAAGCAATATTGTCGATTCCAGTAAGGCTAAACCTCATCATTAAATTACCCTTCATACTGCAAACCAGCCGCCCACGTCTCTTGAAATATCTTCTTTCATCAAAGCACTATCTTGAACATCTTGTGTATCAAGTGAATGTGCCAATGACCGTAGATGATACTCGGATGAACAATTATTTAATATTTTAATTACCTGCTTAATGCACTTTATAATGTCACTGAATATATCAAGCTAAATCTTGCGCCTTCAATAAAAATAAAGTTTGATGACCGCGACACAGTAATGTGCACGTTATATAATTAAATCAAGGTGAAATCTAAACTCTGTGCACTTGTTCAAATGGCATTGCACTAATAATTTTGGTTTAACTCTTTGCATGCTAGCGGTGAAAATATCCGCCAAACGAATTAGGAATATATGTTTTATTTCTTTCTGTAAATATGTCTTGGAATTTCATTAGAATTGAGTCCTGAGGACTCAATTCTAATGAAATTCCAAGACATATTCATGATATTTACAAGGAGAAATAAAATAAAATATGAACATTTTGTCCGCTAGTTTTGAACTATTTTTTTACATCTCGTAACGAGCCTCCCAGTGAACAACACAACCTTTTTTTTAATAATTAAATAGTCTGAAATTAACATGGAATGAACCAGGTTAGATATTTAGGGGTGAAAGGGTTAATAATTATTACAGTAATTAAATGGTGTTTTACATCCTTACAACACCAATGTCATACACAGGTATGAATACAACTGTGAGAATGAGGATAATATTGCAGATCCAAAACTGAAATTTACCCCAATATTAACCCTTAAACCACTACTCACAACAATTGTCGTCTGCTGTTGCTTTTATATCTTGCCTTATTTCTCAATAAAAACATGTTTTGACAGCACTTCAGAATCAATTCTGAAGTGCTGTCAAAGCATGTTGTAAATTATTCTAAAATGCTGTCAAAGCATGTTTTTGATGATAACAATTTAAATTAGAAAATAAACAGCAGACAACAACAAAAATTAAGATAGCAGTCTAAGGGTTAAGTTTGTGGACGTGGATGACATGGACGACGATGGAAAAAGCGGCGACTATAGCAGGCGCAACAAAAATGTATGTATTTTTCAAGAATAAAAACCGTTTGTCAACATTATACCCCAAACAATATGTGGCTGTGACTGGGGCTTATGGGTTTTGTGACCAGTGTAGATCCAGATCAGCACAGAGTCTGATCAGGATCTGCACTGTTCGCCGTTCCATCAATGAAGCACACAGCATGCTGCTAACAAGCAATAGAGATCGGTATCAGGCTACAGGAGTGTGCTATCTGAAAAGACGCGACATTGGTCACAATTCCGATAAGCCCATTCCTCCAGTCACAGCGACATAGCCGGGTATGTCAAATTGAAATCCCACGTAAATGCCCTAAAGGTTGGGTAAATTTAAAAAAATACCTGGATAATTGCATTGGCATCTGGCTAGTCATAGTATATCGCTGTATTATTAAAGTGCCAGAGTATATTATGAGTATATATTATGAGATATATTCACGAGTATATTATATTCATATTCATTGAGTTTATATATATATTGTTCATGAGTTACATACATTATACACTTACCACATGAGATAATCTTTCACATTTTTAACTTGTCAACATTTGTTAAATTTCTTTATTTCAAAATACTTGACCGTTCTGCTGCTTGAAATCAAGCAGCTTGATTGTCTGAGCCTGAGCTGTGCAACACTCTATACCACCTGTGGTAATCTTGCCATATACGTTGAATGGGATGGGAATGCATCTGTTACGCAACCGCCCGCCCTAATCTCGCCGAGATGTCAACCTTTCTGAACATATATTGACAATCTCAACTTGCATTAAAGCATTGTAGCACAGCTCATGCTCAGCCAATCAAGCAGCTTGATTTCGAACACAATATTGAAGTATTTTGAAGAAAATAATTGGCAAGATTAGTGCAGGTGGTATTGTACTACGGGGGTGTCTGTGGTGGGGTATATAGGGGGTGGGGTGGGCACCCTGCAATCAGCACAGAACATACAATAAAATATTTCAACACTGCTAAAAGGCAGTGCCCGAATCCACTGTCAAGAACCTTTTATACTACACCAGGGGCACGTTTCACTAAACTTTGTACGAAGATTTTTATGAATCGGTTTCTCACATTAACGCGAGTCAGAATTTTCCACTTGTATGTACATATCATTAAATGTGAACACGTCTAAAAAATATTTGCCAGCATCGGCTGTGTGTGCAATTGTTATTGTAATTTTCAATTTTGCACTTAACCCTTACAATGTTGAATGAAATGTTGTTGTCTGCTGTTAACTTTATATTTACAATTTTTTTTCATCAAAAACATGGTTTGACAACACTTTAGAATCATTTCCATTGGTTTTACTGACAAAGAAGGCAAAATATGATACAACAGCAGATGATAATTCACGTTTCCCGCATAGTAAGGGTTAAAGGTACATGCCCACTCAGTAGGCACAAAATGTTCTTTATAGGAATTAAATAAGTGTACACTGTACACTTGTGTCACTATTCTACCAGTTCTAAAGATTACCAGTGCACTCTATACAGATATATCATTTATTAATATGTATTTTACTGATAGTCATGCGCGGTGGTATCAGGCTAGTTTCATATGCAAATGAGGCATAATATTTTTTAATTATTTATACCAATTAGATGCGTCTCATGAAGAAATAATATTTTCGACAGATTATAAAGTATGATAATTGCACATCAACAAATAAATACAGAGAATAAATAGTAATGTCCGTCAACATTTTAAGGAAACACAGTTATCGCCCCTGATATCAGTGTGAAAATGTACGTCTGACATAAAATGTATAATAATGCCAATGAATACGTGGGGTAATGGTGAATGAATGCTTATTTTGCCAGAAAATGACTCGGATGATGTCTCTGATATAAAGAAAAGTGTGTGCCTACTGAGTGGGCATGTACCTTTAAGACTTGCCCTAGGTGTGAATCACAGTAAGTCACTGCTACGGTATGACTCTTAAAGGAAAGATTCATTGATAAGATACCATCCCAACCTCCCATGTGCACCATAAAATGAACACCGACAGAAACCGTAGTACGCTATACATATATGTGGGCGTGACTGGAGAAATGGGGCTTATGGGTTTTGCGACCAGTGTAGATCCAGATCAGCCTGTGCATCCGCACAGTCTGATCAGGATCTACACTGTTCGCCATTATGTCGATGAAACACATGCCGTGCTTCTAACATGTAGGTAACACACGCTTATTAGCTCATTATGCTACAGGAGTGTGCTATACGATCAGGATCTACACTGGCCACAAAACCCATAAGCCCCATTTCTCCATTCACTGCCACATATGATCGCTGGAAACCGGGTTGACATTGACTGAGCAAAAATACATGACCTTCAATAAAGTACAGTCAAGGACATAAACATGTAAATATATCTGTAATCGCACGGCTGATGATTTACAATATCCCACATGCATGTGTACATTATTTGAACCCAGTCGGCCAAACAAGATGGATTGATATAGTAAAACTGTACATCACTTCAGATAAGTAACATATTCAGTATCAGAGCTCCCGATAAGCTGCGTGTTTGCTTAAATACCCAATTAAAATTGCCATAAAACCAATTGAAATCAGAAGTAGTGAGTATCAAAAAGAAATAAAATCGGTGGTACCTTTATCATGCTGCAGAAAACAATAGACAGACCACAAATATAGCATAGTTTTTCATTATTTTCCATGAAAACACATCTTGGTATGTCATTAGAATTGTCTCCAAGGAGACAATTCTAATGAAATGCCAAGACATGTTTTCAGTTTGAAGCAAACTATTCAATACGTGCTGTCTGTTGATGTGTAAACAGTAGTGTGAATTTATTTTACCCAATTAAAATGTTGAAATACCCAAATGCTTCAGAAATGATGGAGTGAAAATACTTGATTACTAATTCCTTATCTGGGAGCCGTTTCACTAAACTTCTTACGACTAAAATGTTCGTAAGCGCAAATTTAGAATCGTCTGCAAATTTCAATTGATAGATTTACATTTATTGAGCATAGGCTGCATATGCAGCCTATGCTCAATAAATGTAAATACAACAATTGTTTACAAGAAAACATTGTTAATGTGAAATTTACAGACTATCATAATTTTGCACATACGAACATTTTAGTCGTACGAAGTTTAGTGAAACGGTCCCCAGGACCCCTGCAGTTTACAGTAAAACATCTCCAAGTCATGGGGCCCATTTCATTAAACTTTGTATGATAAAAATGTTCTTACAAAATTTCTATAAATGTACTTCACACATCTATGTTATACATTAACCCACCAAATATTTATTTCCAAAATCAGAACAGAATATTTACATAAAAATATATTATTATATTGAGCGCTGAAATTAGACTAACCTGTAGCCTATTTCATCAACATTGCAAAGTATACTTTCCTAGCAAAGTATACTTTGAGGGAGAAATTTTCAATTTTAGAATAAATTTATTAATTTTTATTATACTGAATTTATTACATTATCACAGCCAATTCTGCATAGTTTTAATCATCAAATAAATGCAATCGTTAGTTCTGCATGAAATAATGCATTTCTGAAAAATCAATGATTACTCCCTCAAAGTATACTTTGCTAGTAAAGTATACTTTGCAATGTTGATGAAATAGGCTACTGATCTGGTGCCAGGTCCTCACCACATGAGAGTCACTTAGCCCCACTCCATAAACAAAATAAATTAGTACTAATCTTACTACGTTTATAATGGGTATAACCAGATACAACTCTCAAGAGACAAAAGAAAGACAAAATAAAATGTACCTGAAGGCCAAACCACAGATATCGGGTTTCCAGCAAGGATGAACCCTATCTTTAAATTACCTTTTGCAAGCTCCAATACGGCTAGAACAAAGCGTGTTAACCCTTTCAACACAACAGGCCTGTATAGTGGTATAGGCAAATACAAGGTGCATGATCACGTGGTTACAAAAACAAAGTCGCCCACTCCAAAGTAAGTATTATTTGATATTTTCCTTAATATGCGGATTTTGATGAAATATGGCGCAGCAAACGCGTCTTCATGAGCTGCATTTGGTGGTTCAGAGAGTTTTGCACAGAGTTATGTCGTTTTTGTGAAGAATCGATTTCCGTGTCGGAGACACGGACATCTATTCTTCGCAAAAACGACAGAAGTTTGGGCGAAAATACAGGGACCACCAAATGCAGCTCATGAAGACGCGTTTGCTGCGCCATATTTCATCAAAATCTGTTACGTAATAAGGACACTATAAAAGAATACGTACTTTGAATCAGATGGATTCTAGAAATTTCAGTACTTGTTGTTGTTAGTACCACATGATCATACACCTTGAAATAGGCTAGATCCAGATGAGCCGGCTCGTGACGAGTCGTCTCATCAGAATCTGCACTTTTTGCAAGTAATTTTCACATTTCTGACAACAAAAAATACCCCCTTTTCATAAATGGACTAGTCTAAAAATTATTTTACGACAGTTGAATTGGTTGCAAAATTAACATATCAAAATCCATTCCAGTTACTTAGGGGTGAAAGGGTTAATGCCATATGACGATTACTGTGACCACTGTAGCCCCGGTTCAGCCTGAACTTTAGAAGTAAAAGTATAAGTTATTGTTTTTAAGGAATTAAAGGTGAGGGAGCGTTAGCGAAATCAAATACGTGAACAATAACATACTTATGACTAGACATGTTTATAATGCAGTCTCGCATCCAAGTATTGATTTTCCATTTCCTGATGAACAAGTAGTCATTAAATCTCATAATATGTAACTTCTTGTAGTTAAATCTTGTGAATAAGTAGAGAGCGATACTGGCGAACGACTGGCTGAGAAAGTTGGGAAAAGTAGTATATAGGGAGTCAAAATGATACCACCAAAGCTGGAAGCGTTATTGACTCTCGTTAACAGCTCCCAACACCCACGAAAAAAAATCGGAACAGATTTCAGAAAAAAACAAATACATCGAACTACATCGAACTACAGGCACTACAACCAACATAGACGAACGCCATATAGAACTTTTCTCCCAAGAGGCAAACAGAAAGGATACCACCCATTTGTGTATTTGGACACAGAAACGATACCACCCATTTGTGTATTTGTTACAATACTATAAAAAAAACCAACGAAACACAAGTACTCGCCAGCACCCTCGAAAAACCAGGGTTTTGAGCTCCTATAATACACCAGAGGTGGCACCGTTTCCACCACCATACAACACTCCCAACACCCACGAAAAATCGGGGTAAAAATGTCAGAAAAACCCAAATACATCGAACTACAACGAACTACAGACACTACAACCAACTACAACCAAACTACAGTATGTATCCACATTTGGGACAAAACATCCACAATCGTACTACCATACCACCTCCCAATTGTGGATACGAATCGCCACACACATCCCTTTTTGGGAAAGGTCGCCACATCCACAATCGAACGCCCAAATTGAAGATATGTTTCCCATTGGAATAGATAAACAATTTTGCCAAATCGATCCAAAATGCCATACAAGGAATGCGAAACATGTGGCAAGGGTTTCGACAAACCCGCAAATCTTCGAAGGCACAGGGACCGCAAGAACCCGTGCAGACTTCCCACGAGAGAGTGTCCCGGATGTGGAGGGAAGTTTGCCACCTACAAGACAAGACTCTGGCAACATCGCTCGAACAGGTGTCCCGAGGGGCCAGAAGATAGAACCACGGAGGGTAGCAAGAAGAAGGCTGCGACCAGGAAGAGGATCCTGATGCTGGAGAGGAGGGTGGTAGAGTTGGAGGAGGAGGTGGCTAGACTGCGGGAGGGAAAACCTCGCGAGGGAGCGAACATCGACAGCGACGACGACGAGACCGATTGGACAGATATGTAGAGAGAGGGGGATTCCCCCCACCCAATTGTGGATACGAATTGCACACATCTCGACTCCCAACGGAAACAAAACCTCTTCCCAAAGTAGCCACCCAATTGTCCACATTTGGGAAAGTCGAACAAAATCGTCTCCCAAGAGCAAAACAAAATCTAGCCCATGTGGAAGTGCTTGGGTTCCAAAACGTACCACAGAGTCGGGACAGGACATTTGCAAGCACAATTCTAGCAATACAAGCAAAAACTCTAGAAGGAGAACCACATCCAGGGCAAGGTCCATTTCCTATGTTGTGTTGGGCACCGAAAGCCCTTTCCGATGTTCTATCCACCTACAAAATATTGGAGAGATATGATATCGCAGAAGGATTTGGAAGAGAACAACCATTCTACCTATGTGTACCACACATTTTCCACTAGAATTCGACGTGGAAGGATTCTCCGAACCATTCGGGGACACAAGGGAACCGCAGAGCCCTCCTAGGAAAGATTGTAGCTCCAAAAGGGTTTGCAAAACTGTTGGAAAAGCTAGACAAGGAAGAGAGGGAGAAGAAAGAAACATCCACAAAGCAGACACCACAGTGGAACATTTCGACAAGATGGAATATCTGCTAGACAAGAAGTGGGCACTATGCGAGAAAACTAACAGATCTAGAACCGGATACAGAATTTCGAATATCTGGATACGGAGAGTGCCTGTATCGCGGGAAGAAAAGATATATATTGGAAATAGGAAAGAAACTATACTGCTCGAACACATTCGTGGAGGACCAATTGTTCGCAACTCCCACACTTTTGGAAATACCTATACTACTACGCACACTACAAATGGGCACAACCATGCGAGTCTCCATGCTACCAGCTTTGTAGACCCCCCAAACAAAACAACTATGCAACACAAAGAGCTACGCCATGTAGAAAGGGCCGCGCCCTCCAGAGGGAGGGTGTACGGAGTCGCTAGTTTCGTTTTTCCCATTCGGCGTACCGGACTGTTTTGCGGAGTGCACGAACTGGGCGTCGGGATCTGGTTTGTTCTTCCAGAGTCTACAAGCCTCTAGAGACACGAATGGAAACAATGGTTTGCAAACTGCATACACAGCGAAAGCAATCCCAAGACACCACTTCGCATTCTCCATCGTTTGCCAAATGTCGTGCACCTCCAAGTCTTTTTCGCATTTCGGCTCGCTAGGCTTGGGAGCGCTAGCCTCGGATGCAATAGTCTCGGAACCAGTGGCCGAAAACGCGCTAGTTCCAACCTCCACCAAACGGTCTTCTAGAAACCCCAGACACGACTCCAAATTCGCCAGCAAACGCTCCAAACGAAGTTCCACATCCAGTAGCTTGCGATCGAAACGGTTTCCCAAGAAATGCAAACGCGTAGATTCGCCGGCTGGGCGGGCACCTTCTAGAGGGGTATTCGTAAGGGGAGGTTCTTCTAGAGGACCAGGTGGGTCTACATTCGCAATGGGAGGTTCTTCTAGGGGTGTTGTACTGCTAGTTTCGGGAGTTGCGCTACTAGCTTCGTCCAGAATTTTTTGGAGTCTTGCGCTACCAATTCCGTACTTCTTTTTGATGTTGCGGGCTGTGGTCGTTCCACGGGTGGAAACAATTTCTCGCATGTTTTTCGGAGACAAGTAGGTTTTCGGCATTGCTACAAAAGCGTCTTTCTAGACACACGGGAACATGTGTCCAACAGGGAATCTCAAAGTGCTTGGAATGTGCGAGACGCCTGGGGGCGTTCCCAGGAGAAACATATTTTCTACGATTGTCCACCACCACTCAGCAATACTCAGCAATACGCAGCAATACGCAGCAATACACAGCAATACGCAGCAATACTCAGCAAAACACGACAATCGTAGAAAATATGTTTCTCCTGGGAACGCCCCCAGGAGTCTTGTAGGTGGCAAACTTCCCTCCACATCCGGGACACTCTCTCGTGGGAAGTCTGCACGGGTTCTTGCGGTCCCTGTGCCTTCGAAGATTTGCGGGTTTGTCGAAACCCTTGCCACATGTTTCGCATTCCTTGTATGGCATTTTGGATCGATTTGGCAAAATTGTTTGTCTATTCCAATGGGAAACATATCTTCAATTGGGCGTTCGATTGTGGATGTGGCGACCTTTCCCAAAAGGGGATGTGTGTGGCGATTCGTATCCACAATTGGGAGGTGGTATGGTAGTACGATTGTGGATGTTTTGTCCCAAATGTGGATACATACTGTAGTTTGGTTGTAGCTGGTTGTAGTGTCTGTAGTTCGTTGTAGTTCGATGTATTTGGGTTTTTCTGACATTTTTCCCCGATTTTTCGTGGGTGTTGGGAGTGTTGTATGGTGGTGGAAACGGTGCCACCTCTGGTGTATTATAGGAGCTCAAAACCCTGGTTTTCGAGGGTGCTGGCGAGTACTTGTGTTCGTTGGTTTTTTTTTTATAGTATTGTAACAAATACACAAATGGGTGGTATCCTTTCTGTTTGCCTCTTGGGAGAAAAGTTCTATATGGCGTTCGTCTATGTTGGTTGTAGTGCCTGTAGTTCGGTGTAGTTCGATGTATTTGTTTTTTTCTGAAATCTGTTCCGATTTTTTTTTGTGGGTGTTGGGAGCTGTTAACGAGTCAATAACGCTTCCAGCTTTGGTGGTATCATTTTGACTCCCTATATACTACTGGAAAATTAGATACAAATCCAATTATGTGAATGTGCATTATTATTATTTAAATATACAAATGTGCAATGATCAAAAAGTGAAATGGTTTAGAGATGGGACCACAGTTTAAAGTCTCATCCGACAGACCAGTCGGATGGAGTGAGTGAGTGAGTGAATAGGGTTTAACGTCCGCTTTTCTGACATAGAGGTACAAGCCTCAGGGAGTCTACACGCAGACGGGTCAACGGGGTCGAGTCCCATATCCACCTGTCCAAGGGGGGTAAATCCCAACTTCAGAACTCAATATTTACAATCAAAATATATATTCAGTCCTGAAATTAGAACAACCTGATCTGGTGCCAGGCCCTCGCCACACCAGCATCATTTATCCCTCCCCTAAAAGTAATAGGATTAGCGCTAATCTTACTTTTATATATGGGGCATAGCCCGACTCAACTCTCACATACAAGAAAGCCAAAAATGTACATGAGGGCCAAATCCGGTATAGTGGGTTCCGGAAAGTATGAACCCAATCGTTAAGCCAGTTTAGTCGCCTTTTACGACAAGCAATGGCTACTGCAGCACTATTCTCAGGATCAGTTGATCCCGCCCCGGTGCCTGCACGGGGCCCAGTCGGATGGAAATACTATGACAGTATTTTTTTTGATGCCCTAGACGAGGTTTGAACCCACAACCTCCAGATTGGAAGTCAGGTATTCTAACCCCTAGCAGGGATTCCGCTGGGGAAAATAAAAAAAATTGCCACTTCAAAAGAAAGAAAAAAAAAAAAAAGAAAGAAAAAAAAAAAAAAAAAAAAAAAGGAATATTAACCAATAGGATAAAAACTAAACAATTGGCGATAAAAAATTACAATTTTCGAAAAAAAGAAAAAAAAAGAAAAGGATTTTATCGCCAATTGCGAAAGTGGCGATCGCCAGCGGAATCCCTGCCTAGGCCACAACCCATCCCTATTGTGCAATGATCAAATGAAAAATATGATTCTGAACATTTTCATTGGACGCAGGTAGCAACATCACAGCTTACGTCACATCGGAGTATGTCGTTCGGAAACCATGTGATCTCATACCTTGTGTTAGTCAGGCCATGCCTCTCTATAAAACTTGGGCTTATCTGGGGCATGTCAGGTAACTGCACACATGAACAAACATTTTATGACATCAACAAAATCAACATCAAATAGGTGCAGCTCGTGAGGCGTAGAAATTTGATCAAGCTTATATGAGACACGCCCTGTGATTTTGTACCTTCGGAGGTCTGCATAATTTCATGAAATACATTTACAAAATAATTTTCGTAAATGGCGTAAAAAAGTTGACAAGTTTTCATTCACAGTACATAAATGGCATCGAAAGTTGAAAAGTAGCTTTCTAAGAGACAAGCCATGTGATTTTGTACCCAAGAAGATGTGCGATATCTCATGAAAAATATTCACTAAATTTACAATATTTTCCATACAGAATATGTTGTTACCACTCATTTGAATCGTCTCGTCGAGACGGTTCAAATGAGTGGTAACAACATATACTCTATACGTCATTTATGGAAAATATTGTAAATTTGGTGAATATTTTTCATGAGATATCGCACATCTTCTGAGGTACAAAATCACATGGCTTGTCTCATATGTGACGGCAACATGAGAAATGGAGCTTATGTAATTTGCGACCAGTGTACCTCCTGATCAAATAGCACACTCATGTAGCCTGACAATATTATTATTACTATTAATAATCTATATTGCTTGTCAGATGCATGACGGGTGTTTCATTAAATTTAATGGAATGTCGAACAGTGCAGATCCTGATCAGACTGTGCAGATGCATAATAGCATCATTATTCATAAGCACAGTTGTGAAGGTCAAAAGGTCAAGGTCATATTAAGGGTAGCATGGATGTGTGACTTTTGTGCACAAGTCTCATGTAAACTCTGGTAAAAACTGTTAATGTGTGAGAAAGTTCAAAATTGTGAAGGTCAAAAGGTCAAGGTCATATTAAGGACAGCATGAATGTGTGGCATTTGTCCAAGTATGCTGTGTTGAAATATTTAAGTAATCCTTCAAGGGATATAAAAGTTATGACAAAATTGAAAACTCTGGCGAACTTCTTAATGTGCGGGACGGACGTACGGTCGGACGGACGGACGGACGGACAGACAGGCCTATATGGCCCACCGAATCTCGGTGGGGCCCTAATTACAACAAAACTGTTTAGCACTGAAGGATAGTGTCCTGATCTAGTGCCAGGCACCCTTACTAATACTACACCGGATCACTTGACCCCGGGAGTGAATCCCAGTAAAATTCACTGTTAAGATGTGGATTGCTAAGGAGGGATTCATCATGAACCCTTTGGATCCGAAAGCCCGCTTCAGCAGTTTATGCAAACAGTGCCGATCCAGATGAGCCGGCTTGTCAAAAGCCGTCTCATCAGGATGTGCACTTTTTGCAAGTAATTTTCATATGTTTGAGAACAAACACACCCCTGTTTCATAAATGGAATCGTCATTAAGATATGTATACCCTCCAATCGTGACATATTCTTTGAACCGAGACATTTATACCCAATTCAAATGGAACTATACCTGTTGCATTGTGACACAATGATATATATTGATAAAAACAAGGTGTACCACCGTTTACCCACTGATTACAGTGATAGAAAACATTACAGCCCGCGGTAGTGGCTGTTCACAGGCAGGGCTCCAGATAAGGAATAATTAGTAATTCAGTATTGTCACTCCATCATTTCTGAAGCAATTGGGTATTTCAAAATTTTAATTGGGTAAAATACAAGAGTTGTCAGAGGACAACGAAGCGCGCCCGGTGGCAGCAAAGGAACCGAGGGCACATTTGAAAACACAACGTGCTGGATAAGGGAAACAAAATGTATGAGCCATTTACCAGAGCGTGTTAAGGTTTCGAACGTACAAAGTATTTGACCTTGACCCTGGGCTTAGCAGAGGTAGAGGACCCTTGGAGCAATGCGTGTGTGAAATATGAAGCAAATCCAAGTAAGGAAACAGAAAATATAGGCCATTTACCCGAGTGTTAAGGTTTCGGGATGCACAAAGTATGTGACCTTGACCCTGGGCTTAGAAGGGGCGGCACGGACGTGGATTTGCAACAACGCAGTAGAGGACCCTTGGAGCAATGCATGTGTGAAACAAATCCAAGCAAGGAAACAGAAAATATAGGCCATTTACCCGAGCGTTAAGGTTTCGGGATGCACAAAGTATGTGACCTTGACCCTGGGCTTAGAAGGGGCGGCACAGACGTGGATTTGCAACAGCGCAGTAGAGGACCCTTGGAGCAATGCGTGTGTGAAATATGAAGCAAATCCAAGCAAGGAAACAGAAAATATAGGCCATTTACCCGAGCATCCGAGCGTTAAGGTTTCGAGATGCACAAAGTATGTGACCTTGACCCCGGGCACAGCGCAGTAGAGGACCCTTTGAGAAATGCGTGTGTGAAATATGAAGCAAATCCAAGCAAGGAAACAGAAAATATAGGCCATTATAATTTTTGAAGACGGACAGACGGACGCCTACGACGCCGAGGGTATGCCATAAGCACTTCTTCCTTCGGAAAGCACGCTAAAAATCACACTACTGTTTACACATCAACAGACAGCAATTATTGAATAGTTTGCTTCGAAATGAAAACATGTCTTGGCATTTCATTAGAATTGGAGACAATTCTAATGAAATACCAAGATGTGTTTTCATGGAAAACAAGAAAAATAAGCTATATTTTTGGTCTGTTTATTTTCTGTAGCATGATAAAGGTACAATAAAATTTGTATTGCTTTTTGATACTCGCTACTTCTGATTTCAATTGGGTTTTTGGCAATTTTAATTGGGTATTTAAGCAAATATGCAGCTTATCTGGAGCTCTCTACAGGGAATATTTACCTGTATCAGTCCACAAAAGCGAATTTTCATGGCTTATAAATGCAAAATACGTTTATACGAAATTTCTGTTCAAGTACTACAAGTACAGAAATTGTGGATAAACGTATTTTGCATTTAGAAGCCAAGAAATTTCAGATAAACATTAGCATTTAGAAGCCAAGAAATTTCAGATAAACATTAGCATTTAGAAGCCAAGAAATTTCAGATAAACATTAGCATTTAGAAGCCGTGAAATTTCTCCACAGAATGTTGAAACTACAGAAGTAATGCTGCTAAATTTTCTACTGTCTGACTGGTAGTGTAACGGCTGGAACATGGTCATCAGTACTAGATGGCTGCGGCCGGCATTTCGCGCATGCCAAGGCTTTAGATAGTATAGGGAAAAACTTTAACAAAAACTTTAAACAAAAACTTTAACCCGGATGCACATACACCCGTATGTACGCCAATGTGCCGACTATATCCGTAAGCCAGGCACCCTCTACTAATACTACACCGGATCACTTGGTCCCGGGGGTGAATCCCAGTAAAATACACTGTTAAGATGTGGATTGCTAAGGACGGATTCATCATGACCCGAAAGCAGTTTATGTAGATACGTTTTGAGGGACTAGTCGTGAAAAACAAGCTCATTTAACCCTTTGAACACGAAAGCCCGCTATAGAGGTTTATACAAACAGTGCAGATCCAGATGAGACGGCTCGTACCGTCTCATCTGGATCTGCACTGTTTGCAAGTAATTTTCATATTTTTGAGAACAAAAAGGAAGAAACTTCAGTGTTATTGATGAAAAATAAGATTTACATCACAACTCATGGGTGCCACCATTACTCACAACCAACACAATGATAGACAATGTGATCCCACACTGTGGATTAGAGAATTGTCTGATCACATTCTCGAATCATGTAATAATCAAAATCAGGTATTATGATTGGCTGATACTGAGCCAAAATGTTTCACATATGAATTTCATATGTTTTTCATATGCATTTCATATGAAAATTTCATATGCAAATGACATAAAGTGAGTCAATATGCAATTCATATGCAAAATCTTCATATGCAAATCATATTAAATTCATATGCAAATCATATGAATTGCATATGCAGAACCATGTACAATGCTTTTAAATCTATACAATTTTCATATGTATTTGTATGAAAACTTTTCATATGATATTCATATGCAAATTATTCATATGAAATGCATAATGAAAAGTCTTCATATGAACATCAAATGAATTTCATATGTGCTCTTTTCCTATGAATTTCATATGCAATTCATATGTTTTACACATGTGTATTTTTTTTTCATATGAACTGCCTATGTGGCACATTTTTCTGTGTACACTACCAGAAAACTCAGCACTATAAATGCCAGCAGTGAACGACAGTGTCCTGATCCAGTGCCAGGCACCTGTACCACACCGCAAACAATGTGTTGATTGATTGATTGGTGTTTAACGGCCTATCAACAGTTAAGGTCATTTAAAATACCAAAATCACAACGCAATATTTACATCGAAAATAATATATTCAGCCCTGAAATTAAAATAATCTGACCTGGTATCAGTTCCATACCACACCAGTCACTTGGACCCTTCCCTTAAAAGTAACGGAATTACGAATAATCGTAATACTCGCATAAGGGTTATAACCAGATTCAACTGTCAAATACAATAATGCCAACGACGTACGTGAGGGCCAAACCAGTAGCCTATTTCACCAACATTGCAACTTTGAGGGAGAAATTTTCAATTTTAGGATAAATTTATTAATTTTTATTATACTGAATTTATTACATTATCACAGACGTTCTTACGGTACTATACTTATGTAGCTTATCACATGTTAAATATTAGCCACATAAAAGGATTTTTAGCCACATAAAAGGATTTTTAGGTGGCTAATTGTAACCAACCCTATCCTTTACTAAGTCCATAACCCTGTGGGGCTAGCCACATAAGTATAGTACCGTCAGTGCGGAAACTCGGACGGACGGACAGACAAGCTGACTCCAGTATACCCCCCACAACTTCGTTGCGGGGGGGTATAATTACCTTAACTGGAGCCCTGAGGTACTGAGTTTGGTCTACGATGGTTTTGACTGTGACATTTTCTCGTGACCAGGTTGGCTCATTTATAGAGATGACATGACCCAAGGGAAGCAACTAGAAATGAATGAAGGCCAAGTCTATAGAGTTCATTACCTTCAAATCGCACATAGAAAATCACCATTATATGAAGAAATTGCTGAATTGAAAGGAAATTAACCGTTTTCATGCTGAGGGTACGCCATTATGTTTGCGGAAAATCCTAGATATTTTCCTTCTATGCAAACAGAAGAATATGTCCACCATTTGAACCGTTTCGTTGAGACGGTTCAAATGAGTGGTCACAACATGTACTTTCATTGAGAAATAACAAAAATAAAAATAAAGTATTTAATAAATTTCATACCCGTAAAAGTGTATGACTTTACAGAAACAAGTGCGCGTTCTTTTCAATGAAAACAACTTGAAGCTTAAAATGTTAATTGAAAAAATAGGCTCGGTTCGGAAACGGCAAGCCTCGGAATTCCGACGCATTTCCTAGCCTTGCCTGATAAACTTGATATTGCCAAGAGTCTAAAGAGTATTATACCCCCATATTTAAAATTGAATGGGTATTTTACTTAAACTTACAAATTTATTATTGATCGTCTTCCTTATTAAATATGGAATAGTGGATAACAAATTTAAAAATTCACTTATTTGAGTTGCAAAAAGCAAACATTGTTTGCTTTTTGCAGCTCAACAAAGTACATTTTAAACTTTATTACAGTATTTTCACTACTCAATTTGAAAATCAACGCGTATTTTCACATTGCTGTGAGTATTTTGTACTCCCACTTTTGATCATCAATGCGTATTCTGCTAACATCAGTGCGTAAATTACGCCAATACACACCTTATCTGGAGCCCTGTTCCCTGTATTGCCTACCTTGCCATCGTTCATGTGTAGCATCTTCTGTATCTCGTCCACGAAGACATACTTCAGCGGGTAGTACATGAGCTTCTGTGGGGGTATACGGTCGGGCCAGTATTTGTAGTAATTCTCCTGTGCAAATATAACATATTTATTCTAATAAACGCCCCCGGGGCTATGCAATTTGTGGGGATCAAAACGTGGAAAATAGGATCAAAATATGTTATTTTCACATACATAAGCCATTTAAAACTAGATGGTCGGTAAATCCGACAAATGCTCCACGATGACGCCTGGATTGAAATTCAAAGTCCTTGACCCTGGGTATTGGTGTAGCATGCTTATTAATCACAATAAATGGTAATCAATGTGTTTATGATGTTTCAAGTTGATATTACAAGCGGTCAGAGATATAAAAATTTGAAAAACTTTAACGTAAAACTTTAAGAAAAGGTTTAAAGTCATTTGACCTTGACCTTGGGCTCCTGGGCAGCATGGGTAGGGTATACAATGAAAATATGGATGGTGATCAATGTGTATATGAAGTTTCAAGTTGATATTGCAAACGGTCACAGAGATATAGCACTTTCTAAACTTTAACATAAAACTCGGACCGCGGACAAAGCGATAACTATATGCTCCCCCAAAATATTTTTTTCGGGGAGCAGAACAATGTTTTAAATGGCTTTTGCATGTGAAAATAACATACTTAGAATGCGAATAAGGGAGGGTGCTACTATTAGAGAATAAATACGATAGTTTGACTGTGACTAGAGAAAAGGGGCTTATGGGATTTGTGACTTACGTCCAAAATATACGTCTTAAATTGTCGACACCGACGCCGCCGAAATTGTGACCACTATCATGGATGAGACAAAAATGTACCTGAGGGTCAAACCAGGGATATCAGGAAAGCCATAGTTCAATGTACCCAGAGCTCCAGATAAGGTGTGTATTGGCGTATTTTACACACTTATTTTATACGCATTGATTATCAAAAGTGTGAGTACAAAATACTCATGCAGTGATTTTCAAATTGAGTAGTGAAAATTCTGTAATAAAATTGAAAATTTACTTAGTTGAGCAGCAAAAAGCAGACCGTGTTTGCTTTTTACAGGTCAAATAAGTGAATTTTGTTTCAGTTTTATTTTCTTTTATTTGTTCCCTATTTAATAAGGAAGACAATCAATACATTTGTAAAAGTAAAATACACATTGAATTTGAAATCTGGGGTATAATACTCTTCAGATACAAAACTTATCTGGAGCTCTGATGTACCCTTCACATGCAATAAAGATGGCAAGACTTAACTCTGTCCGTGCTAGCGGCGAAAATATCCACCAAATGAATTAGGAGTGTATGTTTTATTTCTCTCTGTAAATATGTCTTGAAATTTCATTAGAATTGAGTCCTCTGGACTCAATTCTAATGAAATTCCAAGACATATCAGGCCCGTAGCCAGACCTGTTTTAAGGGGGGTCGTTTCGAAGGCATGCAATAAAGATGGCAAGACTTAACTCTGTCCGTGCTAGCGGCGAAAATATCCACCAAATGAATTAGGAGTGTATGTTTTATTTCTCTTTGTAAATATGTCTTGAAATTTCATTAGAATTGAGTCCTCTGGACTCAATTCTAATGAAATTCCAAGACATATCAGGCCCGTAGCCAGACCTGTTTGAAGGGGGGTCGTTTCGAAGGCATGCAATAAAGATGGCAAGACTTAACTCTGTCCGTGCTAGCGGCGAAAATATCCACCAAATGAATTAGGAGTGTATGTTTTATTTCTCTTTGTAAATATGTCTTGAAATTTCATTAGAATTGAGTCCTCTGGACTCAATTCTAATGAAATTCCAAGACATATCAGGCCCGTAGCCAGACCTGTTTGAAGGGGGGTCGTTTCGAAGGCATGCAATAAAGATGGTAAGGAGTGACTTAAAGCAAGCACAACGGAGAACGCCAACTGAAAATGCAACAGTTTTATCTTGCTTGTTTGTTTCTTGGTGTTTAACAGCCTATCAACAGCTATGGTAATTTAAAGCCGGGCCAACGGGTTCGATCCCGCATGTAACCTGCTGCATTGGGGAGAAAATCCCAAAATTATAAAGGAATATTTGCATCGAAAAACAAATATATTCAGCCCTGAAATTAGAATAACCCGACCTCGTGCCAGGTCGATACCATACCAAAGACACTTGGCCCCTTCCCATAAAAGTAATAGACTTACAAATAATCATATTTGTCATAAAAGGGGTATAACCAGATTCAACTCACACATACAAGAAAGCCAAAGACGTACATAAGGGCCAAACCAGTAGCCGATTTCATCAACATTGAAAAGCATACTTTTCTAGCAAAGTATACTTTGAGGGAGAAATTTTCAATTTTAGGATAAATTTATTAATTTTTATTATACTGAATTTATTACATTATCACAGCCATTATGGCTGTGATAATGTAATAAATTCAGTATAATAATTCTGCATACTTTTAATCATGAAATACATGCATTTGTTAGTTCTATATGAAATAATGCATTTCAGGAAAAATAAATGATTACTCCCACAAAGTATACTTTGCTAGAAAAGTATACTTTGCAATTTTGATGAAATCGGCTACTGGTCTCCGGTCGGGATTCCGGTAAGGGTGAATCCCGATCGTTAAATTACCCCTCGCATGCTCCCAGCTGCCACCCACTTTACATCGGCCAGACGTATTTGGATTAAATCTTAACAAGAACTGGCATCGACAAACCAGGCAGCCTTTATAAAATTATCAGCATTGATGAGTTATTGAAAAAAGACAAAAAAAATTACCAGTTTTGCCTTACAAGCATGGTGAGGTCCTCAGTGACCTTGACCTTGGTTGGTCGGACGTGGGTCATGCGCAAAACAAAGCAGCATCCCTAGACACAAATTGTGGTCAAATATTATCAATATCAGTGAAGCGGTTAATGAGTTATTGAAAAAAGTAAAAAAAAAATTACACTTTTTGCCTTACAAGCGAGGTGAACAGAAGTCCTCAGTGACCTTGATCTTGGGCGGTCTGACCTGAGCTGTATGCAAAACAAAGCACCATCCCTAGACACACATTGTGGCCAAATATTATCAAAATTAGTTAAGCGGTTCACGAGTTATTGAAAAATGAAAGGTGTTACTAATGCACGCACATATATGGACTAACGCTATATCCCTCTTGCCTATCGGTGAGGGGATACTAATTGGCTAAATAGTTTAGTACAAGTCTAATTATTTCAACATAAATCTCTTATTTTCCCTAAAAATAAATTCTGCAAAAATATCTTATTACCACCAATGAATGTCGGAAATAAAATGTGGCTGTGACAGGAGAAATGGGGCTTATGGGATTTTTGACCAGTGTAGCTCCTGATCAAATAACATACTCCTGTTGCCTGATAATGATTTAAATTGCTTGTTAGAAAGATGCTGGGAGTTTTATGGATTGAAAGGTGAACAATGCAGATCCTTATCAGACTGTGCGGATGCACAGGCTGGTCTGGTACTACACTGTTTGCAAACCCCATAATCCACATTTCTCCAGTCACAACCACAAATTTTTCAAACAATTTTGGTACACCCCTCGTATTGAAACCAACCTTATCCTCTGCAGTCTTGGCTGTGCCGACATTCTCACCGAGCGTGGCGACGTCGATCTTGGCGGCAACTTGCTGGTTACGACTCATCTGGTTCCAATGGCTGAAGTTTGTCTCGCTTCGTTTCGCCTTCACGTTGATCTGCCCCGGCCGTACTGGAAATGTAGATCCCCTGATACACAGACACCTCTAACCACCCCCAGCAACAGCCAGTGGTTGAAGTTTGTCTCATTTTGCTTTGCCTTCACATTGATCTGTCACAGCCAAACTGGAAATGTAGAACCCCTGATACACGGACACCTCTAACCACCCCCAGCAACAGCCAGTGGCTGAAGTTTGTCTCACTATGTTTCGCCTTCATGTTGATCTGCCCCGGCCGTACTGGAAATGTAGAACCCCTGATACACGGACACCTCTAACCAAACCCAGCAACAGCCAGTGGCTGAAGTTTGTCTCACTATGTTTCGCCTTCACGTTGATCTGCCCCGGGGTCACTGGAAATGTAGAACGCCTGATACATGGACACCTCTAAACAAGGACCACCCCCAGTAACAGCCACTGGCTGAAGTTTGTCTCGCTTCATTTCGCCTTCACGTTGATCTGCCCCGGGGTCACTGGAAATGTAGAACCCCTGATACGTGGACACCTCTAAACAAGGACCACCCCCAGTAACAGCCACTGGCTGAAGTTTGTCTCATTTTGCTTCGCCTTCACATTGATCTGTCCCAGCCAAACTGGAAATGTAGAACCCCTGACACCTCTAAACAAGGACCACCCCCCACCCACCAGTAACAGCCAGTGGTTGAAGTTTGTCTCGCTTCGTTTTGGAATTTGAATTGAATTTGAAATCTGGGGGTAAAAAACTTATCTGGAGCTCTGGAGCTCTGTAACTTATACTGACCCTGTCTAATCCTAAAGTCGATTGTCTGGTAGATCTTTGAGCCAGGATCTTTGGTCGGATTGTAGCCGAACTTGTTCCACTGGGCGCGCCACGGTCCGTCGAGCCAGTAGTAGCTGATGGCGGGGAGATACGTCTTCAGTTTGTCACTGCTGTAGCCCGTACGGTGCTCGATCTCTACCTTCAGCCACAGCGGCTTCTCCTCAAACAGCTGGTAACACACAGAGCTTCAGATAAGGTGCGTATTGTCGTATGTTACGCATTTATTTTAGCAAAATACGCATTGATTATCAAAAGTGGGAGTACAAAATACTCACAGCAATGTGAAAATATGCATCGATTTTCAAGTTCAGTAGTGAAAATACTGTAATAAAGTTGAAATTTACTTAGTTGAGCTGCTAAATGTGTTTGCTTTTTGCAGCTCAAATCAGTGAATTTTAAATTTGTTTTATTTTTTATCATTAATTTTGTTCCGTATTTAACAAGGAAGAAAATAAATAATATAAATCGTAAAAGTAAAATAATATTTGAATTTGAAATCTGGGGCTAAACTACTATTTAGATAGTAAGCCTAAACCATTTCAACTCTAAACAAGGGCATCGTTAGTTTAGACCTTGGCTGGGACTCGAAAAATGGGGCTTATGGGCTTTAGTCTGATCTGTAGCCTATTTCATCAAAATTGCAAAGTATACTTTTCTAACAAAGTATACTTTGAGGGAGAAATTTTCAATTTAAGGATAAATTTATTAATTTTTATTATACTGAATTTATTACATTATCACAGCCATTTTGGCTGTGATAATGTAATAATTTCAGTATAATAATACTTTTAATCATCAAATATATGCTGTCGTTAGTTCTATATGAAATAATGCATTTCCGGAAAAATAAATGATTACTTCCCTTTGCTAGAAAAGTATACTTTGCAATGTTGGTGAATTCATTTGTAGAAGCAAAATACGCAATGCTTTTGAAATCAGGGGGTATAGTACGCTTTAGACACAAAGCTTATCTGGAGCTCTGCGTGACAGAGTTAAATGAACAAAGTACTGCAGAAATGCATTACAATCTCAGGAGCTACACTGTTCATAAAATCCATTTTCCAGTCACAGTCAGGAATGATGGACTAATGATATTCTTTATCTCATTGGTGCCACACTCCGTGCCGGCGTAGAATGTTTGACGTTCAAATGAGACACGTCATGTGAATTTGTACCGAAGAAATGTGCGATATTTCATGAAAAATATTTACACAATTTACGATATTTTCCGTGAATGACGTCGAAAGTTGAAATTTGCATGAATATTTCGTCATCTTTCGTCAATGACGTCAAAAGTTGACAAAATTTGCATAGCAAATGCGGAATTCGATTCCACATTTGCTATGCAAATTTTGTCATCTTTCGATGTTATTTACAGAAAATATCACAGTTTCTGAAATTGCGCTTGTTACTAGACAAACAAGAGCTGTAGGAGAACAGCATAGATCGACTACAAGGGTTGTCGATGTACACATAGCTTGACAAACAAGGTGGCTGCGGCCTGCATATAAACCTTAACCAAGGTTGACTAAAAACCTTAACCAAGGGAAAGTAAGTAGGTCAATGTCAGATATAGGGGTTATTGATGTACATCACTAGGAGATGAAGTTTTCCAAGTATGGTTGCCGTAGGCCCAGGAATATTCCATATACATGTACAAGCTTGACTAAAAACCTTAACCAATGGGAAATAACTAAGTAATCCAAGGATAAAAGTAGGTCAAGGTCAAATATAGGTCAGGGATTATTGATGTACATCACTAGGAGATGAAGTTGTCCAAGTATGGTTGCTGTAGGCCCAGGAGTATTCCATATACAAGCTTGACTATAAACATTAACCAAGTTTGAGTATAAACCTTAACCAAGGGGAAATAAGTAAGTAATTCAAGGTTAAATGTAGGTGAAGGTAAAATATAGGTCAGGGGTTATTGATGTACACCCCTATGAGAAAAAAGTTATTCAAGTATGGTGTATGTATGCACAATAGTATTCCATGTTCAAGAGGAAATGTAGGTCAAGGTCAAATATAGATCAGTGGTTATTGATGTACATCCCTATGAGAAAAAGTTATCCAAGTATGGTGTCTGTATGCACAATAGTATTCCATCTACAAGCTGGACTAAAAACCTTAACCAAGGTTGACTAAAAACCTTAACCAAGGGGAATTAACTAAGTAATTCAAGGTTAAATGTAGGTCAAGGTCAACTATAGGTCAGGGGTTGTTGATGTACATCAATGATGAAGTTGTCCAAGTATGGTTGGTGTAGGGCCAGGAGTATTCCATCTACAAGCTTGACTAAACCGTAACCAAAGAGAATTAACTATAAAGTAATTCAAGAGGAAATGTAGGTCAAGGTCAAATATAGATCAGGGGTTATTGATGTACATCCCTATGAGAAAAGGTTGTCCAAGTATGGTGTCTGTATGCACAATAGTATTCCATGTATAAGCTTGACTAAAAACCTTAACCAAGGGGAATTAACTAAGTAATTCAAGAGGAAATGTATGTGAAGGTCAAATATAGATCAGGGGTTATTGATGTACATCACTAGGAGATGAAGTTGTCCAAGTATGGTGGGTGTAGGGCCAGTAGTATTCCATATACAAGCTTGACTAAAAACCTGAACCAAGGCGTGACGGTGACGCCGGGGTGACAACATAAGCTCTAACTATTCTTCGAATAATTGAGCTAAAAACAGATGAAATAGTAAAAGGCTGCATGTAATAGTAAAAGGTAGGATACAGAAAATATAAACGACAGATGAAATAGTAAAAGGCATCAGTATAGCTGAGATTATCTAAGCTAGGTTACACCAACCTTTCTAATGGCCACCTCACCGGCGGGGTCGACAAACGCGGCCTTCAGTTTCTGCTTCGACTCTTCCAGGGGCTCAGTGGGCACAGCCTCGCCGAAGTTCACGAAAATCGTGTAAATAGACCGCCGCTGTCGAACTGAACAGAAAATCTTGCATGAGCCATTATTATTTAATATGGTATTTATTAACCCCTAAGTAACTGGAATGGATTTTGATATGTTAATTTTGCAACCAACCCAATCGTCACAGAATGATTGTCAGACTAGTCCATTTATGAAAAGGGGGTGTTTTTGTGAATATGAAAAAAGTGCAGATCCTGATGAGACGGCTCGTCACGAGCCGGCTAATCTGGATCTACACTATTTGCCAATACCACTATACAGGCCTGTGGTGTTGAAAGGTTTAAATTTACTGATAAAATTAAGTCAACCAGTTTAATAATCATGTACAATATTTGACATAATTTGCCAAGTTCAATATTCCTATGATACATTGGGACCTGAATTGTCAAACTCACCCTTTACAAGTTTACTGATTTCATAAGCATAGCCTCATTCCGTACGAAATTAGTCAACAAGTTTAATAAATAGAGGAACTTACATACAACCACCTTGCACAGATTATCAAAGTTGCTGATGTTCATCAGCCAATCAAGCTGCCTGATGTCGAGCACAAATCAATATTCCAGTATTTTGAAAAAAGTGAATGGGTTTAATGTCCCACCAACAGCTATGGTCATATAGAGATGGGACCGCAGTTTAAAGTCTCATCCGACAGACCAGTGGGATGGAAATACTATGGAAGTATTTTTGATGCCCTAGGCGAGGTTTGAACCCACAACCTCCGGATTCGAAGTCGGGTGCCACAATCCATCCCGTCAGTATTTTGAAATAAAGAAATTGACAGATACACAGACACTGTGTGGTATGAACAACAAAACACTCTTTAACTCATATCCATGTTTACTGTAATATTAAATATCTAGGTCGGACACTCGCCACTCATAGCCACTGATAGCTTGGGAGATGATCTAACTCAGAAATTTTTAAAATCAGTCCACTATTTCTGAAAGTATAAACATTTCCCCATATTAAATCTCTGTGAAGATGTCTATGGGGATTAAACATGGGGAAATATGTTTTTTCGCAATAAAATAAATATTGGACCAAATTTCACGAAAAACAATGTAGACAATTGGAACTCGCCTATACAATGCATTCAGCGTGTCGTAACTGCTGTTTGGGGTGAATTTTCGACATAAAGTTTACAGTTACCAATACATTAACATAAATCTCAAAGATTTCTAGTGTAAACTGCACTAAAAACGCGTCTCACTAACCTAAATTCGCTTTTTAAAATCATACACCTTCGCTTCCTGATTAAAAATGAATGTTAGCCGCCATCTTTGAAAATATCGAATCACGTGACACGCACTGATTTGGTTGGCTAATGGAAATGACGTCAGTCTCCAGTAACCAACCAAACCACTGCGTGCACGTGATTTAAATATTTTCAAAGATGGCGGCTAATAGTCATTGAGAATGCGGAAATGAACGTGTATAATTTTTTCATTCCAGATTTTTTCACAATAATTCCCAGCACAGTAATATTTACACAATTCCCTAACATTTGATTGGCCCGTAGCAAGTCTCTGTCCAAAATTTATATCCCAGTAAACTCCCACGCCGAACTACTTTCCGTAACCGTGAGGCGCAGTTAAAATAATTGTTAAGAAAACGGAAAATAAACACATTTTCTTGATGAATTTATTTCAAATGCTGGAATTATAAGGAATGAATGGCCTTTTTGTGGAATTTATCGGGATATAAACTTGGAAAAGTCGAATACTGGACGAGGCCTTCCGGCCTTCGTCCAGTATTCCTGCGACTTTTCCAAGTTTATACCCCGATAAATTCCACAAAAAGGCCATTCATTCCTATAGTACCTGTTCCGATGAAGTTTGATGGTCTCTGTGTATCGGGATTCACGTATCCACGCCGATGTTCGATGGCGCGCTTGTGTAGGGAGTCCGTTGGCTTGTCCACTCGTGAGAACAGCAGGGGCGGGATAAACAACGGCACGTCTTGGCGTAGATATTCCTCGCGATCAACCAGTTTGTCCAATACAATTTTATCACTGAAGCTCTCGTATTTTTCGTCTGCCGTTTTCTTAACGGGTAGATACTGGAAATCCACCATCGCTGAATGTAGAAGCAGCAAGATTTAACATTGATTGGGTGATCAACAGCAAGGTAGCATGTGGCTGTGAATGGAGAAACGGGGCTTATGGCAGCGCTTCAGATAAGGAATTAGTAATTGAGTATTGTCACTCCATCATTTCTGAAGCAATTGGGTATTTCAAAATTTAAATTGGGTAAAATAAAATCACATTACTGTTTACACATCAACAGACAGCAATTATTGAATAGTTTGCTTCGAAATGAAAACATGTCTTGGCATTTCTTTAAAATTGTCTCCTTGGAGACAATTCTAATGAAATACCAAGATGCGTTTTCATGGAAAATAAGAAAAATATGCTATATTTGTGGCCTATTTATAGTTTTTTGCAGTATGATAAAGGTAGCACAATTTTTTTTTTGCTTTTTGATACTCGCTACTTCTGATTTCAATTGGGTTTTTGGCAATTTTAATGGGGTATTTAAGCAAATACGCAGCTTACCTGGAGGCCTGTTATGGGATATGTGACCAGTGTAGCTCTGTATCAAATAGCACACTCCTATAGCAGGATAACAATGTATATTGCTTGTAAGAAGCACGACAGGTGTTTTATTGATAGAATGGCGAACAGATTGATTTATTGTTGTTTAACGGCCTATCAACAGCTAAGGTCATTTAAGGCTGTGCGAATTGGGGAACAGTGCAGATCTTGTCAGCCTGTGCGGATGCACAGGCTGATCTGGATCGACACTGGTTGCAAATCCCATAAGCCACATTTCCCCAGTCACAGCCACATATACGGATGGGTTTGCACTTGTATCGATACGAGAACTATATACATGTACATAGCACCGAAATTACGTAAATTACTGCACATATTTGATGATTAAAAGTATGCGGAATTATTATACTGAATTTATTACATTATCACAGCTAAAAAGGCTGTTAAAATGGCTGTGATAATGTAATAAATTCAGTATAATAATTTGATTTGATTTTGATTCCTTAAATAAAAGTTACTAAATTTATCCTTAAATTGAAAATTTCTCCTTGAAAGTGTACTTAGCAAGATAGCAATTTTGGTGAAATCGGCTACTGGTGATATCATTGGTGGCTGGAATATTGGGCTCATGGGATTTGTGGTGAATGTAGCTCCAGATCAAATAGCACAGTCTTGTAGCCTGAAATGAATCTATATTGCTTGATAACAGTATGACGGGTGTTTCAGTGATGAAATTGCGAACAGTGCAGATCACGATCATTTTTTTTCTCCAAAATATTTCTGTTTTATATAATGAAAAACTTCTCCCTCAACTCAAAATAGGGAGTTCGCCCTGTAAAATGATAAATGTTATCTTTCGTACAATTAAATGTGTAAACTTTATCAATATGGCCCAATATTTCCGCATTGTACTCGACGGTTGTCTTATTATCATCTGTTGTCCGTGTTCTTCGTTTGACTTTCATCAATAATTTGGTTGTGCTGTACTGGTCTCCGAACACAGGTTTGCAGTACAGTTCATCTGGTCGGAACCTCAGTGGTAGTCTTTTATGCGAGTCATTATATATCTGTAAAAAGAAGAACAGTTTTCTCTTCTTTATTCAGGGATCATTTTACACGACGATTCTCTCCCTAAATTGCCTGACTTCTCCCTATTTTGAGTTGAGAGAGAAGTTTTCACTATATAAAACAGAAATTTTCCAAAACATTGGTCTATGTTCTAAAATTTAGTGAACACTTCTCCCTATTTTGAAGGGCTAGCTTGAACCCTGTTTATTTATTTATTTGAATTTAAGATATTTAACTCTTTGCGTACTAGCGGTGAAAATAATCCGCCTAAAAAATTAAGAGTATATTTTTTATTTCTCTCTTGTAAATATATCTTGGAATTTCCTCAGGACTCAATTCCAATGAAATTTCAAGACATATTCATGATATTTACAAGGAGAAATAAAAGAAAATATGATGATTTTGTGTCTGCTATTTTTTAACTATTTATAGCCCACAAGTTTCCCAGCATGCAAAGAGTTAAGACCCAAAATTAGAACTGAATATTGACATAAAAAATAATATATATTCAGCCCTGAAATTAGAACGAGGGCATCGTTATTACGAGGCTAATCCCCTCGCTGGCAGCCTCGATTATAGTTTATATCCCCGATAAATTCAACAAAAACGCCATACATTCCTTTTAATTCTAGCATTTGAAATAAATTCATCAAGAAAATGTGTTTATTTTCCGTTTTCTTAAGAATTATTTTAACTGCGCCTCACGGTTACGGAAAGTAGTTTGGTGTAGGAGTTTACTGGGATATAAATTTTGGACAGAGACTTGCTACGAGCCAATCAAATGTTAAGGAATTGTGTAAATTTGTTTATGCTGGAATTATAATAAAATAAACAAAATAACTTGAACCATGTTTGCCTCCGTGATCTTGACCTTGGGTGATCGGACATCAAAATTGGTGAAGCGGTTCGTAAGTTATTGAAAAATAAAAAGTGTTACTAACACACGTACGCACGCAAGTACATGTACATAAATAAAGTATATTGGCGAGGGGATAACAAAGCACCATCCCTAGACACACATTGTGGCAAAATATTATCAAAATTGGGGAAGAGATGCATACGTTATTGAATAAACAAAAAACATTTAACACATTTGCCTTACAAACAAGGTGAACATAAGTTCTCAGTGACATTGACCTTGGGTGATCGTATGTGGGTCGTATGCAAAACAAAGCACCATCCCCAGACACATATTGTGGCTAAATATCATCAAAATCAGTGAAGTGGTTCATCAGTTATTGAAAAATGAATGGTGTTACTAACGTACGTACATAAACTAGCGCTTTCTCCCCCCTTGCCTATCGGCGAGGGGATAGTGAGAGTTGGTCAAAAAGTGTCTGACCACTTCTCTAAACAATGATTTCAGTTGCAGTTTGGAATCATTTTACGAATCTATGCACAGACACAGACACCAAATTACAGGCTTATACCTTCAATGGTTTAAGAGAAATGTATGTTTGCGTAACATGTGGGTCAAAACCCCAGAATCATCCGCATTGAGTAAAGTGGGAAAATACAGCGAGAGTCTCGTCTCTACATGATTTTCTATTTTAGGGAGTGGGGTATCGTGAGGATCAGGGGGCCGTTTCACAAAACATTGTACGAGTAAAATATTTGTAAGTGCAAACTTATGATAGTCTGTAAATTTCACATTACCGGTAACAATGTTTTCTTGTAAACAATTATTGGATTTACATGTATTGAGCATAGGCTGCATTTGCAGCCTATGCTCAATAAATGTAAATCAATCAATTGAAATTTACAGACGATCCTAAATTTGCACTTACGAACATTTTAGTTGTGCGAAGTTTAGTGAAACAGCCCCTGGTTCCAGATCAGGATATTATCCCCGCGCCGATATGAAAGAGGGTATATAGCGTTAGTCCATGTATATGTGTGGGGGTAGAGGAAAACATGTCTGATTTAGAAACTCATCTGAGGTTCGTATTTCTTTCTCATTCTGAACGTATTTATATTCCAGTAGCCTATTTCACCAACATTGCAAAGTATACTTATCTAGCAAAGTATACTTATCTAGCAAAGTATACTTATCTAGCAAAGTATACTTATCTAGCAAAGTATACTTATCTAGCAAAGTATACTTATCTAGCAAAGTATACTTATCTAGCAAAGTATACTTTCAGAGAGACATTTTCAATTTAACGATGAATTAATTATTTTTTATTATACTGAATTTTGGCTGTGATAATGTAACGAGGATGGCTGCGGCCCGCATGTTGAGTTTCAAGCAAATCTGACTTACGGTTAGAGATAGTAGGTATGTGAAAACTTTAACGCAAATTTTGACAGAAACTTTAACGCAAACTTCCAAGTCATTTGACCTTGACATAGGGGCACAGGGGCCGCATGAGTGGGACACAGAATGAATATATGGATGATGACTAATAAGCATATGAAGTTTCAAGTCAATGTGACTTAGGACTGCAGAGATATAAGGTATTTAAAAACTTTAACGCAGATTTCGGAACGCAAACTTCTAAGTCATTTGCCCTTGACCTTGGGCACAGGGGTTGCATGAGTGGGATACAGCTTGTATATATGGATGATGACTAATAAGTATATGAAGTTTCAAGTCAATGTGACTTAGGACTGCAGAGATATAAGGTATTTAAAAACTTTAATGCATATTTCCGAACGCAAACTTCTAAGTCATTTGACCTTGACCTTGGGCACAGGGGCCGCATGAGTGGGATACAGCATTAATATATGGATCATGACTAATAAGCATATGAAGTTTCAAGTCAATATGACTTAGGACTGCAGAGATATAAGGTATTTAAAAACTTTAACGCAGATTTCGGACGGACGGACGCCGGACGGACGCCCGGACGTCATTGTGATCACTATGTCTCGCTTTCCGCAAGCGGGCTCGACAATAAATTCAGTATAATAAATCTGCATACTTTTTTAATCATCAAATATATGCAGTTGTTAGTTCTATATGACATAATGCATTTCGGGAAAAATACATGATTACTCCCTCAAAGTATACTTTGCTAGAAAAGTATACTTTGCAATGTTGGTGAAATAGGCTACAGGAGATGCTATAATACCATTATATTCTCATAAATAAACTTATTTATGATATTGTGTCATATTAAAATTATCGGCAAATGCAGGTATAACAGCGCAATCGATGACAGTTCGGTGACCCAGTTTCTGAAAGAAGATTTGTTTACGGAAGCACATTGTCACGCGATCTGAGTTGTGCATGTGTAACTGGTGGAATAGTTACAAAACTATACACTATGCTTATCTATAGTAGTCTAGATTGAGAATATTTATATTTCCAAGATTTTACCTTCTTAATTATTGCAAGTCTTGCATTCTTATCTAACCATAATGTCGGTATTTTCCAAGGAATAAATTATCTTAGACTTTTTCTTGTAACAGTCCTCAGTTCCTTCTTGATCACCTCTTAATCTCCTTAATACTATTGAAATCTCTCTTAACCCATTTCAGCTTAAGGATACTATGATTTTTGTTGAAAAAATCTCATTATTTTGTTCATTCATCGTTAAAGGTATATGTTGTTACCACTCATTTGAACCATCTCGTCGAGACGGTTCAAATGAGTGGTTACAACATATACTTTCGAAATGAAATAAAGAAAATAGGGATTCTTTTCTCTCAAAAGGTTCATGCTACTAAAAGTGTATCCCGTCTGTAATGGGTTAAACCATTTCACTTTTTGTGGTGTAACACAAATAGTCAAGTTTATATTATAGCATGATCACTATTTCCCAGTGGACTATCAATACTTACAGTGTCCTGATCTACCATTGTCTCCTGTTTCATAAACATTAAGTCAATACAACTAGGATTTTGTCCATCTCTAAATCTTGTGGGTTCATGAATATGTTGATGAATAAAATGTTCCAACACACAGCTTAGGAATTGTGACGTTGAAATGTTTGTATTTTCATTACATTCGCTAGTCTATGTCTCTATAGTTGTAATCTCCCATTTATAAATAATGATTATATTTACCAAGGACATTCTCGCCCCATCCTCATTAGAATCATCATCAGGAATAAGTGAACTGTCCAATGAATTTTCATCATCCTCAATAGAATCACCAACTGGTAAGTTATTACACATTGTTTTAAAGTCACCCTTTTTATTAAATTTTCGACCACATGTGGTCGAAAATTTAATAAAAAGAGTGACATTAAAACAATGTATATTAAATGTACTTCCCTTCGGAGGTTATTGGAAATTAGGTAAGTTGTTAATTTTTAACAATAACCTTGAATTATCAACAATGGAACGTTGAACTGTTGAACATGTTAACATACAGTATTTACAGATACAGTTTTCTCCCGAAACTACTCCCTTCCGTCCCCGCCGTGGAAGGCCCGTCATCCTGCGCTGAGGGGAATTTCCTGTGCGATGCTGCAACAGATCACCTGTCTTTGGAAGTTCTACAATCTTGTATACATACCTTCTATCACACTTTTGCTGCCTTTCATCTACTAACTGGATCCCAACGTGCAGCCTGCTAAAAATCCCCACACAGGGGTATAGCAGCTCTTTTCAACTTTTCTTACTTGTCAAATACGAGACCGGAGCCTTGTTTAATTTGAACTACCATATTTTGCCGGTTATAGGTCACACGAGTGTTTAAGACGCACCCCTATTTTGAGTCCAAAATCGGGGGGAAAATGTCTACATGAGAATATAAGACGCACCCAATTTTCTTAACAAAATGAAACCAAAAAATTGTTGTTATTTATTCCCCGCACTATTTTTTTTTTATTCGTACTTTTTGTCTGTATTTTCCCTATCAGAGTTTGTTATGTCTGTAATTTTCCGACTCTATGTCCGTGATTCCCCGGTCCATATTTCACCATTTTCTAGTATCTTCAATTACACTGTGAACTCGGTAGTACACGCTTCACTATAACACATGCTCGATTAGTACACGGTTGTGCATTGGCTCCCGATTTTTTTGCCTATTTGTATATCAAAATCGTGTTAAATTTGTAACAGACTACTGCCAGAAATCGTGTTATATTTGCAACATATTGCTGCCGAAAGTGGTATTATATTATACATGTATTGTTAATTATTGATTGCGGTTTGTATTATCTCTTTTCAAAATATTTTCGAAATCAATATCGGCGAAATATGGCGACAGACGTGCGTATAATCCAGAGTGTTTTTTTAACCCATTCCTTTCAGATTACACATTTACGGATAGGAAATTTTTTTTTTTTTTATTTCTCAATGAAAGTATATGTTGTGACGGTTTAAATGGTAGTCGTGGCGTATATTTCTGAGTGCACAGAAGGAAAATATTTAGGATTTTCCGCAAACAGAAGTGTATCCTCAGCATCATGAAATGGGTTACTGATTGCCCCATGACGCGACGTCTGCGGCACATCAAAAGGCGTGTTGACCAATCAGAGCAATTTCAAAACTATGACGAATTTGCATTGTCCACTGACGTAATTATGATGTTTTTAATTAGAGATTGGCGAACATTGTAAACCATGTGCAGACTACGCGATTCCACCGCCTGGTCTGGCCGCTAATGCAATAAGCCGGGATTTTTCAGAGATAGAAACCCAATTCATATAAAAACGTTTGCCGTGTCATAAATAGACTGGTTCCAGGTAGAATTGTTTCACTAGGCACGCATCAGACAGCGTACCAGTCTAGTGACGAATACGAAACTGACGTCAGCAACTGCGTGTATTGATATTTGATATGGCTTTGTGTTGTAAATCTTGACACGCGGTGTGTTTGATGTAGGCCAGCTAACTTAGGCTTGCCTCTTTTGACAAATCAGCATCGTGTAAACACAGTTTCGAAACTAATGATGGAGTTTTATAACTTGCGTGGAATTGCATTATGCATATTGGGATTTACCGTTAATGGCGTCATGCAATATTTTTCATGGCAAAATGACACCGACCAATATGGGCCCGGTAAATGTTTTCAAAAGATAATTCAAATGATAGAGGCCAGATTGTGATTCAGCAGAGAAAATGTCGACCGAATGTGACATAGCGTCGAAACCACAGTCATTTGGTGTGTTTCGCTTTCGTCGGTATAACTATATATATATATGCAGTTATACCGATGAAAGCCGAAACACGCCGAAAACGAGTGGTCGAAACGAGTAAGGCGCGAACTGTTTAGAATACGAATCTGAGGCTACTTTTCCAATTTCAAGCAGATGTTACCGCAAAGACTAACAACAACAACAAATATCAAAACAAATCTTTATTTTATAAATTTTTGGTCATTTTTGTTGGGGTGGAAAAAAAATGCTCTTGTATCCAAACATGTGTAGACGCAGGGGCTTTGTTGGATGAAAATCTGGGTAAAAAAAAAGTGCGTCTAATACACGGCAAAATATGGTATGTAAATATTGTATTATGTGCCATATAAGCAGTTGTTTATTCATGAAGTTTAAACTAAAGACTCAGAAAACTAATTTCATTTCATTTAAATAATATTGAGCACACCCCAGACAGTTACCTGTGAGAAAATATATTAGAAGAAAATTACCTGTGAGATATTACCCCAGCAGTCTGCTGGGGTAATAATAGTCTCACAGGTAATTTTCTTCTAATATATGACCACTACGGCTATTTGGAGCCAAGAAGCGAAGCATAGGTCATTTACTGTTGCACTACTACTAATGAAACGTATTACTTTCTGCGTTGCAAATTATTGTCACCAGACTGTCTTTTCTCGTATAGGATCTACAACTTTTAACATTTAATTCACAGACACGGAGCTACATAGGTTACTCGAACGAGGTTCATGCAGGATATATAGCACGGCCATAGACACCACGTCACTATTTTGGCGCCAGAACGCAGGAAACACCATTTTGCGGGTCTAGGTTGATTTTTATTCTGGGGGAGGGTTCCCAAAGCCTCCACTCCATAGTCCATCGTAGAATTATTGTATTCACCACTACTGGCATGTATAGAATAATAGTATATAATTATTATGTAAAGAAAGAAAAAAATACCGCGAAAACCAATGACATTCTTACCTTCTCGATGTGTTTCAAGCCGCCAAGCATCTTCATGGCATTGTCAACATTTTTAACAAAACATGGATGTTCTATCAAAAGAAATGAACGGTCTTCATTGTATGGCACGTCGATTCTTTTCTCTGATTCTGTCCATGCACTCATTTTTATTTGTTATTTGTTTCGGTTTATTGACTGTTGTTGTTGTATGTCTGTAATTCAGGCGCTTATTTTTCGCCTCAATCTATCTACAACCACAACAGACTGCCGGAGCCTTGTTCCGACACATCCCATTTGACCTGTACCTTGTCTAAACAATAGCCAAGAAAACAAAAAGGGGGTTTGCTATGTACACACGATCAGTACGCTAGCATAGAGTCAGCATGTTGCGGCCTGTTTTTTAATGTGGAGCGCCTTAGAAAAACCACAGCGAGCTTGCACTGAACAGATAAAACCGTCTGGACATAACTCATAACTCAGTACTATACAGACATTGGTCCAGCTGATCGGGCATCGAATACCCACAACATACAAGATGCCCACCAGCAGGACGGGGCATTTAATCATCATCAAACCAGCTGCATCATCAAGTGGAGAGTGACACTCCCACTCTCAACAATATGAGGTCACCACATGAGGTCAATAACACGCACCATATTCGCGTTAGCCACCCATTACAGTTACCTTCGTAGAGGTATCGGAAGAAAATACATCTCATATGCACACTATATCATATGAAACTAGTATACATGGCATGGCGAATAACGCTGGTCTCGCTTACATGTTTCTGATAATCGGCGATCAATTAGAAATAAAAAGTCGACTATTTGAATGCATTACAAATCTCAAAATGAATCGACCAATGTATAAATTAAAGCTGTGAGGATCTGCTATCACATGATATATAATATATCGCAATCGTTAAACAAATGTGTCATGTATGAAGATCGAGTTCCGTAAGTTCTGGGGATTCTTGTGGTAAATGTTTGGCCTGATCTGGAACAGTAAAACTAGTATTTTGAGTTCCGGGGATTCTGAACACCATTTTCGGAGAGAAAATTGTGTTGGACGTATTTGGTTCTTTGGAAATATCCAAATTGGCAGGACTATATACGAGGAGCATTAATGTGATGCATCATAATCCAAAATCAGTGATATATCACTTAACGTACATATGACCGTATGACCGCATTTGTGAGTTCCAGTTTTTCCTTGTTTTATCGTATAACTATTCCGGGGAATAAACTGGGACCGTAGTCGGAACCGGTACCGACTTATAGGGATCACCCATTTCGTGTTATCACTTCAAGAATGTCGAAAAGGTCAATATATTTTCTAATCTTAGAACAGAAACCGAAACCGAAGTTGCCCTGCATGAGCATACGTCATGAAGTCCATTTTCTCTACCGGAGGCCCAAGTTTATAGTGTACTCTGGACTATTTCCTCAGCGTCCAGGGATAGACCGAAACACGATTACCGAATTTGGGGCCGCACTATATATAATGTCATCATCGATTAGACACTCCCGCCGGGTTTGGTAGGTCCTCGAGCCAATTCCAGCCCTTAAATTTCAGATATAAAAGAAAGGAAAAAAAAGACACTTCAAAAATGATTCCGGGAACTGTAATTAGACAGTCGATTTCAGAATGTGTATAATCCTTTGTATTTTATATTTAAGGGTAGGAATTGGCTCGAGGACCTTCCAAACCCGGGAATTTGAGCCCAAAAATGGCAGGCCAATGACCGTTGGTCCGTTTGTTTCCGAATTTACTAATATCTGCCATACAGTCGAAATATGTGCATTAAATGAGGCGGTTAATTTAACATATATAGCTAGTTCATTCTCCTATCGCACGAAGCCGGTATGTAAGACAATGAAAAAGGCTGAGTGTGAGTGCATGTGATATATGGAGACTCAGCCGTAACAGTGTTATCCTATATATTAATGATGATATTTGACGGTTGGTCAGGGCAGAACATACAGGGCAGGGAATGATCGATATTGAGTTATGCAAAATATGATGCAATATGTTTTCGGGCCCAGCTACTGTCGTGTCGCGGCTTATCTTTATATACGAGTTGTTATTATTCGAGTTCAGGTGCGGCGTTTATCTGTTGTTATTTGGTTAGATGACAATGTGTTTCACATATTCTGAAGACGAAAGAAAAAGAGAAGACTAGAGTAGCTTGAGCTGCATCAACGGTTTGAGCCTCAAACATTGATTTCATGTGTAACTAAGCTTTAGCCCAAGGTGTAAACTATCGGTTGCAAAAAGAATTTCTGAAGTTTTAGAATGAACAATCCAACATTATTGTGTTCGCATCATCACACCGATGTGGGGCCGGTTAGCTTAGAGGTAGAGCGATGGACTCGGAGCGAGGGATACCGGGTTCGATCCTCAGCCAAAGTTTTAACTAAAGGACTGAAATATCGACTACAGCAAAAACAATTGAAATCGAATGATAAATAACGAAGCTGACGTCACATCCGTTTGCTCTATTTTGAAAACTTGAAAAAATACGTTCATCTTTGACATCGAATAGAGCCGTAAGTAGTCAAGATATAGCTCTGAAAATTATCATCTTTCATGCGGCTGACACTCCCCTATAACCCTGGCAAGAAATTATGTTGCTGACAGTACTGTATAAATTGGAAAACGTTTGTAAAGACCACCCGTTATCAGCCGAAATTCGGCAACATCGTTGAAAAATATGTACATTTTTCAACTTCAAATGCTTATAGCTCTTTTATTTGAGCAGATAGCCGAAAACTGTCAGCGAGTTTGAGATAGAGAATTTTGTGAGCTTTCCAATGCAAAAAGAATTCTTGAAATCGGTTGGAAAATAAGGAAGTTATAGGAAGTATGACGTCACTTCCGTTTTCGGCATGCACAATTTGAAGTCGATCCGACCAGTGGTTTGGTGTAGATGGAGGGAGCCCGTAAGTCAGCGGATGATTATTTTTCGATAGTTATCGCCCTTAAATTGCAGTTTACGCCATTTGTAAATACACCTAATAAAACGGAAATTAAATATGTGCAATATTCCGCCAGTGAAGTTTTCGTTTGTTTTTCACCATAGGCCGGGCACAAAGCGGGAAAGTTTTAGCTAAAGGACTGAAATATCGACCGCAGCAAGAAATTTTGAAATCTATTGATAAATAACGAAGCTGACGTCACATCCGTTTGTTCTATTTTTAAAACTTGAAAAAAAGACGTTCATCTTTGACATCCAATAGAACCGGAAGTAATCAAGATAGAGCTCTGAAAATTATCATCTTTTATGCGCCTGACACTCCCCTATCACACTGGCAAGACATTATGTTGCTGACATTACTGTACAAATTGGAAAACGTTTGTAAAGACCACCCGTTATCAACCGAAATTCGGCAAAAATTCGGCAAAATCGTTGAAAAGTATGTACATTTTTCAACTTCAAATGCCTATAGCTCTCTTATTTGACCAGATAGCCGAGAACTGTCAGCGAGTCCGAGATAGAGAATTTTGTCAGCTTTCCAATGCAAAATTTTTTTTTTTTTAAATCGGTTGGAAAATAAGGAAGTTATAGAAAGTATGACGTCACTTCCGGTTTCGTGGAAAGTGGCATTAAGAGATTTCTGAAAATCTCTAAGTCTCGACTCACACTTGATCCGAATCGGCATGCACAATTTGAAGTCGATCCGACCAGCGGTTTGGGCTGTAGACTGAACGGCTGAATAAAAAAAAAAAAAAAAAAAAAAAAAAAAAAACAAAAAAAAAAAAAAAAAAAAAAAAAAAAAAAAAACAACGAAAACAATAGGTTTTCGGCGCAGCTGAAAGCCGCATCAAACCTAATAATAACACGGCGGTATAGTAATTGCCCATATATTAGTGAGTGGCGTGTGTGTGCAAGTATCAGGCTAACAGTTGTTCTGCCAGTTTATAGTTTCGTGGAATTGATAAGGAGATGGTCACGTACCATACCGCCGGTCATAGACAAACATTTTGACTAGGCGAGGGACTTCTATATACAAGCTTAAGGTCAATCAGCAGCTTATCATTTACATTTAAAATGATTTCACACAGATGTTTTGTTCAAAGTTTATCTTTTCAAACAGCTCAACTCTATGCTTTCAACCGTTTATGAAAAAAAACATATAACCCCTGTCACCGAGTTTACTTGGACAAATATAATCATAGCCTGTAGATTTAATGTCATTTATACTGTGCTTATCATATTATGTGAGGTATTTGAATGTATTTCACATACATTGAACATGTGGACTTGTTGTCTCGAAGAATGTCTCAAACTCTGACAATTTATTACTCGACGTATCAACATTTGAGAAACAAACCTCCATTTAATTAAATGTAGTATTTTCATTAGCATCATCATCATGTATAACTGAACTATAGATCTTTTTTTTTTTTTTTTTTTTGCTTATATTTAACGGCGGCACTGGCTCTAGGACCTTGCATGCCGTCTCCCAAGAATGGGAGAAAGAACGGAGGTAGAGATTTTTTTGAGAGAAGCCGGTAATTCGTATTTACAGAGCAACTATGAATTATCGGTACCCATTCACAGCTGGGTGAACTGGAGCAGTGTGGATACAGTGTCTTGCTCAAGGACACAACGCAGCGCCTCCGGTGAAGCTCGAACCCACGACCTTTAGATCAGCAGTCTGACGCTCTAACCACCAGGCCACTGCGCTCCACAACTATAGATCTCCAGATAACGTGTATTTTAAACACTTATTTCAGAAGAATACGCATTGATTTTCAATTTGAGTAGTTAAAATACATGTACTGTACTAAAGTTGAAAACTTACTTAATTGAGCTGCAAAAGCAAATAAGCAAATTATAAAATTTGTTTTATTTTGTATCATTTGTTCCGTATTTAATAAGGAAGGAAATATTAATACATTTGTAAAAGTTAAATAGATATTACTCTTTAGACATGTTAGATACAAAACTTATTTGGAGCTCTGGAATTATCCAATGACATTCTCGCCCCATCAACAATGTAATTAATATTTTCAAGAAATGCAAACAGCAATATTTTTAAAAGAAGACTGAAATACGCGAACAGCGTCATACCGGCCAGCATACATACCGGTTTCGGGGCATTACTGTTTGCGCCAGAGAATGGCGAATAGCGTACGTAGGCTCTGATCATACGTCATAATTAAAGTTCATAATTAAAGTTCCGGAGGCCAAAGTTTATAACGTTCTCCGGACGACATGTATTTCTCCCAGCGTTCATGGATAGACTGAAACGCGATTACCGAATTTGGTGCTGCGCTATATATAATATGTAATCAGGAATTTGACACTTAATGATTCCGAGAACTGTGAATTAGACAGTCGATTACAGAATGTGTATAATCCTTGTTCGATGCCAACTGCCCAACCGGACTTGAACAGGCGGTGACCGTGTGCATAGACACATGCCTTCTGTAACGGTGTCTCTTCTGATGTTTTCACGTATTTTATATGTCCCCAGCGCATAACAAATATATGGTAAGTTCCACTACAGGTACAGCTTCATCAATATGTCTTAGTAGTAAAAATTATTAAACATTTTAAGAGAGGTCGAAACGTATCTGCACGATAGGTAGTAGATACATGTAGAATATGTGGAACATCTTACATTTTAATCATATGCATGTTAATATTAAATTTCATTAATTCTAAAACTCTATAACCGAAAATGTGAAACATGCGCAATTATTTCTATTAGTCATTTCCGTAAAAAAAGAGTTTTGTAAAAATATGAACAAAATAATTAAATAAAACTATAGTTGCTATGTATGGTTTGGAACTCGAGTTTGAAAATTCAGTTGTTTTGAATTTTTAGCAACAACTCAAACCACTGAGCATTGGATAGAAGCAGACTTGGTATACTTTCTAATACAGGACAAATTGATAATACATTACTGGTATACTCTTACGATTGAAAAAGAAACACAACTGGATATCAGAAATCAGCATAATTACACAGTCAATTCCAAGAACTTGGAAGACTTTTGTAATGACCACTGATTCTATTAGAACAAAAATAAGCTATTCACAGAATACTAGCAACACATGAGAATCTGTTTACATGGAAAATATCAAATAGTCTAAATTATAATTCCAGCACAAACATATTTACACAATTCCCTAACATTTGATTGGCCCGTAGCAAGTCTCTGTCCAAAATGTATATCCCAGTAAACTCCCACGCCGAACTACTTTCCGTAACCGTGAGGCGCAGTTAAAATAATTCTTAAGAAAACGGAAAATAAACACATTTTCTTGATGAATTTATTTCAAATGCTGGAATTATAAGGAATGAATGGCATTTTCTTCTAATTTATCGGGGATATAAACTTGGAAAAGTCGCGGGAATACTGGGTGAGGCCTTCCGGCCTTCGTCCAGTATTCCCGCGACTTTTCCAAATTTATACCCCGATAAATTCCACAAAAATACCATTCATTCCTATTGTAAATACTGTAATGTAACATAAAGATATGATCACTTTTTCATTACATGTAAATATTTGAATGAATTTTGGACAAAGATATCAAATATTTCCAGCAAAATCGGAATTAGCAAATCTTTCCAATCACTAGAATTTCTAATCATAGGATATAAAGTTCAACCTAAAGAATATGAATTTATTAATATCATACTTAGCCAAATAGCATACTACATTTATAAATCACATTTTATTGATGATAAAATGTTGCAAGGATCGAATATGTTAAAATGATGTATTACGATTTACTAATTGTCTCAAAAGTCATGGAGAATCGTTCACAAAAATATAATACATTCAATAAGTTTTTCAATAATTTGAAAGATTAGTGTAGTGATCAACACGTGCCCTGCCACATACATGTATATATATCATATAATAATAACTACTACCATTACCATTAACTATGCAGCTATAAGTATAGGACACTAAATAGTCTCCACCTAGCCCGAACCACAGGTTGAAGACTCGGACCTATGACACCAAAAAAAATGCCTATTAAAAAAATCCCATTACCCCACCCACTTGGTCTCGTACAGTACCATATGAGTAGTATATAGGGATTCAAAATGATACCACCTACCATGTCATTTATAACCCTCTATAATACCCCCACCACCCCCGAAAAAATCAAAAATTGGTTAACGAGGAAATTGTCCCTCACCACCCCCGAAAAATCCAAAATTGGTTGTGAAAAAAAAACCATAATGTTTTCACAGCAAATTTATGAATTTATGGAGAAAATAATTTTGAAAAGAGGGAGTCCCAATTATATTGGTAATTGACTTTTTTCAAAAGTCGAAATCATTAATGCAAGTACAATAGTTTATATTCCAACACCCCATTTTTCTCCTCCGATATAGCTAATTTATTTCGCAGATCAGCAACTAATTCTACCAGCTCTAGTCTACCGCGTTCACCTTTAGCCACAGGGCAGCGAAGTTGCTTATGTCTACAAAGAATTTGGGCACTAACGAATTTACAAGGGAATCTGGGGCATTGAAATTGTGGGGGGACACAAGGAAATTTTCTACGTCTCGCTAGATGCCTTCGTAGATAGTCTTTACGCGTAAACGTCTTACAACAAGTCTCACACTCCATTATATATGTATTTTTATATATATATGTATATGTTTATATTCAATTGGAAGTGAAAAAAACATAATGTTTTCACGACCAATTGAACAGATAAATTTCATAGGTTATACAAAAAGTATATTACAGAAAATATGATAACGCCAGAAATCGAAAGTTTGAGAAGAGAAGCCGAATCTCTAGGGATTACTTATAGTAAACGGTTGAGAGTTAGGGGGTTGACAAATTTGATAAACGCCACAAAGAATGAGGCGTTTATGAAGCGGTTTACCCGCGCCTATAAAAGAGGGGCATTTAAAGACCTCTCACTAGCGGAGGAAGTTGGTAACAGAATTCAAAAAGAAAGTATTGCGGAGCTAAGGGGTCTAGTGTAATTAATTCTAAAGAATTACCTTCAAGCACAAATAATTTGTCTTAAATTAGGACACACAGGTGACCAAATACCAAATAAAAGATCTATAGTTCGCGCGATAGTGGAAAAAGGTGAAGAAATATTGGGGGCTCACGATGAAACATTGGAAAAAGGTAGAAAATGGAAGACGGGTAGTTACATTATCCTTTCGTAAAAACATTAACATTAACGAGTCTGAACGCATGTCCGATAAACTCGCTCCGTATCTAACAACAAATTTTTATTTGAGATATTCATATTCTTACAAGCTAGAACATATGGAGGAAACTAAAAAATGGAAAATGAAAACCTATAACTCTAATATTTCACAAAAATCTCGGTGGTAGCGAACCACTATCATCAATGAAAACCGTTAAAAAATGGCTGTCAGATAAGGAGCAAACACGAATAATGTCCGATAGAATAGACAGACCGAATACAAAGTGGAAGTTTGTAAGATGGGTAGAGGTTTTCGTAAAGCTAATACAGGGCAGTAGGGGAATAGATTTGGGACTACAATCCAAAGAAGCAGCAGGAGGAGAACTTCCAGAATGGTTGAAGAATAAAACAAAAAAGGTATGTATTCTTTAGATAAGTATAATGACGACCTTTGTCTGTTCAGATGTTTAGCGATGCATATGACAGGTAACAGACCCGACAGATGTACGGACAAAGCGAGAGAATTTAGTAAGCAATATTTCGGTAATAATGTGGTTTCACCAATTCCTTTTTCAGACCTGAAAAAGGTTGAAGAGTTTTTTTAAAATCGGTATAGAAGTATATCAACCGACCGAATGTGACGTATGGTGGTTGAAAAAGGTGCCAGCACACTACAAGGAAATAGGTAATAAACCAATGACAATAGGATTGTTTAATAATCACGCATTTCTGATAAAAAACCTTAAAAACCTATCTAAAATTTACGCCTGCGATAATTGCAAACAGAAATTCACGACAGCGAGTAATATGAAGAGACACGGACCAAAATGTATGAAAGGTGAGACAAAAATAGTATGTGATGGTAATTATTAAGAGCGCCCGCGTTCGTCGTTCGAGAAAGCGTTTTACCCAAAAAGTTATAACAGTTATGGGGCGATCGATTGGATGTATTCTGTGGAAAAGCGGGAGGGAATTCACATTCACCACGAACAGTGCGGACACGGGGGTGAAAGATGGATTTTAGGAGCTCCAGTAGATGGATACTGCCAAGAAAACAATACCGTATATCAATATCACGGCTGTTACTGGCACGGGTGCGAGATTCATGCAAAGCATAGAAAAAAAGAACGCGCATCCACTACGAGAAGAGATACATTTATTAGAAGAAGCAAATAATTCAACCTAGTAGTTATGTGGGAATGCGAATTCCAAATAACCGGGTAAAGGAAAATATAAAGATCGGTTGCGACACTACTCATTTTTATCCATATCAGATAGTATATGATTTTGAGGCGTACTCAACCCAGAATTTAAAACGCTAGGTAATAGTTTAGAGTACGAAGCCGAGCACGTTCCGGTAAGCGTTAGTATAGGAGATAATTTCTCAGGAACAGTAACTCATATTTGTGATAAAGATCCGCAAAACTTATAGAAAAATTCGTAGAAGATTTGAAAGTCAGGGGAAAAGCTATAAGAGAAGAAGTGTGGTCAAGATATGGGTTTAATACAGAACATTTACGTAAAAACCAAATCGCCAAGATCGAACAGTGGATAGAGCAAGTACCGGTTATAGGTTTTAACAGCAGTAAGTACGTTATAAACATTAATAAAGAAATACCTAGTAGGCGAACTGGCATCAACAACAAAGAAAGTAATGGTCGGAAAACGTGCAAACGCAACAATATTTCTATTTACTCCAGAGTTTAGATTTCTTGATGTAATACTTTTATCTAGGACCTGGTGTAAGTTACGATAGTTGGATAAAAGCCTACGAATGCAAAGGACAGAAATCTTTCTTTCCTTACGAGTGGTTCGATTCTCCAGACAAACTGGATTACCCAGGACTACCGGATATAGAGAATTGGTATTCCAAACTATCTGGGAAAATGTTTACTAGATGAAACAGAATTAAGTAAATGTCGTAGAATTTTCAAAGAAAAGAATATGAAAACTTTCAGAGATTGGTTGAAAATATCATAACGATTTAGATGTAGCACCGTTCCTAGAAGCGGTGGAAAAAATGTGTGAATTTTATAAACACAGAGGTGTGGATATTTTCAAAGATGCGGTAACACTACCGGGTGTGGCTATACAATATTTATTGAGAGGAACCATTAAAGAACAAAAATCTATAAAGGTGGTTATTACCGGAGGGGGCTCTATATGCACCAAAAGAAGAAACATACAAAATGATGAAAGACGCTCTAGTCAATCGTATTTACACGCTATGCAGAAGCCGGTGTTTCAAATATTAGATCTAATTCCTCATTTGGATCAAATGGAATTAACAAACCTTGCAAGGCTATTTTGGGGTATGATGCAAACGCGTTATATTTATCTACGTTAAATAAAGATATGCCGTGTGGGAGAGAAACTATACACCATATAGATACCCCACATAATCCTAAATTTATTAAAAAGTTTTGTAAAAGAGTTTTTTATCTGGAGACAGGTTTGGGTTTGCGGAGGTGGATATAGAAGTTCCACACAACTTAAAAGATAAGTTTTCTGAAATGTCTCCACTTTTTATAAACAGAGAAGTAGATGTTGATGAGGTTCCAGCACACATGATAAAATATTTGGAAGATACTGGAAGAACTAGAGGAAATGGAAGAAAATTGGTGGGATCTATGTCGGCCACTAAAGTATTGCTGTACGCGCCACTGTTGAAATGGTATTTAAAACACGGCCTAGAAATAACGGGAGTTCATCGTGTTATAGATTATATTAGTGGTAAACCCTTCGAATGGTTCGCAAAAGAAGTTACAGCCGCAAGACGAACAGGCGATGTAGAACCAAATAAGAAACCAGTAGCGGATATAATGAAATTATAGGCAATTCGTGTTGTGGAAAAATGATAGAGGCAAAAGAGAGACATTTAAATACGACATATACACAAGACGAAACCTGTGTTGACAAAGCGTTAAGATCTGCATTCTTTGATGATTTGGAAGAGATAGGAGATGCGTATGAAATATCTTCCCGAAAACCCCGGTGTGCAGTAAAGAGCCCCTTCCACTGTGGAATAGCGGTTTATCAACTAGCTAAATTGAGAATGTTGGAATTTTTACTACGAATTTCTAGACAAATACGTAAAAAAAGAGAAGACTTTGAATTAATACAGATGGACACGGATAGTATGTATATAGGAGTTAGTGGAAAAACGATAGAGGAATTGATTAGACCTAACTTACTAAACGAGTTTGAAAAAGAAAAAAAGAAATGGTTGGCTTGGGATAAATGGAGCGAAAGAGAGCCAGGACTTTTCAAAATGGAATTCAGCGGAGATAGGGCGATAGCGTTATCTAGTAAGTGTTATTTCGTAGAAAAATTTAATTCTAAAGATAATTTGGAACATATTAATAAAAACTCTGCGAAAGGAATGTCCAAGAGAACTAACGATTTAAATTGGGATAGATATAAACGAGTACTAAGTGAAACTACAGAAGATGGAAAACACATTATAGATGTAGCACAAAATAGAGGATTTAAAATGAAAGACGGCGTTATGAAAACGTACTGTCAACGAAAATTAGGACTCTCGGCGTACTACGATAAAAGACGCGTGTTACCGGACGGAATACATACAGAACCTCTCTTGATTTATTTAAGCAATCGGGGCAGCTGGGTGTCAGAAGGTACCATAAGAAGTTCTTCGCGAACAAAACCGCGAGATGGACCATCAGCCAAATAGTAGAGCACGGGCTCATCGGGTTTGGTAATATATCGATCTAGATGATATACATTGAGAGACTACACGGGATCAGTCGCGCGGCGGCTGCCACCTTCAAGCTCTCCCGGTTGATAGAGGTACCGGACGTCAACATCCGATGGAAGCGCAATCGGCGATTGCTGCTCCTCTAAACCAACAGGTCGCCCGCGCGAGACGGCAGAGGGCTTGCTCGTCACCTTTTTAGACTTGATGGCATCTACGGGCTTCTTACCTATCAATCTGGTCACCTCTTCGTTCAGTGCGGAGACCACGGCGGGCAGTCTGGCCACCCACTCGGTCGATCGCGAATGAGGGTCTACAAGTTCTTTGGCATATTGGTGTCCGAACAGCTCTCAGCCAGGGTTCGATTGAACCGCTCCACGATCCCCTGGTCCCGGTGGATGTTGACGCGGCCGCGTCTGATAGAAACTTTGTGCTTAGACAATAGCTGAGAGACCGCGCCCATGAACTCGCGGCCGGGATCGACCTGAAGAAGATTCGGCCATTTGAGAGGACTCCTCTTATATATTCGGGAAAGAGCCTCGGCCACTTCCTTAGACTCTTTAGTGGCCAACGGCTCAGCCCCCTTATAACGACTCGCTACGTCAACGATTGTCAGTGCGTACTTGTACGTTTTGCGACCGACGCGATCGTGAGGGAGAAACAGGAGATCCGCTTGGTGAACTTGGTTCGGCACCGGCACGTCGAATTTCGGGCGCGGAATATTGTGAGGCGCGGGTAAATAGATCTGCCAGATGGCCTGCTTCTTCAGCCATTCCTTGACAGCGTTTTCTGAAACCTTAGTCGCCGCCGCGAGGTTCTTGATGGCCGCGAGTCCCTTCCAGTAGCCACGTGGGCTATAGTATGTATTCGACAGCTTGCGAATTAGTTTGGTATCAAGTTTGCGCGTGTTCATCGTATGCGAAGTATTCTAATATATCGGACAATCTCCCAAATGCCCTCGCCAGTTCGTCCGGTAACTGCGTCGTTAATAATAAACCTTTGTTGGAAGTTTCGCTGCAGCCCCAATCGCGTTTGGGTTGGAACAGGAGAGGGAATTCTGGGGAATCTAACTCGGAGGAATCTAACATCCGCTTTGCGAAAAGGGTGGCCGCTTTTTTGTCCTCGCGCCACGTCTCGAGAGAATCTCGGGCCAGACGAATCATACTCTTTGCACCAGGTAAACGATGTTTTTGGGCAGTGTAGCCTACATCGATCATAGCGTAATAAAGTTCGTCAACTAACATCGTTCTATATATATATTTTTATAAAAAAAAAAATTAAAATAATTAATTATTTATTTTAAATAGTAGCCGACGAGACCCACCACACCCATTCCCACGACGATGAACGCGATCTCACGGTCTTTTTGGGCCTCTGACGGTACATAGAAATCTGAAAGTTGGGGCTCGGGATCCATTGGATCGAGACTTTTCTGCGGATATGCCAGCGCGTACTCGCGGTTGGCTTCTTCAACGTTCTGAAAAGTTTGCGCGGCGTGATTTTCGCGGCGAAGCTCTTCATTGACCCAGTCCAGATGGGCGGTTCGTTTTTTCGACCACGCTTCCTTTGCGCTATTGAGTTGTTCTACAGCTAAATCGTGACGCTTACGCTCCTCATCCACGTTCGAGCTTTTTCATTTTAGAGAATATAAAGTTGCTACCGCTGAACGCCAATGCGTTTACAAGCGCACCACCTACTATTACTGCGATTGAAGCCATTTATTTCCATATATTAACTGGTAGAATTCCAGCTTTAACTAGATAATCTCGGGTCCAAACTGCGGCCGCTACATCTAAGGTCGCGAGCCCTACGTCTCTCACAGTAAAGTCCAATTTGGGAGCGGATCCTCCTAGGGCCATCTTTGATAGTCGAGCATACCCGATACTGAAACCCGATATCACCACGGCGTGATAAAGCGCATTCACTAACATTTTACCATCTTGTTCAGCCATTAGTTATTATATTGCATATAAAAGGTCGCGATCAATGTTTAAATGGGGCACATCCAATCGTGATTGGTGTTTCGTAACTTTCTTCTGAACACTGGCTGGTTGTTTTTTCGATAATAGGGGGTATTTCCACACGCACAGGGCACCAACAACTGCCAGACCACCACCAACAACCCAACTCCAATTCACGAATTTGGGTTCAATCGGATTCGCCCAACTCCAACCCCCAATTCGTGAATTGGAGTTGGTATTGGGTGACAAATTCAAAGAATTTGGGTGTGCTTCCAATTCGTGAATTGGGGGTGTTGTTGTACTCAACTCTGTCTCCAGATGTTTTGTTGTCTCCGTCCCCATCAATTCACTAATTGGCTGCAACCCCAATCTCGATTGGAGTTTAGCCTCTCGAAGCTCGGCGAGTATTTTATCTTGTTTATCTTTTCGGGTGGCAGCCGCCGCCCGCCCAGCTGCCTGTCTTTTGGGATTTTTTATATGCCGTATGTCATCCAGTGGCGGAGTAACACTCGGGTTCGATTGGGTTGGAGCAATCGGGTTCAACTCCGTCACTCTCGCTGGTGTGTCTTGTGTCATCATTTTCAAAATTATATTTTGTATTAATATTAGAGCTTATAGTTCGTGGGCATATATGTCCAAATTGAATGTGTTTACCCGTGGTCAACGCGGTTGTCAGCGGAGCTAAGTACATTCCAAACTTGTGTAAAATTGAGCAGCAGCTGTTTAAGAGTAGTGACCTATAAAAGGGTCAGTTTCTAGATCGTCAATCAACCCCGCGGTGTTTGGTATAGGGAGAAGTATACTAACGGCGGTTGCGTACAAATGAATAGCCACCGATCCAAGAGTTTTTGTCATCTCCACACCTAACCTAGATTCGTATCGCGCATACATTTTATCGATCTCCGCATCTGACATCTTATCCACCTGAAAAACTGAGAGACGCCTACCGAGATAATGCTCCGATTGTCCCCCAGCAACCAGCGCAGCTAGCCGCTCTCGTCGCGCCGCATTTTCATTCGTATCGGCCCCAATCGCGATTGTCAACCCCGATTGCTCTGTCGGATCATTATCTTTCAGGATGTCAGCAGTCGGAGTTGAGGTTTCTTCCATTAGCTGATCGAGAAGTTCGTCGCAGTTCATTTTTTTCAAAATTAATTTAACTATTTCTAACAAGTCTCATCACTTTAACTATTTATTTATTAATTTTTTCAAAATTATTAAAATAATAAAAGCGCACCACCCGATACTTATGATCACCATTATGCTCGCAACAAAGCTCGCAGCGGAGCACCAAATTGTTAACATTGTTAACCATTGTTCAGCATTTGTTCAACATTTGTTAAGCATTTGTTCAGCATTGTTCAGCATTTGTTCAGCATTGTTCAGCAATTGCTAAATTAATTGTTAAGCATTTACTTGGCAGTTACTAATTTTCTTAAAATTAAGCGTTAAGTAATTTCTTAATATTTTTAATTAATTGATAACTTCGTAAGCAGTTGGTTGATCAGTCTTTAGCAAAAGCTTGGCGTGCTTAGTTTCCGAAAGCATCTGTCGAACCTCCAGGCGCTCCTCGCGCGTTGGGATAACGTCATTCTCTCGAAGACAGTCATCGAATGAGTATCGGTCCTTGCAGTGAAAGAGGGCGACCCATTTCGTTTGCTCGCGCAGATCCTTGAGGACGGCGTTGTACTTTTGAGTGGATATCCATACGCTTTGCCTAGCATGGCCGCCAGAAAATGCAAGCTCGGAGAGCATGTCCTTCTTTTTGGTCATCGCCGCCTTGGCTGAGCAATCATCAATCACGTATAGGGTGGGCTCACCCTGGAATGTTTGGTATAAACCACGCAGCCAATCGTGAAGCCTATCACCGGGGTCAATAACGTATACCTCAGGGTCGGTCCATATCCACGGGCGCCGCTGATAAGTATCGTTGTGCCGCACAGTGGGACACAGGATCACAATATGACGAAAGGCATCGCGGTAGGAGCCCTCGAGCAAGTCTAGGATGAAAACCGTTTTTCCACATCCTGTCTGCCCACATATTATGGCAGAGTGGGCATCTCCAATCGTGAATTGGTATTGATTGCTAATTAATTCTTTAGAATTATTAATAAATCTTTAGATGATTTTTTTATTAAATCAGTAGATCGCTGAGACGTATCGACCATCTTCGATGTTGAGTTGTGCGTCTGTAATTATATATAAGTACACGTTCAATGGCCCGGCTCCGTCCGCCTCTTTGGTTATCTGGATCGTCACACCCTCGCTAGCGTTCTCAACTTGGCGTCCGCTGCCGTGTATTTGGTCGTCGTCGCTGGCTCGCATATCTAGCCATAACGCGTATTTGGTATTCAGGAACTCCGCGAGGGAGACGGCCGAGAGATGCAGGTCTTTGGCAACTGCCGCAACCTCCGGAGAGCGCTTAGAGCCGGCAGCAAACTGCTTTCTTACTTCGTCCCACTGCTGGTGCGCGTGAAGACCCGCGCTGTAGAGTTGATTGGGTACTCCCTCGATCGTCACCTCTACCTTCGTGATTTTGGGGTTATAGAATTTGTCGGTTTTTCGAGCACCGAGCGCGAACCGAGCATCCTCGAACATCAGTATACCTTTCATCGAGCGGGCGGGGACGTTGACATTAATATTCCACAATGTGTCGCTTTTGTCTTTCTTCATCTTGCGGTGGCGAAGAACTCGGTCGTAAAGTATGGCAACGCGCCCGGCGTACTGGGTTCTGATCAATCGCGCGAGTTCGGGCATCGTGACCATGTCGTACTCCAGCGAAACATTGTCGATCGTATACATCGATAACATGTCGCTGGCTATGAGAACTCGGCCGTAGTCGTTGAACGTTAGTTCGTATTCGAGGCGGTCAGCCAAAGCACTCTGATAGTAGGGCATGTGGCTCTCCAGCAACTCAAAGTCGAGCGGGATGTAGAAGCGGTTGCCGTAAGCGCCCCGCGACCGCGTTGTCACTCGCGTTGTTATCTACCTTGTTAGCAGCCCCGATTCTAAGTTTGGTTACGTTCTTATTTTTGCTGGTGTCAATACCCTGATAGACAGCGTTTTCGCGCTCTTGTGCCGTCTTCCACAGGTCCTGATAGCAATGGTAGACGTCGCTGTCGTCGATCGACATCACCTCATTACCAGAAATCTTTATCATAGTCTTCTTGACTATGGCGCGACCCAGGTTCTGAACGACGGTTCGGTCCGCGTCCGTCGACGTTAGCGAAATAGTGAAAGCGAGGCGAACAGTACCCGGCACATGACGTCGTGAGTTCCGAGGTTGGGGTTAAGCGGACTAAGAGCTGCTGGTTCTGGTCGATCGTCGATGGGTTGTTCGTAATAACGACACTCTGTCTCACGCCTTTTGCCCCGAGGGGCTCACGCAGTCTGCGGTATGGATTGAGTTTGCGACCGTATTGACTCGAAGACATAATTAATTTTATTGAAACTATTAAACCCGTATGGTTTTGTCTTTAATACATAATTAATAATTTTGAAAAAATTAAAATGGATGATTACGATATTAACATGGATGAAATCGGCAGAGACGATGAGGATAATGATGATGATAGCTTCGAGGATTCCATCACAACCTTCGACAAAACACCCCCTCCAATTAGTGAATTGGATGAAATAGGTGGCGCTACCAGCAGCGTTGGTCAAAGTCGGGAATTACTTGAGGGAGCTGTAAACGACTACTACAACGGTTTGATAGAAAAAGGTCTGGTCCCATCTGTCGGACGCGACTACTCCAAATTCGAATTGGATCTGAACGGTAAATTGCGACTAAAATCATCAAATATCCCGATCATCAACACGAATACCGGTAAACCCCTATCGCTAAACACCATTGCCGGAAACCGGGGCGGTGGCGAAATCATAAAGAACGAACTAGGATTTCCAGATTGGACGCGTGGTAAAACAATTGTGCCGGCCCGCGCTGTAGTGGCCCTACAGTCTACCGACGAAACTATGGCGAAGACGGCCACCACGATAGAAACGGTCGAGCTCAGCGAGGTCCCTCAAGTAGCCACCGACGCTATTAACACGATGGAGACCACGTTCAGCGTCCAATCACAATTGGGGGAAATACTCAACGATGACCCACCGTTACCTCTTCGCGAACTCCGTGGACTCGATAAGGCTCTACAAACGGTCCAGGGCGAACTGGTCCTTAACCTCTCCAAACTCACGGCGCTGGATGAACATATCGCGCTAGAAGAAAGAAAACTGGAGGAAGCCGGTGACGATAGAGAATCTACCGAGCGGATCGCCGAATGACTGCGGTCTTTGCGGGACGAAAGAGAAGCTCGCTTGGAGGCCACCTCGGCTAACCGTGAGGCTCTCCGCACACAAATAAGTCGGATCCGCGAAACAATATCGAGGGTTCTGCACGAGGACACGACACTCGGTGAGCGATAGCAAGCATCCTCACAGCTGTCGGCATGACTATATCAACCATAGTTCTCGCTTTCAGTGGTGGTGCGGCGCCACCACCCGCGCCACCACCAGCACCCGCGCCAGCACCCGCGCCATCCGGTGGAGCCAAGGAGTGGGTAAAAAAACTACTAAAAGCCCTCGCCAATCTTCTAGCTAAATTAGCTGGGAAGGCGGCTGCCGCACTACCTGGACTGATCGGAAGTATCGTTTCTTACTTGTTATCTATATTATCAAAAACGGTCGGATGGCTCGCCAATAATACTTGGGCTTTAATCGCGGCAATCGCCGGTCTCCTACTATTCTCTGCCACCAATCGAGATTGGAAGTTCATACAACCAAAGCGCGAGTAGTCCTATTGCCACGAGGGCGACGACGAGTCCTAATTTCTCCTCCTCGTGTGTTGTGCTTCCAATTTCACCCAATTTGCGATTGATTGGTGTTTCTCCAAACGCGATTGGTCTGTTGACGATTGGGGGTGTGGGTGAAACAACGGGTTCAAATGAACTTGATGGGGTGGCTAATTCGTGAATTGGGGGTTTTATGAAATCTTTTTCAAATTTGTTTGAATTTACAACATCAACACCAATCGCAGATTGGGTGAACCCGATCATGTTGGGGGTGCGCTTGATCATATCCGTGTTCACGTTACCGTTGTGGCCGATTTTTTGATTGGCGGTGGCGATTACGATCTGATTATTGTAACCGTCAACCGGGTCGTCTCGTAGTATCATATTGCTCGGCGCCATATAAAGACCTATTCCAAATACATAGTCTACTGGGGTGCTGGCATTCTGCAAAACGTCTTGATAATTCTGGATCGCCTTCTCCAGGTCCACCCTAGCTGAGATGGCGTCCTCTACAAGTGCCAAGAATTGTTTTTGTGCATCAAACGCTGTTCCCGTGCCCAGTATAGAACTGCGAGTTTGATTCTGTGCGCCGAGGATGGCCCAGACGTACGTGCGAATGGAGTCGTTGACGCGAGTAACCCCGGCCTGCGTGAACCCTAGACCCGTATCTAACATAAATGTACCCCACGCGTCCTGAACCTCAGCAGCCTGCTGTATGTAATCGACGTGAGCCCGTTTCGGAGGTAACATTTTACAAGAAAACACGCCACAGTGCCGACCTCCAGACACTTCCGACCCGAATGTCATCGTCGCGGGGTCAAAATTTCCGGCGTTCCGACTGACGATGTGGTCGCCGGAGTGATCGTGTCTAAAATCAGTCTGCGTCCAATTCCCGGACTGGCCCTGAATGAGAACGTCCCCGAGGCCGGTGCTGGTAGGAAATGCTTTCTGTCTCCAGTCCGCGTCTTTTGAAATGTTAAATTCGTTACACAGTCTTTCAAACGCCATACGGTCGTATGCGTTGGAAATGTGATCGCAGGCGTCGTCTTGAGGTAGTGAAATACCTAGTTCTTTGAGAATCCTCCTAATAGTATAATACGCGTGAAAGTTGTAGACACTTCGGAGCATGACATTCTTGGATGTCAGATGGTCTTTATATGAAACTCCACACCCGGCTGTTGCGCACCAAACAGCGAAATTTATTTGGTTCTGCCAAAACTGCATCGGTGTTGCTTTCCACCCGTTTACCGCCTCCATCGTAGTAATCTTGGGCAGCCTATATTGTTCAAAGATGTCGGGGAAGTTGGTGGCAAAGCCGCTGTCCGGTCTAACCGTTACGGTTGGGTGTACAAGGCGGTTAACAACGTCTTTTTGCGTGTATTTACCTCCGACCGCGTACTTTACATTAGAGTTAAAGCTAAATGCTTTGGTATCCATTGAAAGATATTATTATTTTTGCTACTATCACTAATGTTCAAAAAGGGAGTTGTGAACTTCAAAAATTAATAGACAACTGCTGCGGAAAACGCCGGGTGGGCCTCAGATCAATCACCTTCACGGTTGGATGGAAAAACATTGAAATAGAACGGCCAGAGGGTATCTTTTCCGGAGATGGTATAGATCTAGAGACCGCCGATAGTCCTGCAGAAGTATTGAGACGCCTTCGGGAATCAGTTGTCGCATTACTTCCTGGCCTTTGGGGTTTCGGAGATCTCCAAGCTTTAATCGCAAGGAATATGCCTGGTATTTGCACTCTCACAGTCTCAAAAGCCACGGGGCTTGCGACATTGTCCGCTGATAAAAAAATAAAGATCACTCCGAGGTTGGCCTCAATGTTAGGATTTAAATTTGCACCACCTTACCTTTACAACGAGGAAGAAGGGCGAACGCCAGGGTTCCCGGCGAAAAAATTTGTCTTCCCCGTGGGTGATCACCGCGGCGATACCCCAGTAAACTTTGCCTTCACGAAAACTCTCAGGTGCACCTGGATCGGGTGAACACATCGTACAACACGGTAGACGGAGCTCCCAGCACATTACTGAAAACTGTGCCCGCCAGCGATTGTTTCTATGGCGAGACTGTTACCTTAGACTTCCCACACCCCGAGATGAAAGTTTTGGAATCGGGACATATCCACGAGTTGAAGATTTCTATTCTTGATGATAAAGGGCGAGAGTTGAAGAACGATTACCCGATTTCGGTCGTCCTAGAAATTTCAAATTAATTTTAAGAAAATTATTTAGAATTAAACGCATGTTCGTAATTATATTATCAACATTATGAGTATATACGGACCAGGTAGTTCTTCCGATTGGGTGACAAATTCAAATAATTTGGAACCGGCAGAAGGGGGATTCATCCCGACAGAGGGCGACTTTTTAACTACCCAAAAAACAAAGGCCTTGATCAATAGAACTATATCGAGGGCCACGGACGAGATTCACAAGAGTCTACTGTCACAACTTAGAGAATATGCCCTGGCTGTGAATACACAAAGTCGTGAAGAAACGCATACGGAACTAAACGAACTAGGTAAAAAAATAACCAAATTTCGAAAAGAAGCCCGGTTGGGGATTGATAAAGTCCGAGAAGACCACCAGGTGAACCTTGCGGAGGCTTATGATGCGTTGCTCTTGAAGGACTCTCTCAGCAAAGAAGCGACACTTACCGAACTAGATGGGAAAATAACCAAATTTCGAAAAGAGGCCACGTCGGGTATTGAGAAAGCCCGAGAAGACCACCAGGCGGACCTTATGGAGGCTTATAGGGTGTTGCGCTTAGAGGACTCTCTCAGCAAAGAAGCGGCGGTTGTTGAACTAGACGGAAAAATAACCGAATTTCGAAAAGAGGCCCGGTCGGGTATTGATAAAGTCCGAGAAGACCACCAGGTGAACCTTGCGGAGGCCATTGCGGAGGCTTATGATGCGTTTGCGCTTAGAGGACTCTCTCAGCAAAGAAGCTACACTTACTGAACTAGACGGGAAAATAGCCGAATTTCTGAAAGAGACCCGGTCGGGGGTTGATGGGGTCCAAGAAGACCATAAGGAGGCCATTGCGGAGGCTTATGGGGCGTTACGCTCAGAGGACTCTCTCAACAGAGAAGCGGCACTTACTGAACTATACGAAAAAATAACCAAATTTCAAAAAGAGGCCCGGTTGGGGGTTGAGGGGGTCCGAACGGGTATTGAGAAAGCCCGAGAAGACCACCAGGCGGACCTTACGGAGGCTTATAGGGTGTTGCGCTCAGAGGACTCTCTCAGAGAAGCGGCGGTTGCTGAACTAGACGGAAAAATAACCGAATTTCGAAAAGAGGCCCGGTCGGGTGTTGAGAAAGCCCGAGAAGACCATCAGGCAGCCCTTGCGAAGGCTTATGAAGCGTTGCGCTCAGAGGAATCTCTCATCAGAGAAGCGGCGGTTGCTGAACTAGACGGGAAAATAACCGAATTTCAAAAAGAGGCCCGGTGTTGGGTGTTGAAAAAGCCCTAGAAGGCCACCAGGCGACCATTACGGAGGCTTATGATGCGTTGCGCTTAGAGGACTCTCTCAGCAGAGAAGCGGCACTTACCGAACTAGACGGAAAGATAACCGAAGTTTCCGATAAACTGAAACATGGTCGTATAGCCGCGACCAAAGCTCTTGAGGAGGCCTCTTATAAGATTCGTACTGAGGCATATAACGCAAACAGTGCGCTTGCCGGAATAGTCCGAACAATGAAAACGCTAAAACGTGCCATAACAGTTTGGGCTGAGAAGCGGGGCCCATTGGTTGAGGGGCACTATGAATATTCGTTCGGTGCCAAAGCGAGTAATAAATGTGGGGGATACACTATGACAGCTGCAGGTGAAGTTATCCAAATGGCGGTCTGCTCGGTTACCTGTGGTAAACCTGTGGGCGCGGTCGCAATAAATATTGTAGTAGATGGGGAAGAACTGGGGATTGGAGTCACTAAAATCGCTGGAGATAGTTCGACGGTGGTTTCGTTCTCCGGTTATGATCGAATTAGACTTTCCAAAGGTAGTGTTATTAACTTTGTTACGAAAATGGGTGACCCAGAGAGTTCTTCCACTATTGTCTCATTGTTAATTTAACTTATTTTGTAAATACTAATATATTGAACTAAATTTGTAAAATTTAAATATGAACGAATCACCGCTTCCAATTGTCAATACCGATCCATCAACACTGTATCCAACTCTCAATACCACTACATCAACACTGTATCCAATTAACGAAAGAAGTTCAGATTTTAGGTTGAATAATATCGTCGCTATGCAGGATATTTTAGTTAGAGAATGTGCAAATAGAAAAAGACACGCTAACAAATATAAGCGCGCGGCGAACATGGCTGAAGCATCTAGTACGGTTCTTTGGCAAGTTTATCTGTAATGAGTGGTGCGGGGACTGCTGCAACGCTATCTACAATTGTAACGGTTCCACTTGCAGGGGTTTTGAGTGGAATTACGTTTTATCTGGAATACTTTGTATGGTAATTAGGGGCGGCGGGTGGAAAACTCGAGAAAAAAAGTAGAAAACATGAATAGAATATCCGTTCTCGCTAGGTCTAAGAAAAATAGCATCGACGTTATGGTGTCCAAAGCGTTGGCCGAGATAAGAAAAATATCAAATTTAGAGTTTGAATCCGTGGTGGAAGAAATGGGGAGATATGAAGAATTAAAAAATGATATAAGAATCAAGGCGCACGCCACCATGCCCAAAATTGAGTGTACTAATTGGGATAAATTTAGGGCAAAACTTGGAAATAAAGTCGGAGGAAATGTTACAGCACCATTATAAAATAATTTTTAAAAAAAATTAATGTTCTTATATTGGTGCAGTAAACAAATTTACATACCTATACAGCATGTGACTGTAATCCTCGGCTATCAATTTCATGGGAACCCAGGTAATTGATACACTCGGCTATAAATAACCCTCGGCTATCAATTTACGCATGAAAAAACTGATAACTATATATACGTGTGTTGACCTTACAACAGTTAGTCTCATCTCGTGTGTGCATGTGTTGTGATCCGGTATGACGTCCGTCTCGTCTGTTTAATGGTAGCAGTTTATAAATATGTGTGTAGGTGCCGGCCTAAAAGATTTCTGCCTAAGAGCTTTGCAATTTCGGAAACCAAATTCACACATAGGCTCGCCTTACTTCGCTGGTTTCTCTTAATTAGAGGAATTTGCAATGGGGTTCAAGGCGACCTGTAAAACTAGACTGTGAGCCAACAGATGCGTGGGCCTAAGAAAGGTCCCAACACCCCAGTGGCTGGGTGCCGGCTAGAAATCTGCCCAGTCGTTGGGGGTGTTGTGCACGAGTGGAGGCTTTTGCTATTTCTTTTTTATTTTTTACAAATTATTAATATCTTTATAAGCGATATCGTAGAAATGTATATTCGTAAACGAATCGTTGGGTTTTAACAATTTTATATAATACACCTTAGTTTTATATCCGATACGCATTATCAGTCTTAATGTTTGTATTTGCCTCTTGTATAGTTCACATAATTGTCGGTATAATATTGTAAATGCAACGTTTTTATCGGAGCGTAATAAATTACGCTGATATTTCATGTATTCGATATCGCCTAGTGTTCTCATTTTATAGAATTTATATATAGGACTATAACCCCCGTATTCTTCGTAAATTTCTTCAACACAACCATTATAAGCTTTCAATTCCAATTGTATTGTATCATCCATTTTATAATTTTCTTAAAATTATTATACTGGTAGTTGTTTTTTTCTGTTCAATTTCCAATTTCTAATAATTTTCCAATTTCTTCGTTAAAAGTGATATCGTAGAAACGCATATCCGTAAACGAATCGTTGATTTTAAACTGTTTTATAAAATTAGTTTGATAATGTTTCGGTAGTGTTTCTCCGATCCTATTTAGTCGCTTCATATTTCATGTATTCGATATCGCATAGTGTTGTCATTTTACAGTGTTTTAATGCTGTAGAAACATCGTAAAATTCTTCAACAAATACATTACAAGATTCCAATTCGTTGCGTATTTTATTATCCATTTTGTTATAATATTTTATTATAACCTATTCAATTTATCTGTTCAATTGGACGTGAAAAAAACATGATGTATTTATGACACCAATATAATTGGGACTCCCTCTTTTCAAAATTATTTTCTCCATAAATTCATAAATTTGCTGTGAAAACATTATATTTTTTTTCACAACCAATTTTGGATTTTTCGGGGGTGGTGGGGGACAATTTCCTCGTTAACCAATTTTTGGTGGTGGTATCATTTTGAATCCCTATATACTACTATATGCGATATAAAGGTGAGTATAAATATGGCTATTATGGAAAGAGCCCTCTCTTTTCCGGCTCGCACAAACACAATAAACATCGATTATATGTATGACTTCTGTCTCTGGCAACCAATAAAGGTATTAGGTGTGTGAATATACTCACTTCAAATCGCTGTTTCCAGCATTTATTCAGTTATTCGCATTTTGTATACCCCATCCAAAGCTAAATTTGCGTGTACGAAAGAATTTCACACAGAATCGGAGGCCGTCCGGCTGGATTATCGGTCATATTTGGCCGATAGCTGATCGCCAGCTCAAACTAAAGTCGTGCACCATGACCATATACATTAGAGACTCCAACCATACAAAGTTCGTCCAATTGTTTTTTTTTTTGGCTAAAGCTTAGTTACACATGAAATCAATGTTTGAGGCTCAAACCGTTGATGCAGCTCAAGCTGCTCTAGTTTACATGTGTTTTGCTGTTATGTATCTCTGATTACAATGACGTTTCATGATTGCAAAACACTAGAATGTGCCATAAAGCACTAACATGTCTGATTTACAGTGGAACATCACCAAACGGGACACCCCAATGTGTGAGGTTCCACTGCACGTGTAAATTTACAAAAATAACTATTTTTGAATGAGCATAAGAATACACGTATAAAATATCAAATTTTATTTCGAACGGACAGCTCATATCTGCAGTCTATCCACAGTTCAATCGGTTATATCTTTGCAACAACAATAAATCATGATATCTATTCAACTAAATGTGAAACAATCAGTGTAGACTCCGACCAGAACGCACATCCGTGCTGACTTTGTTATATATGTTTGTTATTTATTGATACCCCAAAAAATATATAAATAAACGGGTTGTCCACTATATTACATGTACAAGTACATGTACATGTTGTTCAAGTACATGTACACATGGTGGAGGGGGTGGGGGGTGTGGGGGTAGGGGATCCCAAAATCAGAACTGAATATTTACATTAAACAAGAATTCCGCCACGGAAGCGGTGTCGCGCTTGCCGAGGCATTTAACCGTAGCATTATCATGGGCATGTGGTAAAGTAAGCATCACAAAAAGCATCAGAGAAATGCATGCTTAAAACACGAAAAGGTTGAAGAAAATTGTTGACATAAAAAATGGCTACGTGTTTTCACAACCATGTGAAGGTCAAACAGGTCAAGGTCATGTTAATGGCGACATGGGTGTGTGTGTTCTACATGCTTACATGTATCAAGTGTCCAAACATTGAAGGAATGCGTCAAGTAATATGAAAGTTATAGCAGGATGAGGAAGCTTGTACGAAGTTTTTGATGCAAGCAAATGTGAAAAGGTGACTGTCATGTGAATTGGAGGTATGAGTGTGTTCCTAATGCTTACATGTATTAAGTGTCCAAATATTGAAGCAATCCGTAAAGTAATATTAAAGTTATAGCATGATGACGAAGCTTGTACAAAGTATTTGACATTTCGGACGACGACGACGACGCGGACGACGACGACGGAAAAAGCGGCGACTATTGTCGCGCCTTCTGCTAAAGCAGGCGCGACAAAAAAATATATATTCAGCCCTGAAATCAGAATAATCCTGATTTGATGCCAGGTCCTCGCCACACCAGAATACTTGGCCCCCATTCAAAAGCAGTAGGACCAGTAATAATCTTACTACTTTGATAAGGGGCAATAACCCAATTCAAATCCCAGGTAGCAAAAGAGCCAAAAATAAAAACGTACCTGAGGGCCAAACCAGGCAAATCGTGATTCATATAGAGAGGAACCCGACCAACCACCCACTCATTGAAAGTGATAAGATTAACACTAATATTCGTACTCTTATAATAAGTATAACCGGATTTAATACTCACATACAAGAAAGGTTTAAACCAAAACATGTACATGAGGGCCAAACCAGGGATATCGGGATTCAGATACGGCCGAACCCCATGATTAAATCGCCCTTCGGTCGAGAAGCCGCAATGACATGCAAGTGGAATACATAACAGAACAGAACAAAGCATTTATTTAGCAATATTCTCAAACTGCAAAGCGGTATACGAGTGCATATATAATATACATGTACATGTACACAATAACCTGTAGTATCAACAACCACATGACGGACGTGTAATGGGGGATTGTAGCTAGTTATCTCCCGTTGAGTTTATTTATAGAAATCCGATCCAAATGTTGTCGCTTAGTGCCTTATCATGCTTATTGCGTGTACAAATGGCGAATGTCGCACGATTTGTTGTAAGAAGGAGCAATTATAGTGATTCATATTTTCATACTTATTAATGTTATTGCAATCAGTGTAGACCCAGATCAGGCTGCACAGTTGTGCAGACTGATCTCGGTCTACTCTGTTCGCAAAACACATTTGTTGTGTTATTCAGTAAGAAATAAACGCTGAAATACAAAAAAAGAACCGGGGGTGCGTTTCACTAAACTTCGCACGACTAAAATGTTCGTAAGTGTAAATTTAAGATCGTCTGTAAATTTCAATTGATGGATTTACATTTATTGAGCATATGCTGCATATGCAGCCTATGCTCAATAAATGTAAATCCAATAATTGTTTAAAAGAAAACATTGTTAATGTGAAATTTACAGACTATCATAATTTTGCACTTACGAACATTTTAGTCGTACGAAGTTTAGTGAAACGGGCCACTGATCTCTATAAATAGATATGCAAGTGGATATACCTAGCTATGATCCGATGATCTATGTTAAGTTTCGTGGGCCGTTGCGTTTAATGTGGTACACAGCCATTCGGTCTGTTTAAAATGCGTGAAATCCGAAGAGGACTCGATATGCACCTTTAAACAGATCATATGTTTGATACCACAACAAACACAACGGACCTTGGTTTTATTACCTATATTCATTCACAATTACCCCACGTATTGATTGGCATTATTATACATTTTATATCAGACGTGAATTTCTACACTGATACCAGGCGTGATAATCGTGTTTCCTTCAAATGTTAACGGTCATTACCATGATTACTATTTACTCTCTGCAATTTTTTGGATGTGCAATGATCATACTTCATAATCTGTCGAAAATATTATGTTTTCATGTCACGCATTTAATTAGTATAAATAGCATGCCTCATTTGCATATGCAAATAGCCTGATACCACCGCGAGTCATCACACACGTGGGGGCTAATACAAAACAAGATTCCAATTGGTGGTAAACCTTCTTTTTTTTTTTGGTAAACTGTGATCTATGTAAACTGAAGGGGGGCGTGATGCATACATGCAGCCTGATAACGTGATAGTTAAGTCGTCTGACTACACATTATAACAGTCCCGTACGCAGAGGGTGTGACTACGCACTCCCCTTAACCCTTTCAACACCACAGGCCGGTATTGTAGTATTGGCAAAAAGTGTAGATGCAGATGAGCCGGCTCGTGACGAGCCGTCTCATCAGGATCTGCACTTTTTGCAAGAGATACATTTTGAGAACAAAAACACCCCACGTTCATAAATGGACTGGTCTGAAAATAAAATAATTTTCTGATGATTTGATTGGTTACATAATTAACATATCAAAATCAATTCCAGTTACTTAGGGATGAAAGGGTTAATCTGCCGAGATCTTTCCGTGGATGTGCAAACAAAAAGTGTCGGCCCTTCGCGCCGTCGATAACGCACCTTAATTAATTCCTGCGTACGGACCTGTTATATCACGTCATAACTACATACATGTAGTTGTTCATCTTATTTATTCCGTCAAATTGATCTCATACTGACCGATTAGAAATTCGCCTTAAGGCGATAATTATCTGGTTAGACGACATTAAGACATATTAAGACGACATAGTTAGCTATAGCTTTATCACGTTAAGTAGATCATGGCGTAAACAATATGACGATACGTTTGGGAAATGAATGAATATTATTATACTTTCGTTTTCAATTGAAAATCCATGTAACGCAAGCCATCAATATTGTTCCATATTCATTTGACGTCTCGTGAGTTCATATTGGCCAGTGCTGGACTTACGTTTCACCTCGCAAAATGGTTCCTTCTAAATCTACACTAATTAGTCTATTTTAGTTATAATATGCGGGTCATGTACGTATACAATAAAACGGTTACTTGGTTTGTATGTGGATGTATGCCACTCGTTCCGCCGCGCAACGATATTGCGCTCCTGCGGAACTCGTGCATATATCCACATACAAATCAAATAACCTATGCTTATTATTGGCAGCCGTATTTAATTAATGTTTGAAATATTGAAAAGTATATACAATATCAACTACAATGGAAATGGTATGTTTATATTCGGTTGCTCAACATGCTCAAGTTTCAGTTTTCACGTGCCGCTTTATTCCAATGCAAATACAAGGCAACTGTAAACGTCACTTTATTCCACCAATGGAAATGCAAGGCAGCTGGGTTGGTTGTACACTGAAAACGTCACTTTATTCCAACAATGTAACTTCAAGGCAGTTGGGTTGGTTGTGCACTGTAAACGTCACTTTATTCCAACAATGTAACTTCAAGGCAGCTGGGTTGGTTGTGCACTGTAAACGTCACTTTATTCCAACAATGGAAATGCAAGGATGTTGGGTTGGCTGTGCACTGTAAACGTCACTTTATTCCAACAATGGAAATGCAAGGCAGCTGGTTGGTTGTGTACTGTAAACGTAACTTTATTCCAACAATGGAAATGCAAGGCATCTGGGTTGGTTTTGCACAGCAAGATCCACTTATTTCAATGGAAACACAAGGCAACTGGGAGTGTTCTCCATGGTAACGATGAGCATATTGTCAGTATGTCTGTATGCCATTGTCAGCGGATTCACCAGTCCATTAACAGACGAAATGAATACCTTGTGATGCGTACCGTCTTTATTCAGCACGTGGATATCATTAGAATCCCTACAACACACCAACAGCGTTTCGTCCTTGTCTAAAAACATACCGCGCAGCCCACACATGTTCTTATGTTTTACGTCATACACGATGTCGCCTGCATTAGTGAAGCACGTTATACGCTCCTGTGTACGATCAGATACGTAAATATGTCCCCGGACGCTGACAGCGATCTTATATGGCCATTCATACATGCCTACGCCATTCGTGTCCACCCCTATACACCGTATCACGGTCCCACTCTTGTCAAGCACCTGGATAAGACCACCAATGCCGTCATTCTTTTTAACGCTGACGTAGATGGCATTGTGATGGACGGAGACGCCATAGCACTGCGTGTTTGTCGTGATGGTACGACCGACTTGGAGTGGGGTGTCCACGTGTATCCACTGGAGCTTCTTACTATCCGGCATGGATACAATCACATCAGTGTCGCCGTCCACGGCCACGTTCCAAGGGCTATCTTCTAAATTCAGAGCTGATTGTATAGACAACATTTTGTCGAGGTACAATACTTTATTACCAATGAAATCTGTTAAAATAATTTGTCCATCCGGCAATATTGCCGAACCATTAACGCACGAAGTCTGGACACTTATCTCTCTTGATGAATCTACTTGCATATCGGCAATCGGTTGTGTTGTACACGCAGGCCAGGCGGAGAGTGACAAAGCTATAGCAGGAGACACTATCAATGTTCCCAACCGATCGACGTGTGTGACCAAATCTGACAATGTCGGTGATGGAGAAACTGTTATTTTTACTCCATATATCTCTTGTCCTATATCAGCTACCGCTTCCTCAAACATCCGTAGACGTGTACACACGTTATGAGCGGTAATCACACTTGTCAAACCATCATCGACTGCTCTTGCCTCATCGGCATTCTTTATGGCGGTGTTTACTTGAGGTAACATAACTTCGCACGTTCGAACATGCTCTTGCAATGCGTCCATCTCTGTTGCAACGATGTTCTTAATATCGTCAAGCATTTCCTTTTCAAGTCGCTCCACCAGTTCTATTAATGTAGTCTTAAACTTTTTGATTTCTGCTACACACGACTTTTCTATGTTTTTTAAAGCCTCAATATCGTTCTCTCTCTCATTCGTTAAACTTTCAATTCTCGCTTTCAGCTCGACCATGCTGTCCAGGGCGGCGGCGAGTTGTTGCCCGCATGTAGCCGCCTTTGCCATGTCATATACAGACACCACCTCGCACTTCCTGTGATTCGTCAACTTGCATGAATCACAGAAGATTGCATTGTGTTTCTCACAAAATAAATCTTCCAATTTGTCCTCATGGACGTCACAGTATGACGGAGAAAGCTTGCCAGCATCGGATTCTTCAACGCGAGACAGATCGCCTACTGAAGTCAGTTTGTGACAGCTTAGTTGTTTAAAACTTCCGTGTACTGTCGTACAAGATGTACACATGTACTCTTCGCACTGTGCACAAAACTTAGTCGCGTCTTTTATTACTCCTTCACCGTCACACCGTTCGCACTGCATTTTACTCTCGTTGTCCGACGTGTAACCAGGAGATTTCGCTCCTGCAACACTCGCCATTTTGAATTATGTCTGAGGCGTGTTAAATTTTACTGTATATATCTATAGGATACAGACAGGCAATGAAATCGATCTCCTTTCCTTACATTCGCGTGACATTAGAGACATATAAGCTGGGTCTAGAATTATGCCAAACACGGGGTTAAGCACATTCATTTACACCAGGCTCACAACAACGCCCTTCACTCCCCACATCCAAAACACACGCACGCAGATACGCACGCATTTTTTAGTTCCGATCCAGAAAATTGAATCTTGGCTCTAAAATGTTCCGACGTGTGTAAGCGTTTGCCGTGGAACGAGGGAACTGTTTGAACCCCAAGGCCGTAGGTCGCGGGTTTAAACAGTTCCCGAGTGACACGGCAAACGTTAACACACGGCTGGACATAGTCGAGCGTTATTGTTACGTTTCCGTCGGAAATATCATGCAATTTGAGCATTTATGCAGTACTTTCGGTACTTTTATAATCTGCTCCATTCAAACAGTTGATTTACTCCTACATATTCCGGGTCCGCAGTACACGTCGCGTGATGCAGCCGCGTCCATTACCAAATTCCAGTGCGACCGTTGTGAACTGGTCTGGTGACATAATGCCGCGTCCTAGTAACGCCATGAGACAACAGCATTACGTAGGTGCTGGCATGGCCCCGGAATTAGCATTGTCTACAGACATGGTCAAACAGCACGCGCTGTACGTTTGAACACGGCGGTGAGCGGTATCAAATAACGACAGTCATGTAACAATACAGGGTTATCGCTGAGGAGTGATACTATCACTACCAATGGGTCAATGTCACTCGAATGCCCCATGGCCATGGTGGTTAGCTATCAATGTGAGGAAGCTACTAATGAAGTTTAGCGAACATCCGACTAACATATCAGGAGTTACGCAAAATTTGGACGTACGTCCAAGTTTTGATGCATGTGACCTATATTTCGAGAACAGTAGGTCCAGCTCACCCGAAAGACCCAGTATGGTTAGGATCAATGTAAGGAAGCCACTCATGAAGTTTGGCGAACATCCAACTAACGTATCAGGATATATGCAAAATTTGGACGTACATCCAAGTTTGGACGGATGTGACCTATATTTCCAGAAAAGTAGGTCAATGTCACCCGATTACCTAGGGTGGTTAGGTATCAATTTAAGAAATTATAATAATAATGTTCGGCATACATCCAACAAACGTATCGGGAGATATACGAAATGTGGGTGTACGTCCAAACTCATTGACAACAAGGCTAAGGTCAATAAGGTGAAGGCCAATGTCGCCCGAATGACACTCGATGGGAAACTATCAATGTGAGGAAGCTACACATGAAATTTGGTAATGATCCGAGTAACTGATCACGTAAGCTTACGTCCGAAATTGCCTGACTGATTCCTATACTCCTTTTGCGTCACTGTGTGTATTGATTAGTGCACTTTAGATATTTGCTTTGTTAATACATACACACGAGTAGTCCGGGGGCAAATATACCTATACGTATACTAATCCGGCACCTCAAGTTAATTTTTGGCACCCGATGATTTTATAAACTTGAATGTATAAGGAACCTAAAAAGTCCGGGTGCCATTTTTTTCAAACCACGCTCAAGGTAATTTCAAGGTCATTGAACTTCATGCATGCTTGGTGTCCGAATAATGATATGGATAGGATACCTTTCAGTTCTCATTGAACTGATAACCGTATAAGTTGGTCAGAAGATCGGAATAATATACATTTTGCATCTTACTAGCAGAAACACACAATTCTTTTCAATGCATTGCTGTTATATTTTCAAAATGGCCACCAAAAAGATACGTTTTCAAATAGACTGGTATGTAAGACACGTAAGATAGTAATATCATGTATATATACCTATATTTGTAGTTCAAAGTATCGTATATCAAATGTAGTTATGCTGTTTCATATGCTTTACCATATGTACATTTCAAAATGGCCGCCAAACTACATTTTCTTATAAATACAGGTATTGATGCCAGTACAGACAGCCATTGCTTTGCTTAAGAAATAAGCCAACCTGATCTGCTATTGGTAATACCGTCCTTGCTAGCAACGACATCATTATTATGAATCATGTTTATTTTCAAAATGGCCACCAAAATAAAACGATTTAACAAGTATAGACCAGTGAAAAAGTCAAATAATGAACTTCATGTGCATGCTTTAATCCATGCTTCACTATCAGAGATTCTAACAATACACCAGAAAAATATATGTCAAATATTCAACGAGTCTTGTCATGGTTTATATCACATTTGCTAGTCAAGTATATGCATACCTCACACATGTATTGCATATTTTGAGGTTTATACACATTTGTTCGAACATAGTGTGTCTATGCCCACATACATGTATTCAGTATCAAAGAATACAGCATTATGCGAAGTAACATACGCAAAGTATGTACATACTGGATGATGTTTTACAATATTTATACATGCATGCTACTTAATTTGTGAACATGCTGCACAAGGATATGACTTAATTGGAATATTTACACAGATTTTCGAACATACTTAACTAATTGTCATTGTGGTTATAATGAGTTGCTCACTTGACAATGTGTTCACATACATTAATGTGTATAGAGTGCTCAGAGGTATCCCATATCAGGGACTAATATTTTGGTTATACTGCTCTGCTTATGTGCAGTATTAATGGCATGTAGAGTTCTATAGCACTTTTGAAGGTGATGATATTCATGAAAGCTGTATGGACTAAATAATATTCCATCAATACAATATGTATCATATATACAAAACTATAGTATCCATAGTTATAAAGATACACTCATTTTCATAATGTGAAATTAGTATTCGTGTTAATCTGAATATGATACATATACTGCATTCAGAACACTAGAATAGTTCCGAGAATGATATTTGCATATCCTATGCTCTTTTTAGAAGTCAGTTAGCGAGTTGGATACTGGTTATTTTAAGTATGATAAGTTTCCTCATTATGAAGGTCACTAGACTGGGTTGTTTGTCTATTTGCAAAATCATCGCATATTTATTATTAAGTGTATAACAGTAAACCATATGGACCGTAAATAATGTTGACATGTTAATACTATAAAATGCGCTGGGTATGGGGACAGCAGTTTTAACGAGACACTTAGCCATATTATAAAGTATGCTATGTTATGCGCTTCTATTATATAAGTAAGAGCATATGTCAGAATGCACTGTATTCAGAGCTGATTCTGGGCTTGGCCACGTTCTTCTATGAGATTCGTTACAGCGGAGAATGTATACAAGGCATGCTTATATGTCATACCATGCGCTAATCGAATCCATTATCATGCTTGTATTTTCATATTGCTTGTCTGTTTGTTATCAAGAGCCAGCATGGTTTATGCAATAAACGATTATTGTGCATAGGCCGGTGGCACAACGGACTGTTGGTAACCAGTATACATTAGAACATATACATGATTTGATATCATTATGATGAAGAAAGCTAATTTTGTAAGATAAGTGCTGGTCTGTATGATTTGTTAGCTATAGATAATTGCAGTGCATTGTTTCTGTCATATCTTATGTGAATGTTGCTTTTTGATAAGTTTGTAATATTATATAGTATTACATGAAAGAAGATGACTAGATAGATCCTCTAGTATGATATTTGGTTAACAGTGAATCCATCTTCATTTGGATTTCGTACATATAATTTTACTCGGAGAATTAGAAACGGTTATATATTATGCTGGGTGGGGATATGTTATCCAAATGTGGGTCCTGTATGGAAGTAACTGGATACGGTCCCACCAATAATAATAATGATTATACTACATTACCACAAACCTTGAATACAATCATATACAATGTATGTTTGATTTTCGATCTTAACCAGACTGTGACCTTACCAAAACTGCAAAGGAAGATACAGCGAAGAGACCAAGGAACTCATGAACACATATATCTAGCGCAATACACAATGGTACAGCATGACACGTGTACACATTAACTATCGCCTACAGCCCTGCATGAGTCATGATGAACTGCATTCGAATATGCATTTATTAGAAATGAATAGGTAGCAATAAGTAAATATAAACGTTATGAGGCATGACATAGTAATTATCATTTCATAAGACCCGTGCTTTAATAGTTATTTTAATTAATGCAACCAGACACAGATATTCATTAGATAACCCTTATATATGGTATTTATCCTGTTTGTGTTCTTTTAATAAATGCAATACTACATTATTCTTAATTTTCATGACCTTGAACTGGCATTCAACTTAACAAAAGGAAATACAAATACATTACATAACTACACATTATGTTTGTAAAACATGGATATGCCCCCTTGGCATACTGGACTCTTAACTGGATAAACTCTTCCAAACTTTTCGACGTAAATGTACACAGACGGACGGACGGACGTACGGAACCTCAAGAGCAACGCAATATTCCCCCACCTTTTGCTATCGCATAGGGGCATATATACATTTCTGAAGAAATTTTGCTTTGGGAATACATGTCTTTAGATTAATAAATGCGGAATTATGACAAAGAAGACGAAACATATGCAGTTTGATTGTTGAATTTAAAAGTATCAACATCCGCGACCTACTATGATATTGACATTTGATGACTGTTAATTCCTTGGTTTTAGGGAATAAATACCAGGATTTTGACCTTGATGTTGAATGATCTTGACATGACCTTGAAAGTGTCCAAAAAAAAATGGCACCAGGATCTTTTGGAAAATGGGATCCAAGACGAATATAAAAGCACTAATAAAGAAAAATTAACATGAGGTGCCGGATTTTGAGCAATTGCCCCCATACTATAGTCGTACTAATGTCTATCTACACAGTAAACGACATAACGGTAAGCGACACTACACGTTATATGAGCTATATTTGCTTCAAATGTGTGCCGTTTGATTCTTGGAGAATAATAACTGGGCCAATAGATACAAGTATGAATATTTGTTTTAGCTTACCTGCGCCAAAGGCTCAAAGGTACATGCCCACCCAGTAGGTTGTAATTTAAGTAGACAAACATTTTGTATATTCTGTATATATGACATTTGTCTGGCAAAGTAAACATTCATTCACCATTACCCCACGTATTGATTGGCTTTATTATACATTTTATATCAGAGGTAAATTTCCGCACTGGTATCAGAGGCGATAACCGTGTTTCCTTAAAATGAACATTAACGAACATTACTATTTATTCCCTGTATTTATGTTTTGATGTGCAATGCTCATACTTTATAATCTGTCGAAAATATTATGTTTTTAGGTGACGCATTTAATTAGTATAAATAATTTAAAAATATCATACCTCATTTGCATATGAAAATAGCCTGATACCACCGCGCGTCACTATCAGTAAAATAAATATTACTAAATAATTATATTTGTATAGCGAGCACTCGTAATTTTTAGAACTGGTGGAATAGTGACACAATTATACACTTATTTAAGTCCTATAAAGAACAGTTTGTGCCTACTGAGTGGGCATGTACCTTTAAAGGTACATGCACACTCAGTAGACACAAGCTGTTCTTTATATCAGAGACATCATCCGAGACATTTTCTGGCAAAATAATCATTCATTCACCATTACCCCACGTATTGTTTGGCATTAGTATAACGTTTATATCAGACGTAAATTTCCACACTGATACCAGGGGCAATAACCGTGTTTCCTTAAAATGTTAACGAATGTTACTATTTATTCTCTGTATTTATTTTTGATGCGCAATTTTCATACTTTATAATCTTTCGAAAATATTATTTATTAAGGTGACGCATTTAATTAGTATAAATAATTAAAAAATAACATGTCTCATTTGCATTTGAAAATAGCCAGATCCCACCGCGAGTCACTACCTGTAAAATAAACATTACTAAATGATTATATAATATAAGTATAAGCGGGCACTCGGAATTTTTAGAACTGGTTGAATAGTGACACAATTATACACTTATTTAATTCCTATAAAGAACATTGTGTGCATACTGAGTGGGCATGTACCTTTAAGTGAGCATTGTTACCGCTTTTCGTCCGTCGTTCTTCTCCCAAACCGCTGGGCCAATGTTGGTCAAACTTCACAGAGATTATATATGGGTGGGGGCATGTCACATTCGTAAAATTGGAGGTCGTCGCATAATCCAGATGGCCGCCGTAAAAAGTAGGTCACATTTAAAAAAAAAATCTCACGAACCGCCAGACAGATTTCAACGACACATGGCAGGAATGATCGACAGTCAACGCTGTTTCAGATTTGTTAAAATGGTTGCCGCGAGGTCAAACAAAGGCGGGGCCGAGGGGTCAAAGTAGGGTTCAAATTTCACATTTTGCCGCAGATGGTCATGTCATATGTCCAATCGACTTGCCGAGAATGCTTGGGTTATAATCGTCGCGGTCGCTGGTCTCCAAGTATTCGCCGCCCAAGAGTAGCTTAGGTCAAACCCAAAGCGCGAATAGTCCGATCGCCACGACGACGAGTCCTAATGTTTCGGCCTCCTGGTCCGATGTTGCACTTAATGCTGTTGCACTTTGCGCTGGGACACTTTGCGCTGGGGCACTTAGTGCTGTGGCACTTTGCGCTGCCTGTGGTTTTATGAAATCGGTCCAGTTGCCATCCCCATAATGATAGCCGTGTTCACGTTCCAGTTGTGGCCGATCATTTGTTGGGCGGTGGCAATCACTATAATAATACTTTCATTATAATGAAGCCGTCAACCCGGCCGTCTCGTAGTATCATATTATTCGGCGCCATATACAGACCTTTTCCAAATACATAGTCCACTGAGCTGCCAGCATACTGTAAAACGCCTTGGTACTCCTTGATCGCCGTCGGGAGGTCTACCGGAGATGAGATGGCGTTCTCGACGTTTGTCACGAACTGTTTCTGGGCATCGAACGCTGATCCTGTCCCCAATATAGAACTGTGCGTGTGTGCCTGTGCGCTGAGGATGGTCCAGACGTATTGAGCGCCCCATGGTCGATACGATATTTTTCGCTCGGCTTCCAAAAGGTGGAAAATGTTCCCATGCCTCCGTTCCCGTATTCGACTTGCTGCCAGAAATCGGAGTTGGAGTTGATTTTGAATTCGGCGCAGATACGCTCGAACGCCCGACGGTCATATGGGTTGTTCTGCCAATCAAAATCCCGATCCTGATGTAGTGGCGCGCGTATCTCGGCTAAAGCTCTTCGCGTTTGGTAGTAGACGTGGAACATGTACACACAGTTTGCCATAGGATCCCCTGCGGCAATGTGCTGGTTGTACGACACGCCACAGCCCGTGGATGCACACCAGGCGGCGAAGTTGAACTGGTTCTGCCACCACTTCATCGGTGCAGTCCTCCACGCCAACATGGCCGCGTTGTTAAGAACGGGAGAACCTGTCAGCGGCGGGTTGGCATGGTCCTTTGTAACTTCTAGAAACGTCACTGAGAATGCACCCGAAGGACCGACAACGACAGTTGGGTCGGACAGGTTCAATGCCTTTTGTGCGTATGGCGCTCCAGGAGCGTAGCATGCAACGGCATTTAACGAGTAGGCTTTGTTTGCCATTATCTAGAGAGAAACATGTTTGCCATACTCACTAATGTTCATAGCGGGGATTACATGTTTCAGAAGCCGATCGACAACTGTTGCGAGGAGCGCGGCGCCGGCCTCAGATCGGTCACCATCACGGTCGGCTGGCACAACGTTGAAGAGAATGAAGGGTTCGGCTACGAAGAAAACGGCAGCCCAGTAGGCGCAATGCTGTCCCCCGGTCTTTGGAGTTCGAGAGCCCTCCAAGCTTTTGTCGAGTCGGAGTTTGATGGCCGAACCGGCCTCGCAATCTCGAATGCCACCGGTCTTGCGACCTTGACCGTCAAGCCCGCTAACCGGGTAACGATCTCCCCTGCGTTGGCCGTGCGGCTCGCTTTTACAACAACATACTCCAGCAACAGCGGATTGTTTGGCCCAGGCGAGCACGTCGGTGACGGCCCCGTGGGCTTCGCCTTCACGAAAACGCTCAGCGCGCAGCTGGATCAACTGAACATATCATACAACACGTTATACTGGGCACCCAGTACTCTCCTTAAGGTTGTGCACGCCAGCGACTGCTTCTATGGCGAGACATTGACCTTAGACTTTCCAACCCCCGAGATGAAACGTTTGGAATCGGGGCACATCCAATAACTGAAGATCTCTATTCTCGATGCTAACGCGCAAGAATTAAAGAACGATTACCCGATTTCAGTCGTTCTCGAAATAGCGGAATAATGAGCATATACGGCCCAGGTAGTTCCAGCGCAAGCGCAGAACAGGACGGCTCCGGCGCATGCACACACGCAGCGATTGCAAGCTCTAAAACCCGTCATAACAGTTTGGGCCGAGGGGCGGGGTGCACTGCGCGGGGGTAGGGGGACCACGAATATTCATTCGGTGCCAACGCGAGCAACAGATATATGGAATACACCATGGCAGCGTCCGGGACGGTTCTGCGAATGTCAGTCTGCTCGGTCAACTTTAAGGGACATGCTACTGCCGAAGTTCGTGTGAACCTGACGCTGAACGGGGTATAGCAGAAGTCTGGCCTCACCAAGCATGTAGGGCAGAAGTCATGGTTTACATTATTCGATGACACTCCAATTAAAGTTCCAGCTGGGAATCTTGTTAAGTTCGTGACACAAATCGCCGACCCATCGAGCTCCTCCACCGTGGTGGCACTGTTAATCGAGCTTGATTTATGATGAATGCCGAAAAACTATATTCTCAGCTGCCGTCCAGGTCGGCTGACCCGGCATCTTTTAGGATGACCAGGATTGTCGAGATACAACATATTCTCCAGCATGAGGAGAGATACGGACCGGCCATGCAAAAAAAGTATAGGCGGGCTGTCAATGTCGTCGAGGGGATGAACACCATGCTAGCCTCAGCTTCCGTTGTGAGCGGGATGGGGAGTGTGTCTTTATTGTCAACAGTCGTTGCTGCGCCGATTGCGGTAGCCTTGAGTGCGGTCGCAACAGGGGCAGGCCTGCTTTGTATGACGAGCAGACTTGTGACCCGCAAGCTCGAGGCCAAGATTCGCAAGCACGACCGAATAGCAGTTCTTGCGAGGTCGAAGAAAAACAGTAACGACGTTAGCGTGTCGAAGGCAATAGCTGACAACGATATATCAGATAGTGAGTTCAAACTGGTCGTCGAAGAGATGGCCAGGTACCAGGAATTAAAGGGTGCGATCCGGTCCAAGGCCCACCCGCAGGTTTTGGGAGATGACGACGTAAAACAACGTGTCATAGCGGGCCGACGAGAGAAGGACTCTTCTCGCCCATCTCGGGACGTGATATGCTTGTTCGCGTGCCAGACGACGGGGGAGATCCCGCCACCATACTGCCTGGCAGTTCCATCGGCCTCACCCTACGAAGCATAACATTTTCGGCAAGATATATTTTTCCCCGTTCCAAGTACACCAGGCTGAGCTACGGGGCGAGCCCTTGGCCGGAAAGGGGAGTGGGGGCCGCGGCTTGCCGCGCGGCGCCCGCGGTTACCCCACTGGGAGAGGTACATTCGCCCCCCCCCCCCCTTGCTGCTCCATATATTACCTGTACAAGTACATGTACATGTTCAAGTACATGTACAAACTATATTCAGCCCTGAAATCAGAATAATCCTGATCTCATGCCAGGTCCTCGCCACACCAGAATCACATGGTCCCTCCCAAAAGTAATAGGATCAGTAATAATATTACTATTTTTATAATGGGCAACAACTCAATTCAACTCCCAGGTAACAGAAGAGCCAAAGATACAAACATACCTGGGGGCCAAACCAGGCAAATCGTAATTCCTATAAGGAGGAACCCCTACCGTTAATTTACGCCTTCACGTTCGCCCGACCAACCCCCCACTAATGAATGTACTGGAAAAGGAAATAGAAGAAATATATAATGTAAAGCCCTTTGGAGCTCAACAACGTTCTCGGGTATAATTTCGGGAAGAGGGCGAACATAATTCAAAATATTTTCTTAGTCTAGAAAAATCAAGACAGAAAACAAAAGTAATGATCTCCTTGTCAGTTAATAATAAACGAGTCAGCTCAACTGAAGATATATTAAATGAAGAAGCAACATTCTATGAATCCTTTACACATCAAGTAATACAGAACTGGATTTACTATAGGAATGAATGGCGTTTTTGTTGAATTTATCGGGGTATAAACTTGGAAAAGTCGCGGGAATACTGGACGAAGGCCGGAAGGCCTCGTTCAGTATTCCCGCGACTTTTCCAAGTTTATATCCCCGATAAATTCCACAAAAACGCCATTAATTCCTTATAATTCCAGCATTTGAAATAAATTCATCAATAATTATTTTAACTGCGCTTCACGGTTACAGAAAGCAGATCGGCGTGGGAGTTTACTGAGATATAAATTTTGGACAGAGACTTGCTACGGTCCTCAAATGTTAGGAAATTGTGTAAATCTTTTTGTGCTGGAATTATAATGTTATGTATATCGTTTTCTTATCTGACTATTGCGTTCAGCTATCGTCACGGATCTGGGGCCGTTTCACTAAACTTCGTAAAACTAAAAATGTTCGTAAGCGCAAAATTATATAATTTTCACATTAGCAATGATTTCTTGTACACAATTATTGGATTTATAGTTATCGAGTTTCCAGACGATCCTAAATTTGCGCTTACGAAAATTGTATTCGTACGAAGTTTAATGAAACGGGCCCCAGGTGCCTGTTTCACTAAACTTCGTAAAACTAAAATTCTTTGTAAGTGCAAAATTATATAATGTTCGCATTAACAATTTTTTCTTTTAAACAATTATTGGATTAATAGTTATCGAGTTTCCAGACGATCCTAAATTTGCGCTTACGAACATTTTAGTCGTACGAAGTCTAGTGAAACTGGCCCCTGTAGAGTCTGCCTTGTGTAATTGCAGGACGTTTGCGGATCTATAGTGTGTCGCCCGCGCCGAGCACGGTGGTCACTGGGTGCGTAATCCAGGCTGCACCCCGCATGGATGGGACGGAGTGTGGGGACCGCATGGTACGTGAATACTGAACCACGTTGTTGTTGTTTATTTTATAAATACAGTGGAACCACTCTAAACCGGACACCAATAAAACACCGGTGATCTTATTTTTTCTTGGTATGTTTCTTGGTATGTATCTCGGGTGACGACAATGTATGTTCGTGATCGCATAGCACACACCTGTGGCTCAGAATGATCAAATGCCTGATTTACAGTGAAACCTCTCTAAGCCGGACACCCTGTGGATCTCCCAGGGTGTCCGGTTTAGACAGGTTTCACTGTATGTCATATAAACTGATCCAATAGATTACAGATCTATGAACATGCTCACGAAACTGGTGTCGTAAAATAGAGATCAAGACACCCAAAGGAGACCCATGAACCCACGTAAAGCAGACACTAAAGAGATACACAATGATATGTGTCCGGTTTATGGCGGTTTCACTGTAATTTACGTTACCGATTTGGAATTCCATGTATAAGTTCTCGATTTCCATTTTTCCATAGCCAGTTACTGCATGATCGCCATATTGCAGTTTTAACTATTTGTATACCCCGACCATGTAGCATAAGAAAGGGAGTGGAATAAATGATGTTTATATTGGAAGTAACCTAATATACCTGAAGTAGCCTAATATACGTTTTTGTCTTTATTTGTTCACCTTTGACCCGAAATCGCTGCCTCTGATTGGTCAGTCTCAACAGTAAATTCAAGATGGAGGCGGATTTTCAAATCTCAATCGCTGTCGATTCAACTGAATTGTGTTCAATTTTGTTTACAGTATAATTATGCGAAGTAACAAACGACAAGGACATGTCCATTATGATTTTAATGCGTATTATGACAACTGTGTCGTCTAAAGCCAGCCAATATGGAAGGTCATCGTAAATAAATCGGGCGATTAATCAGACACAATACCAAAGCAACCTAACGTGGACGTCGCCATTTTGCTTTGAATGACGTCGCTAGTAACTGGTAAAGACGAGATTGTAATGTGTTTAAGTCGTGATACTGTCTTTAATCGACTATAAAAAAAGGTATAAATAAAAATAAAAATAAATCGATGCCACAAGTAGACAGTCTTTGACGTGATGTCGTGTTAGTTATCGCGTCCAAATTATCTCGCCTACTCTTGATCAGTTGTTAGTAAGACGTCTTGACGCTATTAATATGTAGTTAAGAAGACTTATAGAGAATAGTATGTCAGTGCCGTGAATGGGAAAGAAATATCTGGCAAGGCTTAGGAAACGGGATGGGCGAGGCTCTGCCGAGCACTTCCCGTTTCCGTGCCGCGCCAGATAGTTTTCCCAATTTCAATATATTGTTGCAAAAATGTTATAATGTGTTGATAGCAGGACAAATCTGAAGTTGTTATGCTCCCCGATTTTTTTTTTCGGGGGAGCATATTGTTGCTGCTTTGTCCGTCCGTCTGGCGTCGGCGACACACTTCGGTTAAGGTTTTTAGTCAAGTCCATATCTTCAATACTATTAGGCCTAGAGCCACCAAGCTTGCACACATTAATCACCTTGCAGTGTACATCTATAACCACTATCAAATATGTGACCTTGACCCACTTTTTTCCACTTAAATTACTTAGTTATTTCCCCTTGGTTAAGGTTTTTAGTCAAGTCTCTATCTTCAATATTATTAGGGCTAGAGCCATCAAACTTGCACACATTGATCGCCTTGCAGTGTACATCAATAACCACTGTCAAATATGTGACCCTCATGTGACCTTCACCCACTTTTCCTCTTAAATTACTTAGTTATTTCCCTTCCAGCTTACATGGGGTGGGGTCGGGGTGGGTGGGGGTGAGGGGTACGAATGAAAATAAATTAACAGAGCAAGAGCATAGCAATAACCCAATTCAACTCCCAGGTACGTGACTAAAGAGCCAAAGATAAAAACGTACCTGAGGGCCAAATCAGGCAAATCCTGATTCCTATAAGGAGGAACCCATACTGTTAATTTACGCTGTCTCATTCGCCCGACCACCACCCACCCGTGTTTTGCAAAAAAAAAAAGATGTGATTTTTATTTTTTTTAACGACATTATGCATTGCAGCCGGCGCCATTTGAGCGAGTAGTCGGCTAAATCGCCGGCAGCCAGCGCTTACGGAGAGCTCTGTATATACACATTTGGGTTTAGTGATGGCTTTGCATTAGTAATTACTTTACTTTCAGTTGAATGAAGCACAAATCTGCGTTGTCTGGAATATCTGCAGGCGATATTCATCACTAATTCTAGTTCGTTCTGGTCAATGTTGTAATTAGCCCAAGTGTTGGGATATAATATTTTATCCCGTCAACACAGTGCGTATGTGCCGTGAAACACGGTGCCGTGAAACATTTTTGATATCCAGTCAATACTATTTTTGCATTTTACAGCCATTTGTATGTGTTGACGGGATAAATAGAATAGTATGTTAGTGCCGTGAATGGGAAAACATATCTGGCGCGGCACGGAAACGGGATGTGCTCGGCAGAGCCTCGCCCATCCCGTTTCCTGAGCCTTGCCATATATTTTTCCCACTCACGGCACTAACCTACTATTCTCTATATACACGACAGTCTGTAACAGTTGCTGCCAAATGCGTATCGCTGTAAAAGTATACAGCAATAATTAAATGCTTACCTCACAGGGAAGTTATACTTACTTGGAGTGCTCAATGCACATGGCTCAAATGATGTGAAGGTTGTAAGTACCTGTCCGTTCGTGTCGAGTGCATAAAAGAGGCAGATAGAGCACATGGGCTTCTGATGTAAACAAACCGCTCGTGTGTAACGAAATCCGGGAAAGCTGGTTCCGTGGTGAGTTATAATTGTGTTATATCAATAGGTCAGAACTGGGAACCAGGTGATAAAATACGTAAAGGTTAAAAGCGTAAAGTAGCATCACACACAACATTAACAAAAAATTTATGTGTGGAGAATTAGCTCTTTGCGTATTCAAGTGAATAAATTGAAGAGTATTTTAAGACAAGATGTCTGCGCCCATGAAATGTCATGAACAGATTTGGAAATAGTTGCATTTGCAGTGTTTTTGTTATCAGGCAAAGGTTGGCAATTGTTGCGTCTCACTTTCAAGTGACACTGACGCTCGAATGAACACTATTGTGTTACGTTTTTGTGTCTAAAGCGTACTACACTCGCTGATTTTACTTTTAGTTTTACAAAATTAATGGTCAATGGATTATTGATTGACTTCATTAATAAATAGCGAACAAATGATAACAAAAAAATAACAAATTTAAACATTCACTTATTTTTTTGTGCTTTTTGCATCTCAACTAAGTGAATAATTGTTCAACTCTATTACAGTAGCGTAAACATTTGTCGGGATTACCCCCAGTGCCCCACGTCGGGAATTTTCGTAAACCGCATTTGTCTCTAATCACGGAAACTTTCACGATCAGTTTCCCAGACATTTTTTGCAGAAGACACCTATGTTAAATGGAGAAAAATATTCCACATCGCCCTTGGTCATGGAAGGTTTTAATCAAAATTGTTAGAATACCTTCAAAATGTTGTATTTCAGCTATTATAGTCCCACTTTTGTCCACTCATAAACATCATTATTGAAAAAGATTTACAAAGCATGGTTCTGTCAGTCTGCATCACTGGATTCTTTCGCCATTTTGAGCAGTCAAAGTCATATAAACACAGACTGGTAGCTGTCAAATTACCAGAATAGAGCTTCTCATTATAGACTTATAGTGGGGGGTCTTATATTAAAAACAATAAAAAACTAACACAGAATTATATTTGATTACACAGATGTAGATATAAACTCTGTGTTTTTAATAGAATTTATTGTTCTGTGGATCAGAATAATAATCTACAGTTTGTTTGTAGATTGTTATTATTATTATCTTGTTGCTGGTATAAATCCTGCCTGTAGTGTGCACTATAATGAATATGGTAAAATAGCATGTACCACAAATGAAAATTAAATGTGATCTGAAAGCATCTTGCATTATGATTATTAGCCTTGTGATAATATTATTGTCATTTATGACTGGCAAAGGAAATGGTGGAAAATTGTTTACTGTACACTCCTCTGATAAGTTAGATAACCATTTTTTACTCTGACCCGATGGTGCGCCACACTACAGGATGAGAATAACCCAACAAGAAAAATCTAGAGTCTAAGGTCACAGTCTATTTTCTACAAGCACCTGGATGATACATTAACAAAATGGACGACATGGAAACAAGCAGGAATTTTAGATAAATCTGGTTTCACAGCACTTTTACGATAAGTTTATTGTTTTAAAAAGTTTTGAATAATTGTTTTTGTATGCTTATAGCTCCAGTAACTGGCCAACGAAGGCTTATTATCCAGAACCTAGGTATATCCACTGTACATTATTTTCACTACTCAGTTTGAAAATCACTGTGTATTTTCACTTTGCTGTGCTATTGTGTACTCCCATTTTTGATAATCAATGCGTATTGAGCTAAAATAATCGCGTAAAATACGCCAATGAATACGCACCTTATCTGGAGCCCTGCTGTTATTGAATCTTTGTTTTGCATACAACACACGTCTGAACGCCGAAGTGGGTGGCAGGTGGGAGCACGCGATGGGTAATTTAACGATCGGGGTTCATCCTTACCGGAATCCCGACTGGAGACCTGGTTTGGCCCTCACATACGTCTTTGGCATTTTGTATGTGACAGTTGAATCTGGTTATACCACTTATAAGAGTAATCCTACCGGTATTACTTTTAAATAGGGGAAGGGGCCAAGTGACTTTGGTGCGGTATGGACCTGGCACCAGGTCAGGTTATTCTAATTTCAGGGCTGAATATGTTGTATCTCGATGTAAATATTCCGTTCTGATTTTGGGATTTTCCTCCCAATGCAGCAGGTTAAAACTGGATCGAACCTGTTTGCCCGGCCTTACATGACCTTAGCTGTTGATAGGCCGTTAAACACCAATAAACAAACTGAAGGTCAAGGTCACTGAGGACTTATGTTTACCTTGTTTGTAAGGCAAAAATGTTAAACAATTTTATTTAATAATTTTCATGGCTGCCAGGGAATTAGCTTAGTGATAACAATGCCCTTTTTTGTCAGCGAGCTACCCATCTGTGAGACATGTCGGTGCCAGCAGAGGATGTACGGAAGCAGGAACTACGGAAGAAGATTGAGTATCAGGTGAAATGTGAAGAGCGAGCCCATCAGATAGTCGAGCGACTCATAGATAACCCTGTGTCCGAGGAACTGTTAATCGACTCGGTGAGTCCATCTTCCCTTCTATTGTGTAGATGCGCAAAGGGAATTTCCATTTTTGATCAGATTCCCGGGTTATGAATTATGTCCCCCTTTTGAATTCAACATTTCGCAATTTTTGCCTCGTAATTCATACTATTTCTCAATCGTAATAGTTGAAGGCTTGATACTTGGTATGTAGCTTCTTTATGATGTGTATATGTGCAAAGTGAACTTCCATTTTTTATCTGACCCCTGGGTCATGGATTATCTCCCCTTTTGGACTCAATAATTTCGCAATTTTACCACGTTTGCTAAGCGGTAGGTGACACATCCTTCTACAGTTGCTAGTTATTTCTGCCAATTTCAGCTACATATAACATTGATCAAGTTCTAAAATGTGGCTGTGACTGGAGAAATGGGGCTTAAATGCGACCCAGGGGCGGTTCCAGCATTTGGGGAACGGGGGGGGGGGATTGTCTAGTTGTGAAGTTAACTCTTGCAATCCACTCCCATACCGTCCGTAGCTAGGTACAGGAGTAATTGCAAGAGTACTGTTCGCAACTAGGGGGTTGTCCTATTTTCGAGCTCTTCGAAATGCACTTTCCTGTGTTTTACAGCATTTAAATTCAGCCTCCAACTGGTGGTAAACTGTGATCTATGTAAACTCTGTGGCTGAACGGGATAGGGGGTTGCAACCCACAGCCTACAGCCTTGGAGCTCAAACAGTTCCCTCGTGCCACAGCACACGTTTACCCACAGCTGGACATGGTCAAACCTTATATTTCTGTGAATTGCAGGTGAGGTACATCAGCCCTAGTCACTATGGTGACATCACCGAGGAGCGGGCCATCTCGAAACTCTGTGGCTACCCACTGTGTCCGAACATACTGACCAATGTAAGTCCACATCACTGGTCAGTTTCTCAATGGTGGTTTTGTATATACATGCTCCAGATAAGGTTCGTTTTGGCGTATTTTACACACTTATTTTAGCAGAATACACATTGATTATCAAAATTGGGAGTATAAAATACTCACAGCAATGTGAAAATACACATTGATTTTCAAATTGAGTAGTGAAAATACTGTAATAAAGTTGAAAATTTACTTGAGCTGCAAAAAGCTTTTTAAATTTGATTTATTGTTTATCATTTATTTCCTATTTAATAAGGAAAAAATAAATAATACATTGTAAAAGTAAAATTATTAAATATGCATTGAATTTGAAATCTGCTGGTATAATACTCTGTAGCTACAAAGTTCCTTATATAGCAGAGCTCCAGATAAGCTGCATATTTGCGTAAATACCCAATTAAAATTGCCAAAAACCCAATTGAAATCAGAAGTAGTGAGTATCAAAAAGCAATGAGTACAATTGTGGTACCTTTATCATCTGCAGAAAAAAATAAAAACATTAAACAGACCATATAGCATATTTTTCTTATTATTTTTCCATGAAAACACATCTTGGTATTTCATTAGAATTGTCTCCAAGGAGGCAATTCTAATGAAATGCCAAGATATGTTTTCATTTCGAAACAAACAATTCAATAATTGCTGTCTGTTGTTGTGTAAACAGTAGTGTGATTTAATTTTACCCAATTAAAATTTTGAAATACCCAATTGCTGCAGAAATGATGGAGTAACAATACTCAATTACTAATTCCTTATCTGGAGCCCTGTATAGACAATCTTACATGAGTGATGATTTTATATCATATTGTCTATAGTTTACTGATTTCATAAAGTTTTGTTTTTTTTAAATAAATCATTGATCACGTTGACGGTTCATTGTTTTTACATCTTCAGGCTTTAAAATGCTAATTTCTTCTATTAACCCTGAGACCGCTACTCACAACAATTGTTATCTGCTGTTGCTTTTATATCTTGCCTTATTTCTCAATAAAAAACATGGTTTGACAGCACTTCAGAATCATTTCCAATAAGTTTCAAACCATGTTTTTTATTGAGAAATAAGGCAAGATATAAAAGCAACAGCAGATACAACAAAGCCTGTTGTAAATTATTCTAAAGTGCTGTTAAAGCATGTTTTTGATGATAAAAATGGAAAATAGAAAATAAACAGCAGACGACAACAAACATAAGATAGCGGTCTAAGGGTTAAAATTGGATTGAGCTATAAATAAATTTCTAAATATGTATAAGGTATTTTAATTTTAGCAGAACATGTTTACCTTTATAGCAGGGGAGGGGGGGGGGTGCGAATCATTTACCATTTATCGTGTGCACGTTGATGTAGTATCCTACCACTGAGCAATGTTTTACTCACTGTCTTGACTGTCTCTACTTAGTACACAGGTGGAAGACTCGGGACCTATGATACCAAAAAAATGCCTATTAAAAAAATCCCATTACCCCACCCACTTGGTCTCGTACATTACCATCTTCTATGGAAGATGGTACTGTACGAGACGAAGTGGGTGGGGTAATGGGATTTTTTTTAATAGGCAATTTTTTTTGGCTTACTTAGTTATACTGGTCTTCCGGCATCCACTGGTGGAAGACTCGGACCTATGACACTAAAAAACTGCCTGTTAAAAAATCCCATTACCCCACCCACTTGGGTGGGTGGGGTAATGGGATTTTATAGGCATTTTTTTGGTGTCATAGGTCCGAGTCTTCCACCTGCGCCGGCATCATGTTTATTATGCCCCACCACGATAGTGGAGGGGGAATTTAGTGCTACCTTTGTCCGTATGTCCCGTCCTTCCGTCTGTCCGTCACCAACCTTGTAACTCGTAAAGCTTTTAAACAGTACTAGCTATAGACCTGAAACCTGCTCTGTAGCTTCCTTATGATGAGTAGTGTATATTGATTTTAAATTTGATTCCCAGGTCATGGATTATCTCCCCCTTTTTTATTTAGAATATTTCCCAATTTTGCCTTGTAACTCGTAAACTTTTAAACCATACTAGCTACAGAGCTGAAACTTGGTATGTAGCTTCCTTATGATGAGTAGATGCGCAAAGTTTATGTAGATTTTTTATTCGACACCCGTGTCATGGATTATCTCCCTCTTTTCAACTTAGAGTTTCCCAATTTTGCCGTTTGACTCGTAAAACATTTAAACTGTACTAGCTACAGACCTGAAGCTTGGTATGTACGGTATATTAAAAACGTAATAGCTACAGACCTCAAACTTGGTATGTAGCTTCCTTATCATAAGTAGATGCGCAACATTTATTTAAATTTTGTATTCATCCCCCGCTTCATGGATTATCTCCCCCTTCTCGACTTAGAACTTTGCTATTTTCTCTTGTAACTTGTAAGCTTCTAAACGTAGTAGCTGGAGGCTTGATGCTTTATCGTGTGTAGATGCAGAGAGTGAATTTCTATTTTTGCTTTGACACTGAGCCATGTATTATCTCCCCCTTTTGGACTTGAAATTATGCCTCGTTTATTATCAAAGGAATATGTGGGGAATCTGTGTTCTATGAACACATTTTCTAGTTGCTTTGACACTGAGCCATGGATTATCTCCCCCTTTTGGACTTGGAATTATGCCTCATTTACTATCAAAGCAGTGTGTGGGGAATCTGTTCTATGAACACATTTTCCAGTTATGAGTATTATATGAGCTGCTAAGCCTACCGGTAACTGAGAAAAGGTACGCTAAAAGCTTAGAACAATTGTGGGCATGACTGGATAAATGTGGCTTATGAGTTTTGCGATCAATGCAAGTCCAGTAGCCTATTTCACCAACATTGCAAAGTATACTTACCGGTATATAGCAAAGTATACGTTGAGGGAGAAATATTCAATTTAAGGATAAATTTATTAATTTTTATTATACTGAATTTATTACATTATCACATCCATTTTGGCTGTGATAATGTAATAAATTCAGTATAATAATTCTGCATACTTTAATCATCAAATATATGCAGTCGTTAGTTCCATAATTATGAAATAATGCATTTCGTGAAAAATAAATGATTACTCCCTCAAAGTATACTTTGCTAGAAAAGTATACTTTGCAATGTTGGTGAAATCGGCTACAGATCAGCCTGTGCATCCATACAGTCTGATCAGGATCTGCACTGTTCGCCATTCCCTGATCTGGATGTACACGGGTCGCAAAATAGCCATTAACCTCATTTCTCCAGTCACAGCCACATATTAGATGCAACAAATAGAAATGGTTTTGTACATTTCAGATTCCCAAACAAAAGTATTTCATATCTACTAAGACAAACAAGGTGTACGATATAGAGAAAAGAAAGGTATGTCTATTATCGCACCTGCTTTAGCAGAATGCGCATCTATAGTCGCCGTTTTTTTTCCATCGTCGTCCGCATCGTCTTTGTCCAAAAGTATTTTAGACAAGCAGGCGACGCGACATTTGAGAAACAAGCATTTCTTACTATAAATACATACAATCAAATAACCTGTCCTAAATAACTACATAATTAAATTAATTCCTACCATATTACCATTGCGACAAAAATACAATAATACATGTGAGCATTTGGAACACACCCATGCCACCGTTAAAATGACATTGACCTTTTTTACTTTCATTTTTTTGTGGAAACACTTAACCATTTTTTGTATCAAAAAGTTTCTTCATCATTGTATAATGTTAATGTTATTTGATGAATTGCTTCAATGTTTAGACACATGTAAACATTTGGAATACACTCGTGCTGCCATTACCTTCACATTTTTGCGGAAACACATTTTTTGTGTCAAAAAGTTTGTACAAGTTTCTTCATCATCATATAACATTAATATTACTTGATGGATTGCTTCAATATTTGGACACTTGATACATGTAAGCATTTAGAACACACACACATGCACCATTAACATGACCTTCACCTTTTTTACCTTTACATGGTTGTGGAAGCACTTAGCCATTTTTTGTTGTGCCTACTTTAGCAGAAGGTCACTTTTTCTGTCGTCGTCCGAAATGTCAAAACGTTTGTACCAAGCTTCGTAATCATGGTATAACTTTAATATTACTTGACAGATTGCTTCAATATTTGGACACTTGATACATGTGAGTATTTGGAACACACTCGTGCCGTTATTAACATGATTTTGACTTTTTTACATTCACATTTTTGCAATAGTTCCACGTGCCCTGTACCGTACGTCATAAAATTCAACGTAGATCGGTCAGTCGATGCACCCCACGCCAAATTTACGTTCATTGTGTCACATACACTGTTTACAGGTTGAGTAATAAAACAGTTAGTTCATGGTGATTCGGGGAACAGTCAAAACATATTGCCCCTCGGTGCTGTGGACTATAGTGCCTCGGGTCCTCCACAGCACCGAGGGGCAATAGTTTTGACTGTTCCCCGAATGACCATGATATAACTGTATAATATCTTTCATGGTGGCTGGCACCATATCAGGAGACTGTTCCCAGGGCTGGAAATTATTATAATTTACGTGCTAAAATACATACACAATGCATCTCATCAATGAGGTACATGTCTGAAAAGGGGCTTATGGGATTTGTGACCAGTGTACCTCCAGATACACTTCTCTAGCCTGATAATAATGTAAATTGTAATGTAAATAGAGAATAGTAGGTTAGTGCCGTGAATGGGAAAAAATATCTGGCAAGGCTCAGGAAACGGGATGGGCAAGGCTCTGCCGAGCACATCCCGTTTCCGTGCCTCGCCAGATATTTTTTCCCATTCATGACACTAACCTACTATTCTATTTATCCCGTCAACACCTACAAATGGCTGTAAAATGCAAAAATAGTATTGACTGGATATCAAAAATGTTTCACGGCACCGTGTTTCACGGCACATACTCACTGTGTTGACGGGATAAAATGTGTATTGCATGTTAGAAGCATGACTGGTGTTTCATTGATGGACTGGTGAACAGTGCAGGTCCTGATCAGTCTGTGCGGATGCACAGGCTGATCTGGATCTACACTGGTCGCAAAACCCATAAGTCCCATTTCTCCTATCACAGCCACTTTTAGTGGCCATCTGTTCTGGGTGTCATATCAGAGAGATTTTACCATATGAGCCGCGTCGCAAGAAAACCTGGATCTACACTGGTGACAAAACCAATGTCTCCAGTCACGGCCAAATTTATATTGTGTGTTAATCGTGTCTGTTTATGTTGCAGAATTACTGCAGCGGAAACTGCTACCAGGTCTCGCTTCACATGGAGAAACAGATCAGTAATGCTCCGTTATGGAGCAGGAAGGACAGCTCTATCAGGCCAGCAGAGTTGCTGCCCTTGGATCGTAAAATGTAAGTCCGATGAAAATGCTGTGTGTTTGCCAACAGTCCAGCAGAGCTCCAGATAAGATTTGTGTCTAAAGAGTATTGTACCCCCTGATTTCAAATTAAATGCGTGTTTATTTTTGCAAATGGATTATTGATTTTCTTCATAGCGGAAGGCGAGACTATAGTCGCATGACACAGACCTTTTTTACCTTCAAACTTTTGCTGAAACACTTAGCCATTTTTTTGCGTCAAAAAGTTTGTACAAGCTTCGTCATTATGCTATAACTTTAATATTATTTTACGGATTGGTTCAATATTTGGACACTTGATACATGTACGCATTTGGAACACGCTCATGCTGCCATTAACATTACCTTGACCATTTTGACCTTCACATGGTTGTGGAAACACTTAGCCATTTTTTGATGTCAAAAAGTTTCTTCAACCGGGACCCTTTTTGTATTTTAAACATGCACTTCTCGACAGTTTTTGTGATGCTTACTTTAGCACATGCCCATGATCATGTTACGGTCAAATGCCTCGGTAGGCGGAATTCTTGTTATTAAATACGGAACAAATGATCAAAACAAATTTATACATTCACTTATTTGAGTGAGTTACTTAACGGTAATCACTTATTTATACTGTAATTCAGTTGAAAATGTACTTAGTTGAGATGCAAAAAGCGCAAGTAAGTACATTTTAAACTTTATTATATACTCAAGTGAACAAGTCTTGTCCCCTTTTATAATTTCATATTTTGAGATGAATTGATGGTGTATAATTATAAAATTATACACACAAGATTGCACGGGATATCCATTTGCGATGCCCGGGTTTCATTGAATTAATTCACCTGTAACGGCACGTGCGCCACGAAATTGACGTTTTATCGTTTTGGCATGTACGAGGTGCTCGTGCAGTATTCACTTCGATATTATTGTCCATTACGAAGCATACAAGTCTGCCAAGTAAGAAAAACATGAAAAAACTCTAGGAGTGCTGTAGGCAGCATTTCAGACGTAAGGTGATTAACGTCATGCCGACGTTAGGAGAAAATTTAAAAGAACGCGCAATAGGCATGTTGGATGCTGGGGCCCGACAAATTGATGTCGCACGTCATTTTGGGGTCCATCCGAGACAATTCGACAATTGAGGGTGAAATTCCGGCGAACAGGCTCCGTCAAACACTTGCCATGCAGTGGGAGACCACGTGGGACGTCACGACGTCAAGATCAGTACATATGAACTTCACACTTGCGTAACAGGGTAGAAAATGCTGTGTCAACGTCGAGAAGGATTTTAGGGAGAGCCGGTCGTCACGTTAGCAGAGCCACCGTCAAAAACCGGCTGAGGGATATTGGCGTCAGAGCGCGGAGACCATACATTGTACGTTGGGCCTATCCTATCCTATCACGACGGAATCGGAACAATCGCCTTGTTTGGGCCAGAAATCATCTGCGATGGACTGTGAGAGACTGGAATAATTTTGTGTTCTCCGACGAATGAAGATTCAACTTGTCAACACACGACAGTAGGACGCGCGTATATCGACGCAAGAACGAACATTACGCCGATTGTTGTGTGTTATAGAGAAAGACAGGTACGGCGGTGGATCGAAGATGTTTTGGAGCGGCATAAGTTTTCACCACAAGACGCGTTTGGTGCCAATTGAAGGAAATTTGAACGCAGCCAAATACAGAGATGTACTGGCGCCAGTTGTTGTTCCGTTGTTTGACGTTAACCGTAACATGATGTTTCAGCAAGACAATGCCACAAGCCACACTGCTAACGCTACTACACAGTTCTTGGATAGACATAACGTGAATGTTCTTCAATGGCCAGCGAGAAGTCTGGATCTAAATCCTATCGAGCATCTATGGGACAACGTCAAACGTAAATTACGTCAACATCCACATCAGCCGAGAAACGTCAACGAACTTCAAGCGGCCGTTTTGGACGAGTGGGCAAACATTCCATAAGGAACAATTCGCGACCTTATCGACTCTATGAGGAGACGGTGCAACGCAGTGATTCGGGCTAATGTACTGACTTTTGTGAATTTGGGATTTCGATGTGTTCATTTGCCTAGCTGATATGGCATACACACGATTTTCATATCATAATGAACTTCATACCATTGCCATTACCTTCGTTAATGAATAAATTTCATATTAAAGTTGTGTTTTCTTTGTTTTCACCCACGATTAACCCACAAGCCGCAATCTAGTAGAGGGACAAGACTTTTTCACTTTTTCACTTGAGTATAGTATTTCCACTACTTAATTTGAAAATCAATATGTATTTTCACATTGCTGTGAGTATTTTTGATAATCAATGCATATTCAGCTAAAATAAGTGTGTAAAATACACCAATAAGCCCCTTATCTGGTGCTATGGTCCATAATGTACTTGGGCCATCGGCTTGAACAATACATTTTTCAATGTATTTACTTGTTCTGAACAGGGTCTACAATGTTCGCCAAACAGCCAAAGAAACTGCTACCCACAATACATTTAAATGTGCAACTAAGGAGCCAGAAGAGATTCATTAATGTAAAGTTGAACTAAACATCAAATTACTTTAAAATACTTGCAACATGAAATGCTAGTAAATAAATGTACCCAGACGTTGTCCCTTTTCTTGTGACTTTGTGATTATGAAATATCCTAAGCAAGGTCATTAATTATACCCCCCGCAACGAGTTGTGGGGGGGTATACTGGAGTCAGGTTGTCCGTCCGTCCGTCCGTCCGGGCACACATTAGGGTAATTATGGGGTAGGGGCGTGGCCTAAGACCATAGAACACAATGGAACTTATTCCGTACCCCGTAAGCCTATTGTGTCTTACGGGGTATTTCCTTTGATCTTTTATATAGCAAGTACCCCCTAAGGTCCGAAATGTAAGTTCGTCCGTCCGTCCGTCCGTCCGTGCGTCCGCGTAAACTTAACATCAGAGAAATATTGTTATAACTTCTATTTCCTTCATCTAAAATGCTTGATATTTCACACATGCATTCCTGTAAGGCTCTACTACCATGCTGTGCCAAATCCACGACCGTCCAACCCCCACGCAGATCCCAAGGTCAAGGTCAAATACTTAGTCCGTAAACTTAACATCAGAGAAATATTGTTATAACTTTCTATTTCCTTCATCTAAAATGCTTAATATTTCACACATGCATTCTGTAAAGGCTCTACACCATGCTGTGCCAAATCCACGACCGTCCAACCCCCGCAGATCCCAAGGTCAAGGTCAAATACTTAGTCTCTTTACAAAACTTAACATCAGAGAAATATTGTTATAACTTCATTTCCTTCATCTAAAATGCTTAATATTTCACACTTGCATTCCTGTAAGGCTCTACTACCATGCTGGGCCAAATCCACGACCATCCACCCAAACCCCGCTGATACCAAGGTCAAGGTCAAATACTTAGTCTCTTTACAAAACTTAACATCAGAGAAATATTGTTCTAACTTCTATTTCCTTCCTTCATCTAAAATGCTTAATATTTCACACATCATCCTGTAAGGCTCTACTACCATGCTGTGCCAAATCCACGACCATCCAAACCCCGCTGATACCAAGGTCAAGGTCAAATACTTAGTCTCTTTACAAAACTTAACATCAGAGAAATAAGTATAACTTCTATTTCCTTCATTGAAAATTCTTATTATTTCACTTGTGCATTCCTCTAAGGTTGTACTATCATGCTGTGACAAATCTATGACTGTCCAACCCCCGCTGATCCCAAGGTCAAGGTCACATACTTAGTCTCTTTACAAAACTTAACGTCAGAGAAATATGTATAACTTCTATTTCTTCATTGAAAATTCTTAATATTTCATATGCTGTGACAAATCCCCGCTGATCTCGAGGTCAACGTCACATACATACCGTATACCTCCAATTAACGTCCCCCCCCCCCCTCCTAATAAACGCCCCCCTCCCCCCAAATAAAAAAAAAAATATATTTACCAAACCTGACCGCCAATTTCAAACACAAATAATCCTTAAATCCATTATTTGTGTTTGAAATTGCCGGTCCTTGCCTTGGTAAAAAAAAAAAATTTCTTTCTTTTTTTTTTTTTTTTTTTTTACTGGCTAATAAACGCGCCCCCCCCCCCCCCCCCCCCCCCCCCCCCCCCCCCCCCCCCCCCCCCCCCCCCCAAATAAAAAACCAATGACCCGCCAATTTCACACACAAATAATCCTTAAAAAATCCTTATTTGTGTTTGAAATTGGCGGTCTTTGGTAATTTCTTCTTCTTTTTTTTTTCTTTTTTTCTTTTTTTTTACTGGCTAATAAACGGCGGCCCCCCCCCCTTTTGTAAAATGTAACGCCTCCGGGGGCGTTAATTCGAGGTTATACGGTAGTACTCTTTAACAATACATTTTTCAAGAGGAAAATCGGTTATAACTTCTATTTCCTTGCTCGGATCTGCTTCACATTTCACACACTCATTGCTCCAATGGCCCAACTACCCTGTGACAAATTCACGTTCATGCCGCTCGCGCTAATCCCAGAGTCAAGGTCACAAGCCCACACACTTGGAAATTTGTACATATTTTAGGGGTACCTGGGCCCACGCGGGGGGTATTCCGTAAGCCTCGCTTACTGACCAATCTAGTTTATACTGGAAATCAATTGTTTTATTGGCTGAGAATGGACACCTCCGCCTAGATTAATCAAACATTCTGAGTTTGAGCATAGCAAGGAGTACGTGCTCAAAAAGTAATATGAAACACGCCATGTGATTTTGTACCATCGGACATCTGCGTAATTTCATGAAATAGTTTACAAAATTTACAATAATTTCCATAAAATGACGTCAGAAGTTGAGTACATGAGGAATTATAGCACAGCTGAGGCTCGACCAATCAAAATTTCTGATTTGTGAATGTGACTGGAGAAATGTGGGTTAATGGTTTTGCAACCAGTGTAGATCCATTTGCATAGTCTAATCAGGATCAGCACTGTTCCATCAATGAAACAACCTGTTATGCTTTTAACAGGAAGACAGATCACTATCAAGCAGTAGGAGTGTGCTATTTGATCAGTAACCTATTTCATCAACATTGCAAAGTATACTTTTCTAGCAAAGTATACTTTGAGGGAGACATTTTCAATTTTATGACATTTATTAATTTTTATTATACTGAATTTATTACATTATCACAGCCATTTTGGCTGTGATAATGTAATAAATTCAGTATAATAAGTCTGCATACTTTTAATCATCAAATATATGCAGTTGTGAGTTTTATATGAAATAATGATATTCACGAAAAATAAATGATTACTCCCTCAAAGTATACTTTGCTAGAAAAGTATACTTTACAATGTTGGTGAAATCGGCTACAGGAGCTACACTGGCCACAAATGACATAGGCCCAATTTCTCCAGTCACAGCCACATTTAAACTATTTTTTTCCAGAGGAATTGTAGGAGATGAGGTGCTAGTGAGTGGGAGAGAGGAAATCACCTGTGAGGTGAAAAAGCTGGAGCACATTGAGAAATACCAATCCGCTCTACACCAAAGACAGGAACAAGCAAAGGCTGATAATGATAACACTAATGACTCGGCTGCTAGCTCTGGTAACAAACCTGAAGCTGAGTATGCTAAAGAGTCAAAATCTGAATCTGACTGCGATATAGAGTCAAAATCCTCAAGACATTCCATGGTGAATGCTACTAATAATGCTAATCAGCAGAGAGAACAACTGGTTAAAGATTCTAGTGAAACAGTACAAGCAGAATCGGAAAATACTTGTGTGTATGACCTTGAAAAGGCACTTGATGCCGTGAGTTTCGAGCAGGATAGAAATAATAAAGGGAACACTGTAAAACTCTCAGAAGCTACTGCTGTGAAAAATACTGACTCCGTAATTAGTGATGTATCGCAAAACTGTGAACCAGCTATCGTGATTGCTAAACGTGTACCTGATCCAGCAAAGGAGTTAATTACACATACACACCCTAGCAAGCAGATAGACACACACATTCCTCATGGCAATCATAATTCACAAGTCCAAATGAGTACATCTGTAGCGTCTAACCAATCTTCAAATGATGATGCACAAGTTCAAATGAGTACATCTGTAACGTCTAGCAAAACTTCAAAACCAAAGAGCCGTCACAATGAGACTGATCCGATGAAAGCTAAAACTGACCACCTTCTGCAACTGCTAAACAAGCGGAAGTCCTTGTTGTCCAAAATGGCTGACATTCAGCCTAGTGGAAACATTGCCAAACAATCTACAACGCAAGGTGACCTCGACCAACAAAGAGATGGCGAGCTTCAATCTAGACTTGGGAATAGTGAAGCTAAAACAGTGGATCCTGGAATGGACGATTCTGAACCTTGGGATACTGACAAGGCAGTGGTCATTACTAATGTTACTGAAAAGCCGTCTTTATTGACAGCAATGAAACCAATTGTTAGTGACAATAAAGACACAGACAGGGATATCAGCTGTAGATTAAAAGATGAACTTGTAGATACAAGTAAAGGTATTCAGACTACAGACTCCATATGTAAAACTGGTGATTCAGTTCGGAAACATCCCTCCAAGAAGACAGTCACGCAAAAACCGAAAGGTAGAATCATTTCCACGTTGGAGTTAATATGTCGGAGCCTGGAGGATTGGATTACAGTGGATACTGTGGAGTGTCTGGATGCAGGAGCTAAGGTGGAGGATGTATCGTGGAATCGGTCAGAGTTCAAGCAACAATACCAGACACTGGTGGCCAAGGTTGATGCACAGGAGCGCGACTTCAGCGACCTACTGGGTATGTGTGTCATAATTTGTGGCTGTGACTGGAGGATTGGGGCTTACGGGTTTTGAGGCCAGTGTAGCTCCTGATCAAATAGAACTATCCTGTAGCCTGAGAACGATCTATATTGCTTGTTATAAGTCTGCTGGAGGTTTCATTGATGGAATGGCGATCGGTGCAGATCTTGATCAGACTGCGGATGCACAGACTGATCTGGAGCTACACTGATCACAAAACCGATAAGCCCCATTTCTCCTGTCACAGACACATCTGGGGCCTGTTTCACTAAACTTAGTACGACTAGGAAGTTAAGTGTAAAAATAAAATGTACAACACAATCCGAATTAGCAGCCGATTAAATCTTTGCATGCTAGCGGTGAAAATAACATCCAACAAATTACGAGTATGTTTCTTATTTCTCTCTGTAAATATGTCTTGGAATTCGGACTCAATTCTAATGAAATTCCAAGACATATTCATGATATTTACGGGGAGAAATACAAGAAAATATGATGATTTTTTGTCAATGAATTGTCGGCTGGTATTTTTAACTATTTATAGCCCACACATTTCCCAGCATGCAAAGAGTTGAGGGATATATTTTATAGTGGATTTGGTCAGATTTAATGATCCCTACTTGTAGGTGGAAAATGGTGACATTTGTACAAACATGTTTAACGTACGAAGTTTAGTGAGGTGGGCCCCTATATTTATCATGTAATGTACCTCTCTATGCCTTGCGTATTTGCTTAAATACGCAATTAAAATTGCCAAAAACCCAATTGAAATCAGAAGTAGCGAGTATCAAACAGCAATAAAGAATTTGTGGTATACATTTATCATGCTGCAGAAAACAATAAACAGACCACAAATATAGCATATTTTTCTTATTTTCCATGAAAACAGATCTTGGTATTTCATTAGAATTGTCTCCAAGGAGACAATTCTAATGAAATGCCAAGACATGTTTTCATTTCGAAGCAAACTATTCAATAATTGCTTTCTCTTGATGTGTAAACAGTAGTGTGATTTTACTTTACCCAATTAAAATACCCAATTGCTTCAGAAATGATGGAGTGACAATACTCAATTACTAATTCCTTATCTGGAGCCCTGCACATCGACTGATACGTTTCTTGCATTGACTGGATACACAGATCTGGGTCAGTACTACCGGTACGTTCGATGATGTTTGTTTGATCAAACGGCGTCACATGGTGTTACCAAATGATATCAGTGTAATGATGTAATGTTCATCTAAAACCATGTTGCTTTTGCCAAGGACATTGTGTTTTCTCGGAAAACCCGGTGTGCCTATCACATGTTATGTTTACTTAGCAGGATGAAGTTGACGCATGTGCAGCTCGTTATCTTACAAATTGAATACCAGTTGACGCATATGCGTCACGCTATCTTGCAGGATTAAGCGATGTAGCGAATTCGCGCCTATTTGAAAATGGCAAAAATGCAATATTCATGATGTATTGAAGGTACATGCCCACTCAGTAGGCACACAATGTTCTTTATACCAGTCATCATCTGAGACATTTTCTGGCAAAATAAACATTACTTCACCAAATACCCCATGTATTGATTGGCATTATTCTACATTTTATATCAGACGCAACTTTCCACACTGATATCAGGGGCGATAAAATTTTAACGGCCATTACTATTTATAAAAATAGCCTGATACCGACGCGCGTCTCTATCAGTAAAATACATATTACTAAATGATTCTATCTGTATAGCGGGCACTCAGAATCTTTAGAACAACTAGTAGTGTGAGAACTCTGGCGCAAGAGCGACTGGCCATTTGTTTAGCAAAAACAGCTAAAATACAATATTAATGGTGTTATAATATTAAGAATATGACACAGAACATGTATATGTTTCTTGCATAAAAGTAGTCCATCCTATCTAGTATCGAGAAATGGTTAATCTTGTTACTACAAAAACAATCGTCCAAATATAGCGAGAAGTAAAAAACTAATAGCGTGAGAACTCAAGTGCAAGTTTTGCCATGATTGGCTTGTGAACAATTGTGAACAATTGTCCCAGTATCTCGCTTGAATTTAAAGGCAAATCAGGTAAACATAATAGATTAATACGTTATATAAGCAGTTACCCATATATGTATATGTCTCTCCGTTTGCCCATGCTCTAGCTGTCTAGCATACAGCATTATTTGATAAATAGAATTCCATGCTATGACCTTTTCATTTAAAAAATTTCAGACTCTGTTCAGAAACGGTTGGAATTCGTTGGCGAGCCTTGCCTGATAAACTTGATATCAAAAGACACTATCCTGATATTCTCTATATCATACAGTTATGTATTTTCAAATAATTCCAACTCAAAATGATTTGCATATTTTGAACATTTTCATTGGCCGCAGTGGATGTTGGTAGAGTATGAGTATCTTAACAACGAATCCTCAAGGATTCATATCTCAACCCATTTCATGCTGAGGATTAATAATTTCTTTAAATATGCTTAGAAGTATATGTCGCGACCACCATTTGAACCGTCTCATCGAGACGGTTCAAATGAGTGGTCGCAATTTATACTTTCATTGAGAAATAACAAAAATAAAATATTTAAAAAAATTGTACCTGTAAATGTGTGTTCTGCATGTAATGGGTTAACAGTGAACCTTACTGACATCACACCTGAGGCCAAGTGGTCCAATGTTATCTGCAAATCATTGCATCGGTCGGAAAATTAACATACCACAGTCCATTCCAGTTATGTAGGGTTGAAAGGGTTAAGAATGAGCTTGGCATTGCGAGTTGGGCATTACGAGTTGGCATTGCCAATAGACATTGATAATCGGGGCAAGAATAACACATGCGTTGTGTATAGGTGAGGAGTCGCTAGACGATGGCCCCAGCCAACCCACTGCCCCGGCCCCTCATTTCGAAGTCCTTAAACAGGAGACTGAGGAGGATACAGCCAGGGTCAATGAGTTCATCAAGGGCTCGTTTACGTACAAGGTCCAGGAAAGGGCCACGGCAAAGGTATTTTTTAGAATGTTGTCTAGTTGTTATGAAGGTACATGTAGTTCTTTTAATTGAGACAAACCATGTGATTTTGCATCTATTAACAGATTAAGACAACGTGCGATTTTTGATGAAAAATAAAAAATTTAATATCTTTCAAATATGACATAAAACGTTGATGACATTTTCTCAATCAATAAATACCAATTGGTCAGACAATGAAACAGCCAATAAACAATCAATCTACCAATCAATCAGACAATCTTTATCAGGTTATTCTAATTTCAGTGCTGAATCTATAAAAAAATTGATGTAAATATTCCATTCTGATTTTGGGATTTTCCCCCCAATGCAGCAGGTTAAATATGGGAATCGAACCCGTTGGCCCGGCCTTAAACGACCTTAGCTGTTGAGTACCAATAAATCGATCAATACAATCTAACAATTACTGCTCTAATACTAGTAAATGAACCAATCTATCAATAATTATACCAATCAACCTGCGAATAAGCCAATCCATCAGCCAATCAATCGATCAACTATTCAATCAGTCTATATTGACAGCAGGATGATGGCACCAGCAAGCTAGTCCTGCCCACAGATACGACCTGTAGCCTATTTCATTAAAATTGCAAAGTTTACTTAACTATCAAAGTATACTTTGAGGGAGTAATCATTTATTTTTCCCCGTAATGCATTAGAACTAACTACATTGTACTGCGTGTATTTGATGATTAAAAGTATGTAGAATTATTATACTGAATTTATTACATTATCACAGCCATTTTGGCTGTGATAATGTAATAAATTAAGCATAATAAAAATTAATAAATTTCTCCTTAAATTGAAAATTTCTCCCTCAAAGTATACTTTGCTAGATAAGTATACTTTGCAATGTTTGTGAAATAGGCTACAGGTGTTGATGTAAAATTTAATCCTCCTTAGACATATCAACCAACCTATCAACCAATCAATCAATCAATCAACTAACCTTATCCAATCAATCTAAACATGTGGCTGTGACTTGAGAAATGGCGCTAATGGGTTTGGTGACCAGTGTAGATCCTGATCAGACTGTGCATCTGATCAGGATCTGCACTGTTCGACATTCCATCTATGAAGCACCTTGAGGTCTTGCTTCTAACAAGCTATATAGATCAGTATCAGGCTACAGGAGTGTATTTGATCAGGAGCTACACTGGTCACAAGTCCCATCTGTTCCAGTTTCCACATACATATTTATTATAGGAATGAATGGCCTTTTTGTGGAATTTATCGGGGTATAAACTTGGAAAAGTCGGGGGAATACTGGACGAAGGCTGGAAGGCCTCGTCCAGTATTCCCGCGACTTTTCCAAGTTTATATCCCTGATAAATTCCACAAAAAGGCCATTAATTCCTTATAATTCCAGCATTTGAAATGTGTTTATTTTCCGTTTTCTTAAGAATTATTTTAACTGCGCCTCACGGTTACGGAAAGTAGTTCGGCGTGGGAGTTTAATGGGATATAAATTTTGGACAGACTTGCTACGGGTTAATCAAATGTTAGGGAATTGTGTAAATATTTTTGTGCTGGAATTATTGCAGGATGGTGGGAGCAGTAAGCTAGTCATACAGATAGTAGATGCAGTTTCCACTGTCCTATCAATCAATCAACCAACCAACCAATCAATCAATCAATTTTACTCAATATATATTGACAGCAGGATGGTGGGAGAAGTAAGCTAGTAATACTGATAGTTGATGCAGCATTCACTCCTAGCAATCAGGGGATGGGTTGTGGCCTAGGGGTTAGAACACCTGACTTCCAATCCGGAGGTTGTGGGTTCAAACCTCGCCTATGGCATCGAAAAATACTTTCATAGTATTTCCATCCCACTGGTCTGTCAGATGAGACTTTAATCTGTGGTCCCATCTCTATATGACCCTAGCTGTTGGTGGGACGTTAAACTCATTCACTTTCTTTCTTTCTCCTAGCAATCAATCAATCAACTATTCAATCAATCTATATTGACTGCAGGATGATGGGGGCAGTAACCTAGTCCTACCCACCGTGGACAGATACGACCAGTTGTTGATTCGACAGAGGATCGTGCTGGATCGCATCAGTAAAGTGTATGTACATATATAGACCACCGATCTTTTGGGCTATGCCTTGTACAATAGAAAAGGTGGTACAAAGATGGTTGAAAAGTTGCTTATCACATTAAAAAATACTATGCAAATTAAAAACATGTTGTCATCTTGATGAAAACATGTTTTTAATTTGTATAGTATTTTGAATGGTCCTGTGTAAAGTGGTTTAATTGAAGACATATCACGATACTAGGACCGCTATTTTCACCCATATTTCCTATTTTGTTGCGTTCGACAAGAATCTGATACTTACATGTATGTACCGATTTTGTTGAAAATTGAAACAAATCTTTCCCAGATTATCATAATGTCCGCTCATCTTGGCAATGCCAACTCGCAATCAACCACTTTGATTACATGAGCTGTAGCACAGCTCAGGCTCAGCCAATCAAGCTGCTTGATTTCAAGCGTAATATTCAAGTGTTTTGAAATAAAGTAATTGGCAAGATTAGCAGGCGGTAATGTACTTAATGCACCAACCTTTAAATGGGAACACATCCACTGACTATTGGCCAACTTCAACAGTCATTTCGACTGTTATTGTAAATTTCTAAGTACCCTTAGTTGTACATAGGGCCTTTTATGAATAGAAGTGGTTAAATTTTGATATCTTCTGTGGGGTTATTATACCCCGGCATACAAAGTATGTCGAGGGGTGTATAGTTTTTGTCGCGCCTGCTTTAGCAGAGGCGCGACTATAGTCGGCGCTTTTTCCGTCGTCGTTGTCCGTTTCACAACACGGTCAAATGCCTCGGCAGGCGCGATACCGCTTCTGTGGCGGAATTCTTGTCTGTCCGTCCATCCATAAGATTTGCGTTAAGTTTTTATTTGTGGTCCAGGCGGCGGTCGGGGGTATCCGTAAGCCTCTGCTCACATGCTCTAGTCTTAGCAATGAATTCATCCCTAAGGATTCATCTGAGACACGGCCAATTTAATGTCATTGTTTACTTGTAGGTTACCTGATTTACTGTTCCCTCTTCATTTGCTGATACAAGACGTATATACAGAACTGAAGGACGTTGTTCTCACTTTCAAGTAAGTCATAATGGAGGTCATGGCGTCATCATCGTGCAATAAACATAATATGACCCTCTAAAATGCTAAAACTAGTAAAACTATTGATGGGGTCAGTGGAAGATTACAGGAATTAGTCGGTGGAAGAAGGGGGCTTAAACATTTATCACTAACTATCACCACTAGCACTGACTCCTTGAATTTCAGGTAAATAATCAAGTGGTTAGTGATAAATGTTTAAGCCCCCTTCTTCCACCTAACCCTTCAATTTCATGGTAATTATCGAGCGGTTAGTCGTTAAAATTTTAAGTTTGTGGTCCTTTCCTTGTCAACCCTGCTGGTAGCAGTGTGTGGGATCACATGGTTTCCGAACCCGATTTTCCTATGTGACGTAATCTGTGGCGTCATTTTTATAGTAGATTTTCTTTGAAATCTTCCTAACAAATGGACGGATTTTGATGATATGTAGCACACCAAATACGATTTCATATGTGTTTTATGGGTACTCTGTAAGTTATTTACGATAACTTTCACAAAGAATCGTGTACTGTTTATTTCTTACATTCACATGCTCTAGTTTTTTATTTCATTTACGGTAACTGATTCTTCGTCAAAATGACAAAATTATGAGATTAAAGCCGCTTATACAATAAAGGGCAATGTTTACTGCATTTGCTACGGTATATTTTATAAAAATATGTCCTTCTATTAGAAAGATATTAAAGGAAATATAGTGTGAACACAACTAAAAAAACATGACGTCACGCCGTTCGGATTCACGTGGTCCCACACCCTGTAGTGGAAACCAAGACATAGTGAATACAATGATGTCTCTGCAACCATAAGTCAGATTACATTGAAACTTCACATGCTTGTTTATCACCATCCATATTTCCATTAGCTCAGGCGATAGCGAGTATCTCCATAAATCAGATAGACGTGAAATTTCATCTAAAATACTTTCATAATATTTCCATCCCACTGGCCTTTTAGGTGCGACTTGAAACCGAGGTCCCTTTCCCTAAATGACTTTAGCTGTTGCTGGGACAGTAAACCCATTCACTTTTACTTTTTGTCCCGCCTGCTTTAGCAGAAGCGGGACATAGGCATAGCTTTTCCGTCGGCGGCGTTGGCAGAGTCGGCGGTGGTGGCGTCAACATTTCACGTTAAGTTTTTGCGTTTAGCTCAGTTTCCAGAAAAGTATAAGTCCTACGACCTCCATACTTGGTATACATCAACACTGTGGTGTAACCATCTCACACAGAGGGAGCCCATGTGACCTTCACCTACTTTTCATGGTTCATTGACCTACTTTTCACATGCATTCAACGTTAAGTTTTTGCATTTAGCTCTGTTTCTAAAACTTAACGCTCAGGTTATAATTCATTGTAACTTCTGTTTCCCTCAATGGAATGCTTTAATATTCCATACATGCATTTGTAACATCTCGCATCATTCTACGAAATCCCATGGTGCCCGCTAACCCCAAATGGCAAGGTAGCTGACTTAGAAATTTCTGTGTTTGGAACACAACGCTCAGTTTATGCTTTGATATTCCATACATGCATTTGTAACAACATCCCGCATCATTCTACAGAAAGCCCATGTTGCCCGCTAACCCCATAGGTCAAGGTCACTGAATTAGAAATTTCCGTGTTTGCAAAGGTTAACGCCCAGTTTATGCTTTAATATTCCATACATGCATTTGTAACAACATCCCGCATCATTCTACAGAAAGCCCATGTTGCCCGCTAACCCCAAGGTTATTACAAGCTCCTTATCTACTATCAAACTGTGCCAGGCGGGGGGACATCTTGCTCCGTGGAGCTCTTGTTTTATTTGAAATTTCACACCGTTATAATGATACTCCAAAATTGCACGCTTAGACAAAGGGTAAACATTTTATACGGAGCTCCAGATATGTGCATATTGATGTATTTTACACACATATTTTAGCAATATACGCATTGATTATCAACAGTGGGAGTTCTAAATACTCACAGCAATGCGAAAATACACATTGATTTTCAAATTGAGTAGTGAAGATACTGTAATAAATTTGAAAATGTACTTATTTGACTCAAATAAGTGAATTTTAAAATGTATCATTTGTTCCCTATGAAATAAGGAAGAAAATGAATAATACATTTGTAAAATACACATTGAATTTTAAATATGGGGGTATAATTCCAGCACAGAAATATTTACACAAATCCCTAACATTTGATTGGCCCGTAGCAAGTCTCTGTCCAAAATTTATATCCCAGTAAACTCCCACGCTGAACTACTTTCCGTAACCGTGAGGCGCAGTTAAAATAATTCTTAAGTAAACGGAAAATAAACACATTTTCTGGATGAATTTATTTCAAATGCTGGAATTATAAGGAATGAATAGCCTTTTTGTTGAATTTATCGGGGATATAAACTTGGAAAAGTCGCGGGAATACTGGACGAGGCCTTCCGGCCTTCGTCCAGTATTCCCGCGACTTTTCCAAGTTTATACCCCGATAAATTCCACAAAAAGGCCATTCATTCCTATAATAATACTCTTTAGATACAAAACTTATCTGGAGCTCTGTTTGTATGCCCGTTTGTTGATCATACACAATACATTTTAATGCACCCAAAATAGAAAGTACACATCTGATTGGTCAATTGAAATCACAGCCTATAAAATATGAAAAATCACAGCATATAAAATCTCGTTCGTTTTACCAGTCTGTGTTTTACAACTTGACAAATTTATGTAACCCTACGCGCTTTTGTAAACAATGGCCAGCGGTGGGGAATGCAAATATTTCCAAATTAATTTCGGGTACATTTTCGGTTATCCATTCTGCCATATTGACCTGTACAACCCAAAGAGGAAAAGAGAATCTACCAACGACTGACAAACGTGACTTCAGTGTGGTGGCCTTTCAACAAATTCCAAAAAATATTACCCCACCCGCCCAAAATACAGAAGAATTTAGTAAAGTGCTCAAATGCAAACTCAATATGCCAGTACCAGCCCATAACTACGAATTCAAATGTGCACATACATGACTATGCATAATAAACTGTATTGCAGATGGGTAATCACCTGAATTAGGTTTAAATCCAGGGAAATCCTAGGCCTGTTGACACAAGTTGTTGACATTTCCTTTGTAAAAATCATACGAACCCAATGCATTTCTTTAAATGAATAAAAGCAAATAACTGTTGCAATTACACATATAAACGCAATACAATTGTGAAAATAAACATTACAGTTGAATAAATGTATAGATGTCTTAGAAAAAGTCCCATTAATCTCAATTTGAACTGAGAATATTCTTCGGCAGAGTTACATTTCTTCAAATTGATTTGATGTCGAGCGGTTATCGATGATGACAACAACCTGCTGATGTATTGTAAATATCACAGTCCGTGATATGCTACGACGTTGCAGAAAGCGGGGAGCACACTAGGTGCATTAGAATGGGGATAAACATGCTTTGTTTTTCAATTTGTAGCGGTATGTGTGAGTTTTTATGGTCTGAGAATCAGTTTTATGGCTCCGCTAACGTGTCGCCGTAAAACTGATTCACAGACCATAAAACCTCCCACATACCGCTCCAAATTGAAAAACAAAGCATGGTTATCCCCTAATTATATATTCACACTGTATGTAGGTGAGGCGGAGGAGAGTTAGGTATCGCGCGTCACATGTAGATGGTTGGAGTAGTTTATTGATTCTGACTGATTATAGAACTGTATTCACAACACTGAATCATATAACAAAACCAACACTAAATGGACTGATAATGCCCATGATTATGGTGTCCTCTATTTACAGCTTGACCAGAGAGAACATTGTATTCAAGTCGAGCGAGTGGACACTCGTGATGCTGATTCTACTTAAACTGTAAGTGTCTGTCCCCATCTATAAATACAGGTGTTTCTGTGCATTTCACCGTTTTCTCGTCATAGGAAACATTAAACCTGTTTTGTGTTTTATTTCAGCAGGTTTTAGAGGAAACGCTGTCATAAAACGGCTCCAGATAAGGAATTAGTAATTGAGTATTTTCACTCCATCATTTCTGAAGCAATTGGGTATTTCAAGATTTTAATTGGGTAAAATAAAATCACATTACTGTTAAAACATCAACAGCCAGCAACAGCCAGATGTGTTTTCATTGAAAATAAGAAAAATATGCTATATTTGTGGTCTGTTGTTTTCTGAAGCATGATAAAGGTACCACAAAATTGTTATTGCTTTTTGATACTCGCTACTTCTGATTTCAATTGTGTTTTTGCCAATTTTAATTGGGTGTTTGTGGGTGGCAGGTGGGAGTATGCGATGGGTAATTTAACGATCGGGGTTCATCCTTACCGGAATTCCGACTATTTTAGGTGAAGGAGCCAAGTGACTTTGGTGTGGTATGGACCTGGCACCAGGTCAGGTCATTCTAATTTCCGGGGGTGAATATATTTATTCTCGATGTCATTGAAAATGGGAAAACGGGGATTTTGTTGGCTGATGAATACAGGACATGCGTGTTTTGTATGATTTTCGGACAGTGTTCACTTTTGTTTTCCAAGTGGAACACAAAACGTACACGCTATTAATTAATCGTTAAATTTTTGTAAACTACTGCATAACGGTATACAATATTACATTTTCCGTTTTCAGAATCGCGAGGAAAGTGCCCAAATTGGAGGCATCATTTGCGATACCTGGTGCTGAGAAATTCTTCACAATCCTACTGGGTGGTGTTGGCTCTGATATGTCAATGTTGGATCGGCTCGCTGGACGATTGCTTCAGAAGAGGACTAAAAGACAGAAAAGTGACTCGTAAAATATGTGATGGAAAATATTAAACCTGTATACAACTGTGACATAATTGTTATCTCTTCATATAACTGGATTTTAATGAGGGCTTCTCCAGAACTTTTGGTATGGGGGGGTGGGTGGGTTTGAAGGCACCCTATTTAAATTTGGATGGGTGGTGGGGTGTTCCTAAAAATGCATTTTGTGCATGGTGGGGTTTTCCTAGAAATGAATTTTGTGCATCGTGGGTCTATGTTCCTAGGGTGAAATAAATCAAGGTGGGTATCTAACGGGTAAAATAAATATGGGGTCAGAATAAATAAAAGCAAAAGAGTTTTAACTTTTTATCACATTCAATTCCAATTCATCCCCGGGTCCGAGTTGATTTGAGTTGATTTGAGGGTATCTTTTTCGGAATTATGGTGGTTTCGCTACCTGCGTGTTCGCTATCTACATTTTCACACCTCCTACACTATTGCGGGTAGTGAAACCTCTAGCCGCGAAACTGTGGGGTAGCGAAACCTCTGTCAGCCTCTTTCTTTTTGCGCAAGCGCACTATCATCAAAAGCAGCCATTGACAGAAAATTCTCAATATTTCATGCATGCATTCCTCAACGGCTACTATCATGTCGTGACCAATCCACGCTGATCTCTAGGTAAGGTCACAAACTTAGTCTCTTTACAAAACTTAACATCAGAGAAATTTGTTATAACTTCTATTTCTTTGCTCGGATCTGCTTCACAAATTCACGTTCGTGCCGCCCCCGACAAGCCCACACACTTGGAAAGATTTTACATATTTAGGGGTGAAGCTGACCAATCTAGTTTATACAGGCATAAATCACTCGCCCTGATGTGATATTAGCAAGAAAATGTAAACGATGATTACCAGTATCTGTGGCCAATTTTTGGCATTTGCTGTGGCAATTATAGCAGAATCTGTGAACGATTTTGTTTTTATACGCCCGTTTGAAAAAAAGGGGCATATTATGCATTCACCTTGTACGGGCGGGCATTTTGCACTTTGTACAGTGCAGTCTCCGTTTTTGTTCCACCGTAGACAACAATTGCAAACTCAACGCGAACGCAACGCGACCGCAACGGTTTGCTGTAGCGTTGTATACGTTGTTTAAACGTATAATACGGTTCGTACACGTGTAATACACATTGTCAAACCGTTTAGTTTAAAAGCGTTGTATACGTTGTTTAAACGTATAATACGGTTCGTACACGTGTAATACACATTGTCAAACCGTTTAGTTTTAAAGCGTGTAATACGTTTAGCTTCAAGGCATATAACACGCTTTGGCGTATACATATGTAGCGAGGTGAAAGAGTTGAAGCGTGTACAACGCTTTACCTGAAAGTGTGTAGCTATATGAAAGCGTTGAAACGTGTACAACGGTTACACGTTTTGACGCGAATACCTGTTCGGCCCCGATCGCTTCAAGGCGTCCTTGTTTCGTCCCTTTTAAAATATCGCGAATACATACCCTCAGATCGAGTTCAAAGTACATCGGCGGTGTGATTTAGCACTTCAATTGATCCCTAATCCCTGATGCCTAATGAGTCACGCTTTTAACACGACAGATGTACCTTGTCGTTTATCAAAATGTTTGCGAATTGTAGATCACGTGAGCCGGCTCATCAGGATCTGAGGCATTCCTACGTACATGTACATTTTATATACACAAAAATGACCCCTAATACAGCGTAATGTAACAGTTCCTAACTTAATATGGAATAGCCCGGGCTGATAGTCCGTGTCCGTTACTTGGGGTTAAATATTACGAACACAGATAAACACAGTGCATGCTTTCTTTATTTTATGTTAACATCATCAGAAATGGCGAGTCTAGGAACTCTCGTATCTTTACGCTGAAGCCAGTCTATTTCAGTCACTAATCCGCTATACACCTGTCCCACGCATGTATTAAGAAAAGTTGATATTTGATTAAACTGAATACACAGCGAGCTGCACACTGGTTTAATACGGATATGGCCCGCGGATATGTGTCATAAATTACTTGGTGGTCAAAACCGGTACATTTACATGGTTTATAGCGAAATAGCAGCCGACTGGCACTTTTTCTCGGACCGATTTTAAGACTAGTTTTCAAATCTTAATCGGTCTGAGAGTTCAAAAATCGGTCCAGAACCGGAAAACTGAAAATGTTAGAAGCCCTGCAGTGTAGAAGTATATATACACACACGAAGAACGATCTGAGCATGCGCATTCTACGCGATACACGGTTGGCATACCAAAACTTGTAATGCGTTAAAACCCGTGGAAACGTGTTGTACGTATAACACGGTTTCATCTGTACGGTGCTGTGTACATGTAGAAGCGTGTAACCATTCGTCAAAGAAAGCGTTAAATCGTTTAAACGATTTACCTTAGCGTTGTATACGTTCACAACCGTTGTGTACGTTTACAACCGTTGTACACGGATTACACGCTTTTGAAACTCAATACGTTGTTTACAACCGTTGTATACGTTTAGAACCGTTGTACACGGATTACACGCTTTTGAAACTCAATGCGTTGAACATGGTTTGTTCGACTTTCGCGCATGCGCAAGAGTGGGGAAACGCAACGCATGGCCGAAAACGTATTACACATAGACGACACACGGTTTGAAACGCAACTAACGGAAACTCCACGGATACGCAACGCACAACACTTTGTACACGTATAAACCCGGAACATTTTGACAGAAACGACTGTATCCTTGTCTATGCAATAACTCAAGTTCTACTTTACCAATTGTAACCAATTTCGATATACATGTTTGTCACTGCAAGACGAAGAAGCCTATTGGTTTTCAAAAATTTCCAATGACTTATCTCCCCCTGGCGGCCGTTTTCAATGTTCACACTCTGCATCCTTTTCTAGGCAATAACTCGAGTTCTACTTGACTAATCATAACCAAATTTGGTATACATATTTATCACGGCAAGATGAAGTCCGCGCAATAACTTAAGTTCTACTTGACAAATCGTAACCAAATTTGGTTTACATGTTTATCTGTTTATCACGTCAAGATGAAGAACCCTATTGGTTTACAGTGAGTTATCTCCCCTTGTTGACTGGCACTTGACACCCTTGTTCAAATTCCTATTTACATATGCAACGGTACTGATTTTCTCTGTGTTTATTAGGCGGAGCTTTTAAGTTTCTTCCTCAGCCGCTATACTGGTCTGCTCGGTTTTCGTGCATTTAAGCAGTTTGATGATAAACAAATATTTATAACATAATGTAGGAAATGATTTTCCTGCTATGATGTAAAGAAATTTACTTAATAAATAATACAGGTTTTGTGCGTTATAAAGTATTTCCAGTGATAAAGAGCACATATTGATTTACAAAATGAGTATAATACACTCACAGGCATCATATTAATATATTTAAACTAGTTTTGATAATAAAGAATTATGGGGGTTGGGGGTCAATTGCATGGGTGGTGGGGGGGGGGGGCGATAAAATAATTAATACATATGGGTTGTGTGGCATGGAAAAAATTAATAATTATGGGGGTTGGGGCAAAAGAAAATAAGTCAATTGGGTGGGTGATTGGGCGAAGCGATAATTCAAAAGCATGGGTGATGGGGTATGAACATTATTTTTTTGTATGGGTAGTGGGTGCAAAACAACATTCCTTCCACCCCCATACCATTAATTCTGGAAAAGTCCATTATCATGTATGGCTCCGACTGGATAAATGGGGTATATGGGATTTGTGACCAGTGTAGCTCCTGATCAATTAGCACACTCCTGTAGACACTGATCAGACAGTGCATATGCAACTTACATGATGCCAAGGATCTGTATCAATGGCAGTAAGACCCATTTTCCCAGGTTTAGTCGGACATAACGCTTGCACTCCTATTTAACCCATTAGAGACCGGATACAATTATAGTAGTATGAAACTTTTATGAGAAAATAATCCCTATTTTCTTCATTTCATCTCAAAAGTACTTGTTGTTACCACTCATTTGAACCGTCTCGATGAGACGGTTCAAATAAGTGGTAACTACATATACCTGCATGGAGAAATAAAAACAATAATTAGATTTTATTTCGAAAAATATCGTATCCTTAAAAAAAATAATATCCACAAATGATGTATAATTATCTTGATGTGATCATTCGTTACAGACCGACTCATCATGACCTACATGTGGGAGCATGCGATGCGTATTTAACGGTCGGGATTCATCCTTTCTTTGAGGGAGAAATTTTCAATTTAAGGATAAATTTATTTATTTTTATTATACAATGTACTGAATTTATTACATTATCACAGCCATTTTGGCTGTGATAATATAATAAACTCAGTATAATAGTTATGCATGCTTTTAATCTTCAAATATATGCAGTCGTTAGTTCTATATGACATAAAGCATTTCGGGAAAGATAAATGATTACTCCCTTAAAGTATACTTTGCTAGATAAGTATACTTTGCAATTTTGATGAAATGGCTACTGGTTTGGCCCTCATGTACGTATTTGGCTTTCTTGCACATGTGAGAGTTGAATCTGGTTACATCCATGATATGAATAATATGGTTGTTCATAATCCTATTACTTTTAGGGGAAGGGGCCTAGTGACTTTGGTGTGGTATGGACTGGCACCAGGTCGGGTTATTCTAATTTCAGGGCTGAATAAAAAATAATTTCGATGTAAATATTCCTTTCTGATTTTGGGATTTTCCCCCCAATGTAGCAGGTTGAATACGGGATTGAACCCCTTGGTCCTGCCTTAAATCACTTTAGCTGTTGATAGGCCGTTAAACACCAATCAATCAATCAATAGACTTGAATGTATGCGCTTGGTTCTGCAAATATATTGCATCACAATATTATACAAATATTCATTTCTAGTAAATTACATCAAAAGTTAACACATTTCTGAGCAAATTTGTGTCGACATATGACGTAACTTATGAAAATTATGCCTGATTTTCGAAATCAATATCAGTTTACTTGTTGTTCAGAAGAAAATAAACAACAATTGCTAATTATTCCAGCACAAAAATATTTACACAATTCCCTAACATTTGATTGGCCCGTAGCAAGTCTCTGTCCAGAATTTATATCCCAGTAAACTCCCACGCCGAACTACTTTCCGTAGCCCTCGCGCGCAGTTAAAATAATTCTTAAGAAAACTGAAAATAAACACATTTTCTTGATGACTGTATTCCAAATGCTGGAATTATAAGGAATGAATGGCCTTTTTGTGGAATTTATCGGGGATATAAACTTGGAAAAGTCGCGGGAATACTGGACGAGGCCTTAAAAAATTACAATTTTCGAAGAAAAAAAAAGCTTATTTTTTTTTCCGCTTCGTCCAGTATTCCCGCGACTTTTCCAAGTTTATACCCCAATAAATTCCACAAAAAGGCCATTCATTCCTATAGTAAATTGTATGTGCATTTATTCTGCCGGCAGCCAATCTTGCATTTTTCACACAACTGAAACAAAACAAAACAGAGAATGTGTCAACATGTGATTTTTGTGTGTTTGATAAACACACACAAATCACATTTGACAAATTCCTCTGTCAATAAACCAAATGTAGACATTGTAAAGGAGTTTTTTATTTTTAAAATTTTTATTTTCATGCATTTAGACATCTAATACAGAATAATGTACAAATCCTTCAGGTCACTTTAACCCGTTTACCCCTAAGTAAATGGAATGTACTGTGATATGGTAATTTTGCAACCAATTCAACCATCACAAAATGATTTTCAGACTAGTCCATTTATGAAAAAGAGGTATTTTTGTTCTCAACAAATATGAAAATTACATACAAAAAGTGCATATTCTGATGAGACGGGTCGTCGCAAGCCGCCTCATATGGATCTACACTTTTTGCCAATACCACTGTACAGGTCTGTAGTGTTGAAAGGGTTAATTGAAGCAATCTGTAGCCCATTTCATCAACATTGCAAAGTATACTTTAGTAGCAAAGTATACTTTGAGGGAGAAATTTTCAATTTTATGATAAATTTATTAATTTTTATTATACTGAATTTATTACATTATCACAGCCAATTTTGGCTGTGATAATGTAATAAATTCAGTATAATAATTCTGCATACTTTTAATCATGAAATATATGCATTTGTTAGTTCTATATGAAATAATGCATTTCAGGAAAAATAAATGATTACTCCCTCAAAGTATACTTTGCTAGTAAAGTATACTTTGCAATGTTGATGAAATAGGCTACTGGAGATGACATTCTCAAGGTGTATGATCACGTGGTACTAACAACAGCAACAACAAGTACTGAAACTTCCAGAATCCATCTATTCAAAGTATGTATTCTTTTATATTGTCCTTATTACGTATTTCGATGAAATATGATGCATCAAACGCGTCTTGTTAAGATGCATTTGGTGGTCTTTGTATGTTCGTCCAAACTTCTGTCGTTTTTGCGAAGAATCGACATAAGTCTGTGCCGAACTCCCTGGACCACCACCAAATGCAGCTCATGACGTTTGCTGTGCCATATTTCATCAAAATCCGTTGCATATTAATGAAAATATCAAATAATACTTAATTTGGAGTGGGCGACGTTGTTGTTGTTGTAACTACGTGATCATGCACCTTGATACTTGTCCTTTTCTCGGTTTTCAGCTCTGCTTCTCGTTCAATAGATGTTCCAGTTACAACCACACTGACTTCACTTTCCTCTTTCTGTTCAGTGACACCATTCTTTACAGGGAGGTAACTCATAGCATCACTCACACTTTTACTAACGGTTACAGTTACATCCCTTGATGACTTACTACCTTCCACCTCCTGTTCCGTTTCTACAACTTCAGATTCATCCGTAATCTCCACAATTCCAGTGTGTTTGAAAATAGTCTTTGGATCATTTTTGAGGTCATTTAATATTTCTTGAAGCAATTCTAAGGCTTCAAGCCTCTGCAACTTGTCAATTTCATACGCAGGGAGAAGATTCTGCCTTGGCATGTAGAACGATGGGATAAAATCCGACTGGAGTCCTTCAATGAGGTATGCAAGTAACCTAAACACCCATTCCGACTTCTTATGGATTTTGTCAATGTTTTTCTGAGAAACAATGAACAGAGCGTTAACGATGATTTCGTTGTTTAGAATTCCAAGCGTGTCTTTGTGTTGCTCGCGTAATATCGTCATGAGCACGAGCACGTGCCGGAAGTTGAGTCCGCGACAGTACTTGTCGATGAGACTGTAGACGTGGTATTCGGTGAAACTCAAGTTTAATTTCCAGGTGGCGCTGTCTGTTGGCAGACTCCGGATCTGGCTGGAGGATAACTCTGTCTGCAAATAGATTGTGGCTGAGTGATGGGAGAAATCGAGCTTACAGGTTTTGTGAATAAGTGACTTTAAAGGGGCATATCAGGATTTTTATTAAAAATACTATAAAAAATAAAAATGTGTTTTCACCATGGTGCTGTGTAAAGTGGTTTAATTGAAGATATACAACAATAAAAGGACTGCTGGGTTGTTTCAATTTTCACCGATATTGGTACATAAGTATGATCGGATTTTCTATGTTGAACAAAACAAGATAGGAAATCTGATATTGATGTACCTATATGGGTGAAAATAGAAACAACCCAGCGGTCCTAGTATCGTCATATATCTTCAATTAAACCACTTTACACAGGGCCATGATGAAAACACGTTTTTATTTGTTATAGTATTTTTTCAAAAAATCCTGATAAGCCCTTTTAAAACTCGGCCTAAATATTTCCTTAGCTATAGATAGGCCAATAAAGTTTGATTACACACCATTATGTAAATCAATGAATCAAATCACCGCCCTTGATTGTATGTGGCTCGGACTAGAAAAATGGGACTTTGGGACCAGTGTACATGTATATCCAGATCAGCCTGTGCATCCGCCCAGTCTGATCAGGATCTGCGCAGTTAGTCATTACATCAATGAACGCCCATCATGCTTCCAACATACACTATTGATGGTTATTATGCTACAGGAGTGTGCTACATGTATTGGATCACAAACTGCTCGAGTCATAAATCCCATAATCCCCATTTATCCAATCTCAACAAAATATGTATCTGGGACTGTATAAATGGTGCTGATCGATTTTGCAACCAATGTAGATCCAGATCAGCCTATTCAACCGTTGAGTCTGATCAGGATCTGTTCAGTTCGTCATTACATCAATGAAACACCCGTCATGCTTCTAACAGACATTATCGATGGTTATTAGGCTACAGGAGTGTGCTACATGTATCATGTGTATTGGATCACAAACTACCATAATCCCCATTTTTCCAATCTCAACAAAATATGTAGCTGGGACTGTAGAAATTGTTTTGCAACCAATGTAGATACAGAACAGCCTATGCATCAGCACAGTCTGATCAGCATCTGCACTGTTCGCCATTCCATCAATGAAACACCGTCATGCTTCTAACAAGCAATGCAGATCGTTTTCAGGTTGCTGGAGTGTGGCATTTGATCAAGAGCTACACTGGTTACAAATCACATAAGCGCCATTTCTCCAGTCACGGTCACATATTTGGTACTGCGGATATTGACTGAGTCTATGTCCTCGTCCTTGAAATCAGGAAGTTTCATTTGTCGAGGCTGAACTGTGCTCCGTCTCGACCAATTAAACTGATTGATTTTAGGTGCACACTTAGATAATGTGGTCTATCGACGCACTTAGGGCCCCTATTTGAGAAACTCTATTGATCCGACTGCTTTTTGGAGGGGGCCAAGTGATTCTGGTGTCGTGAGGACCTGGCATCAGATCAGGATTATGCTGATTTCAGGGCTGAATATATAGTTTTTTTATTGTAAATATTCAGTCCTGCTTTTGGCATTTTCCCCCCATTTGCACATGGACATGTACTTGTACAGGTAATATATGGGATTTAGTACTAAACACATTGACCCGGCCTTAAATGATTTTAGCTGTTGATATGCCATTAAACCCCAACCAACAAACAAACAAACAAAAACTTTCAAAACAATAAATAGACGGATGTACGATCAGTAGCGAGAGTAATTGTATTAAAGCGGAAGGATGTATCATTACTAAACATTACTATCACTGCTGTACGTACATGTAGCTACAATAGTTGCCTATGATGGGAGAGTATCGCTGCGAGGTAGCAATTTTGTTTCTAGGCTGAACAGTGCTGGTCTCGACGAACTGAACTGCTTGATTTCGAGTAAAAACTTTTACTACATATCCATGCAGTCTGATTAAGGCATACTACAATATTTGTTTATAAATAAAGTCAAATTTTGACAAAGCTTTCAGAGTACATGTGGACTATAATTAAATATTGTAAATTTTGTAAACATATTTCATGAAATTAAGCAGATGTCCGAAGGTACAAAATCACATGGCGTGGCTCAGATGTGTGACACTACCTGGTAAGCAAGTACACTGGTTACACAATTGTTTTGAACATTTTTTCTCGGGCACCAGCAAACAAATTACATATACATTTATTTGACTGACTGAAGCAATGGATCTTATGGTAGCATTGGGCTACTACACAACCGCCTTTCACAATCCAGATATCCCTGTGGCCCGTTTCACTAAACTTCGTATGACTAAAATGTTCTTAAGTGCAAATATAGGATCGTCTGAAAATATCAATTGATGGATTTACAGTTATTGAGCTCAATCCAATAAATGTTTACAAGAAAACATTGTTAATGTGAAATTCACAGACTATCATAATGTTGCACTTTTAGTTGTACGAAGTTCATAGAAACGGCCCCCTGGTTTGGGCCTCAGATACCATGCTCGGGTAATGTATTATCTCCCCGCTTTCGACTTGGAATTTCCAAAGTTTGCCTTGCAACTCGTAAACATTTTAAACTGTACTAGCTACAAACCATAGCCTATTTCACCAACATTTCAAGTATACTTTTCTAGCAAAGTATACTTTGAGGAAGTAATCATATATTTTTCCCGAAATGCATTATTTCATACAGAACTAACGACTGCATATATTTGATGATTAAAAGTATGCAGAATTATTATACTGATTTTATTACATTATCACAGCCATATTGATTCGACCCCCTTTTCGACTCCGAATTTTGTCTCGTTTACTATCAAAGCGGTACATGGGGCATCCGTGCTGAAATACATGACTCTACACTGTTGACCCGGCTTAAAATGACACTAACTATTGTTAGGCCATTAAACATGTTAAACAACATTATCCATTTCAAGACTACAGCCTCTTTAGCAGTATTTGCAAACGGTGTAGATCCAGATGATTCGGCTCGTAACGAGCCGTCTCATCAGGATCTGAACTTTTGCGAGTGATGTTCATATTTTTTAGAGAAAAATCACCCCCTGCTTATAAATGGATTTGTCTGAAAATTTAATCATTTTGTAACGATTGGATTGGTCCTTAAATTCACATACCACAGTCCATTCTAGTTGGTTAGGTTTGCAAGGGTTAAAACACACACACACAAGCAAACAAGCATATTTGTGTCTGTGACTGGAGAAATGGGGCTTCTGGGTTTTGTGACCAGTGCAGATCCAGACCAGCCTGCGCATCCGCGCAGTCTGATCCGGATCTACACTGTTCGCCATTCCATAAATTTAAACACCCACCATGTTTCTAATAAGGAATGCAGATCGTTATCAAGCCACAGGAGTGTGCTATTTGACCTGGAGCTACATTGGTCGCAAATCCCATAAGCCCCATTTCTTCAGTCACAGCCACATTTACCTTTGGATCAAGGTATACAATCTCCCTCCCGTCCGCCATATCTTGCTGTACCAGCCGCCTGAACTCCTTCTGTCCGTGTATATACGGTCCGAAACACGGTAGGGGCGCGCTCAACTTGAGACTAGTGGGTAACTGATCCACGATGAAGCAGGGGTATATGTTCACGGCGAATGTGTCTATGTTGAGGACGTCGACGGCGTCGTCGTAGTGCGACATCGTAGCCAGTAGGTGCACCGTGCCGTCCTTGCCGGTGAATAATGTCAGTTTGTCCACGTTGTGGTTCTGTCGCAGTACGACGGAGCTCGCTTGTGCCAGTCCTGAATGTATGGAACGCCCAATTTTAATATGGTTTGGTCATCTTTTGGAGATTATTTTAGTGTAATGTACTGGGATATAAACGTAATACGTTGAATGGGCGTTTTCATTATGAATTTAAGAATTGTGTAAATATTTGTCATTTTAAACTGTTTATATCAAATGTGAATTGACACTTGATGTCAAGGGTGAAAACTGTTTTCTTAAAAGGTTAACGGAAACAACGATTATTTTATTCTCCCCATATATTGTTGATGTGCAATAATCATACTTTATGATACATGCATTTCATTCAGGTGACACATTTATCCGATAAAAATAATTTAAACATTTCCTGCCTCGTTTCAATATTATCAAATTAGCCTGAAACTAACGCATGTCCCTATCAGTAAATTAAACACTACTAAATAATTATATATGTATAGCGGGCACTGATAATGTTTAAAACTGGTGGAATAGTTACACTATTATTATACGCTTATTTACTTTCTATAAATAACATTTTGTGCCTACTCAATCCGATAATACACTACCGCCTGCGATAATCTGGCAAATAGTTGTTGATGACTTTTTCAAAATACTTTAATATTGTGCTTGACTAAAATAAGCTTGATTGACCGAGCCTGAGCTGTGCTACAGTTCGGGCTCGGACAATCAAATTGCTTCAATGTGAGTTGGTACCAACATATGTTCAGAAACGTTGATAATATGGGCAAGATTAACGCAGGCAGTTGTGTATCTTCTGGAGATAGTGAATTGACACTGCCTATAGATGTTCCGAAATGTTGATAATCTGGACAAGAAGTACATTTTATCATTTAACGAGTCCTGTATTGACTGATAACATATTAGGCATTGACCTGATACAAACACCCGTGTTCCAACAAAGTGGAAACTGATGTTCCATTGGTCGGATGACTTCACTTGACGTTACCGAATGCCGTCAGTGTAATGACGCAATGTAAACAAGTCCGCGTTCTGTCCATAGATAACAACGTCATATGTGGTCATTTTCGAGCATAAAACGTTAACTGATAAATAGAATACCAGGTTACTGTCTTTTGATATCAAGTTTACATATCTTGCTAAGTACACTTTGAGGGAGAAATTTTCAATTTTCAATTTCAGGATAAATGTATTAATTTGTATTATACTGAATGTATTACATTAGCACAGCCATTTTGGCTGTGATAATGTAATACACTCAATATAATAATGCTGCATACTTTTAATCATCAAATATATGCAGTCGTTAGTTCTATATGAAATAAAAGATTTCGGGAAAAATAAATGATTATTCCCTCAAAGTATACTTAGCTAGATAAGTATGCTTAGCAATGTTGGCGACATGGGCTACTGATACACTTAGTATCAAGGTTAGACTATACCAAATTGCTCGAAATCTCCCAGGGGGTATGCATAAGTAGTCCGGTATAAAAAAAATAGTGCGGGCGTTTTGAGTTCACAGACACAGTTTGCTTGCAAATCTTGATCCATTACTACCCAGTTTCACTTGATGAAAAGTTTGGGGTGCTTTTAACATTTTTCAGCATATTTGTAGCATTTAAAAGAAAACACTGAACCTGTTGGTCACGTGATGTAAACAGAGTTTCCGTGGCCAAAAATGTAAACAATATTGGGCGATATGACGAGGTTGGATTTTTCTTTCTTAGGAGTAAGTGAACATATTGTTTAATTCATGCAAAACCAGTACAGCCTGGCTGAAGGTCATGTACAAGTTGGTCCCACAGCATCCATACGAATAGTGAAAGTAGGAGAGACTGGCCTTATTATATGGAATTCGGTTAAATTATATAGTAAATTTAGTTTAAACAATATTTATTTCAAGTTGTGGCAAGTGATATATATATACATACAATTGAGAACAGGATTAGAAAACAAGCTTTTACACTTATGTGAATTCTTCTCCTGCAGAAGGTCAGTTTTACAATATGGCTAAGGAACAAGTTGGTGAAATAAGGTAACATTGTATGAACAAACCAAAAAAAAAATGTGTATATCAAAATGAATGCGTCGCACCATGATGGAAGCGTATGTGGTGTTTGAACGCCTCACTTACGCTGGACAGTACCGATCAGAAGGAACTTAGCTAAAACGCAGACCGCTTTATCATGGTGCGCAACATTGGTATTTATAATAGAAATTGAAGACATAGGCAAGCTCAACACCGCCAGAGCGAATGCTGAGGTAGTGTCCAACGTATACATTCATGTTTAGCATGGTAATATGAAAACTTCGTTGAAAAGTTAACTAAACGCTGAATGGTTACTCGGGCCCGGCTCCTGCTATCCGTATACAGGCGGGTGAGAATGTACCTTGATCTCCATTAAATGTTTTTACATTGAAATTAAAATATGAAAACAAAAAAATACTGAATGTTCTGAGACACATGCGAACTGTCTTTTCTCTAAAATAATGTAACTACGTCACCCCCGTCCCCGGACTACACCGCACAAAACACACAGAACACTGCGTAGAGGCAAGAATGCAAGGTAATGGTGCTTAGTGACCCACCAACACAAAGAGTATCATTTAGGGCCAAGCAATTTAGATGAAGAAAGTAATAGTCCAATTTGATGTTCATTGTGGTAGGCAGTCAGATGATTAGGGTCAAAATAAAAATAAATGTATTATGAGAAATATAAATGACGAACATGTATAAAATGAGGCTAGCGAGGACAATTATGCATTAAGTGTGGTCAATGTTTTATCTAATAGGTTACATGTACATGCATACATACACATGCATGCATACACTTGTACACGCGTATATATACATATGCACGCATACATGCGAAATATTTACGTCAAGAGAATCGTCTTGTGGCTAGCAAGTATGTTTGTACCTGAGTGAATATGTGTTTGTTCTCTTCAAAGCTTAGTCGTTCGTTACCAAATAAGTAGTTATCGACAACTGGAGGACAAGGGAGGTTTTCTAGGTATTGTTGTCGTATGTGCCGGTAATTGTTGCACTGTAACAGGAAGTGACTGGTTGTTTCTATGGCACCACATGTGCAGTTGGGTGTGTCAACTATCGACCTTCGATGAAGGTCATCATTTAATGAACTACATGATAGGCGAAGGCGTGTATGGAATATTTGACCCTGTCTCGACCCGATACATGTATTATATAAAGGCGAAGATTTTAATATGTTTTTATTCAAGCGTGCTTTAAAGGACGTTATTGTTGGGGGCATTTCTAGTCGCTTCAGACAACGAATTCCATTCTCGGATCGATGACGGAAGAAATGAATTCCTATATAGTAGGGTACGGCATAGTATTAATGGTATGTCACACGCGTTTCTGAGATTATAGCGAACTTGAGTTTGCTGTGGGATTAGCTCACTAAGATATTGGGGAGTTAAGTTGTTTTTCATTTTGTATAGGAGAACTAATTTATGTTTATTACGTCTGTTGTCAAGAGTTCCCACTTAAGATCGTGATATAGCTTGTCAATGTTGCATAGCTTTGTGGCTCCACTCACGATGCGCGCAGCCTCGACTTGTACAGATTCAAGCTGTTTTTTTTAACTCGATCGTACAGTTACTCCATACTACATCTGCGTATTCTAGCAGAGGACGAATTAATGAAACATACATTCGTTCAAGGGCCGATCTACTTAATATAAATTTAAAGGATCGTAACATACCAATTCGCTGCCAAGCTTTGCTTATGTACGAGGATATGTGTGAGTTCCACTTACCGTCATCTGATAGAGTAAGACCCAAATGTTTAAATGTATTAATAGTTTGACCATTCATCAAGAGGTTAGGATGTTGTTGTTTATTCAGTTTCATAGAGAAGATCATGGTCTCAGTCTTTGAAGGGTTGAATTTTACTAACCATTTTATAGACCACTGGTGAATAGATTATATATCGTAGTGTAATGTTGCAGATGAGGCTAGCGGGTCGTCAACGATTATGTAAAGACTAGTGTCGTCAGCAAATAGTCGAATATTAGAGTGAATGTCACTTACAATGTCATTAATATATATTAAGAATAGGAGAGGGCCTAGAATCGAGCCTTGTGGAACGCCAGCATTTATAGATGTCCAACGGGATGATAGACAAGACGAATAATTGTATAATGCCCTTGGAAAAAGTTCTGTCGGCATTTTTTAGTAAAAGTGGTACGTCTAACTTTTTAACATAATTCGAGTATGCTGGATCCAAAAATGGCGGATACCACGAAGAATTTTGAGGCAAAAGGCTTCTAATTTGAAAAACAAAATGGCCGCCAAATTTTTATTTTTTATTTTTCTAAAATGTGTTTAAGTGGTATTATAGGTACCAGTATAAGCAATTCAGTGGCAAAAGGCTAATCAGATTGTGTTATAGATATTATTATGACGTGACCTTCTAATTTTCCAAAAACAAAATGGCCGCCAAAATCGTTTTTTTTCTCTGTCATTCACTAAAGTTGGTATATGTGAGCAGTTGCAATACTATGGCTTGTATATTGGTATAGTGATTAAATACAACACAATGATGTAATAAATATTCCTTTTTCTATTGGAAAACATGTTTGAATGCTAATACATAATATTGAAAGCAAATGATATGCCATGTGTAACATGCATGTATTACACAGACGAAACATAGACGAATATTATTTAAATCAGTCACCATTGTTGATTTCTCCAGTAATGAAACTATGCGTCTTTCGAACTAAATCAGCCCCCACATATCGGTCGCGGCGCCGGCTCGAATCGTCAAACCACAGGTGAAAGAATTGTACCTGTGATATTAAATTATGTACAGGTCCATTAAGAATGCTTACAAACTACAAATAACCCAAAATAGCATTGCGTGTAGAGACATCTTTTGCCAGCTATCATTAATTTTGATTATTTGTTGTTTGTAAGCATTGTCAATGCACTTGTACTTAATTTGATATCACAGGTACGCGTCCTTCACCTTTGGTTTTAGGAGTGGCCCGGATGCCGCGACCGATATGTGACATGCTGGATGACTGTGTGCTCTGTGTGATACATGTACATCTAATCCACTATAAACCGATTCACAACCCGAAATTTCAGTTTTATTTTATTATGTTTCATACATGGCTTTGCATCAACGCCATGAGCCTTACAACTACACAAAGCTGTACAACGTAGACCAGACTTGCGACATTTGCAGCGCATGGTCTTACACTGCATGTGACATGAACAGGATATAATTTCCAGACATGCCGCTGGAGTAGGATCCAACGTCATAAGGATGGGTACAAAGCCATCGTCACTGCGCTCCCACCCCATATTGTCTGGCGCAGGAAGCTCCGGTATGGCAGAGTCAGCCTGCCTCCAGATCATAGACTGATAATGTACTCGCATTATGTGAAAGCGGAGAGCATCACTTGTTGGTGGTAATGCATCAGGCTTTACTGACTTTGAGAACAAGTGATATCTCGCTGTGTCAATAGAATCGGTTTGAGGCACGTTGTAGATTCTACACAGAAACTTCTCTGCATATTTGAGAATTGTCTGCGTGAACTCTCCTTCACCCAAATCAACGAGTAGCTCGTGGTTGCATTTGAACACTTTCCATGCTGTTCGTTTGGTGTGACCTGAAAGGTAAGACGTCGTGTCATAGCCTGTGAGAGCATGGAATGGCAGTAGCGATGCTGCTAATTGTGGTGTGAGGCTATCGAACACTCGCTCTATAGGTATATAGCGCCGTTTCTTTGATGTGCCAGTCATCATGAACATGCGTATACACTGTGAACGTGGGAAGTGTGCTATGAGTAGCAACAGTACGTCCGTGTCCCTCGATGCCACAACGACAGTATCGAACTGGCTATGGACAGCATGAAGAACAAGCCGTGTATCAGCTTCTTCGTGCGTTGTACTTAGCAGTGGTACATCCGTTGCATCGTTTGATGCCCGTACTTCTAGTTCGTCAGCAAAACCCACCAGCTACAACAATGTCCTTATCGTGTGGGGCATTGGCAAGTAGTTCCTCATACAGGAATCTAGCAAGATCAGCTTTGTTTGCGGAAAATGCCATGAAGTTTTCCCAGTTTTTGGCTAGGGTACACCACGACTTTCCACAATGCGTCTGGTAGGCTGAGCAGCCTTTGTTCGCCGAGCCCTCGTGCTTGACTTAATAGACATTTTCATGTACCGGTCAAAGACAATGTCTATTCTCTGGTACTTAGATCCAGTATGTAGCACTGATTTGACAAATACGTCGGCTAGATCACCGCCCCAAGCTTTTTGCAGTAGCAGGTTTGCCAATGGCAACGACAAGTGCTTGACCATCAATGATGAGACATGATGAGTGATCATGAAGTTCAACGGTTTCGGGACAGTCAATGCCTTCGGTTACCAAGTCTGATAATGCACTCTTGTTTCCGGTACGGAGTGTGCCATTTAGTTCCGCAATTGATAGAGGAACTGGCATGCTCAAGAATGCTGGGCATATCAACTTGGCGACCGGCCTCGAAGGAAGTGACCAACCGTTGAAGAACACTCCTGTCTGCCTTCATGACATGTGTTTGGTCTTTAGATCTGGTGACAATGACGCAAACGTCGGCGCATTGTTTCTAGCTCAGGGGTCATGTAGTGACATGCTTGGATTGGCACCCTCAGTGACAACCAGTCTCTCCTGCACAAATACTTGCAACTGTGCCATGCCACGGCATTTGGCATTTATTAATGATTCTCGTATTACTTCCGTTGCAATGTCTTTGTTTGCAATGTTTTGCAGAGTAGTACGTTCGGTTCCAGGTGTGAACACCCCAAATCTCTGGAACGTACCGAGCAATGCCTCTTCATCAGCATTATCTCGTTTTTTGCGGGATTTGGTGCTCTCATTGTGACTTAGTTTCTCACATGAGTGCATCTGGAACATGGCGTATGTCTCTACTGCAATGTGAGACCTCGGGTTGTAAGAGAGTGTCCATCTAGATAAGGCGGAGGTAGTCTTTGTAATGCCAACAATTCCACCACCCTTCTTGCCTACACCATTCAACCACTCTTGAGCTTGATCAGGGTCTACTTGGTTGAATTTGCGTGCCGAACGCCTGACCCTTTTCAAAGTTACCCTTTTCAAACTCTGTCAGTACCGGAGCAGGAAGCTGGTGCATTTCGGCCAGATATACTGGCCCCCATCTGGCATAGTTGTAGTGGTCGTAGCGCATAAAATATGACAACATCATCCCGAACGACTGCAGATGGAGGTTCCAGATACCATCACGCTGTGCACGGGTGAATAGCAGGAATATGGCTACCATATCCATGTATTTCCACCAGAAGGACACATTTGCATGCTCACCCGATTGATTGGCAACAAACTCATCAAGAGGCTTCTGAACTCGTTCATGTTTCAGCAATGTCGCCAACTCGGCATTCATTTTCGTATAGGGATTATTGCACATATCTGATATCTGGTCATAATACTCTATGTCAGACTCTTTGACGAAATCAAGAACACGGGGCATCATCTGACGCCACAATGCTTGCAGTGTCAGTTTATGGAGCCTCATGCCTTTGTTGTATGCCTTACCAGACAGAACTAGTTTAGCCGTACCCTGACCAACTAATCCACTTTCTACCCATACCTCAGCTAACCCCGACCCGTTCATATGATCTCCAATAGTCTTTAAAAAGTTCATGGAGATATGAAGGCCACCAAGGCGTGGAATCAGTATATTCTGGTACTCCGGGACGGACCATTTTAGTTCCATCAACTTGCAATACAACGCTTGGTCAACAGTACAGTCAAACCTGTCTTAAGCAGCCACCCAAGGGAAGTGACAAAACTGGCTGCTTAACAGAGGTGACCTCTTAATAGAGGGTTGTGTTTTCAGGTACATTTCAGGTAAATTTTGAAAAGTGAAATGAAGATAAAGATAAGATAGACATGTATGTTGACTTGATAATACAAATGTAATAAATAATATTAATGATTAATTTAGAGTGCCATATTGATTAAATATGTATGTTTTAATGCAATATAAAGTGTATCTTTATATTTATTTAATATTTTCAAAATTGAACCTGAACATGTAATGAGTGGATTATATAATTTAATGAAATAAAAAATCTGTCAACAAATAAAAACACCAATGTTCATATTGATTCATATTGTAGACAACTTATTGTACTAGATAATAGGGCATAATGTGGTATAATCGGAAATGGTGTGGGATAAGTTGTGTTTTTTTTTTGTTGTTTTTTTTTGTGTCGGGTATTGGTCAAGTCGAATTTGGATTCGTTTCCAATTGTGTATGTAAAATAATGCATAGGCGATGTCAGCAAAGCAGTCAATAAGTGCGACATTCGGCTCATATTCGACATATGAGGCCATTTCAAATTTTGCTTAAATTATATTTGAGCCAGTTACACTCGGTCCTGTGCAATACACACCAATTATATCAGCTATTCGTGTTTTGTCAATTTGGTAACTGGCAATGGGCTGTTCCTTTTTACAACATTTGTGTCGGTAACCTATAGAAATTACGAATCGACGGACAAGGTGCAAGAACCCGGATGCGATAGGCTGTTCTTTCAATAATGAGCCGACAATTCGGGCAACACAATTTGCACCTGTGAAACATACCCTCTCAATATCGCCGACGCGGCGACGTGTTAGGTGTTTTAATTACCCGCATTGACTGCTGACATCATTGTTAATTCGCGCTTCGGTAACGACCGCCGCAGGGTACATTGAAATCGAGATTAGCGGTGACCGTTTAATGAAATTGGATCACTAGTTTGGGACGATAATTAATGACCGCTGGCCGCGTTAGACGAGTGACCGTTGAATGAAAGCGTTTTATATAGCAAAAATGCGCGGGAGGAATTTGAAGTGGCCGCTTAACGGCGGTGACCGCTGATTAAAGGTGACCGCCCGAGCAGGTTCGACTGTAATTACTGTATGCTCTTGTCCAAGAGCCGACGATATGGTCATGCATCACTTCACTACTGTGTTCAGCGTGTCAAACTCATGTGCAGGGGCAAGAATGATTGGTATATACCCAATTGATGTTAGCTTAGAATCGTCTGATGACAGTGATTCGTTAAAACACTGTCCACCCCACCTTCTCTTCTGATGTCTGACGTTGTGTAAAGAATGCTAAGTCAGTAGCCTGTGCATCCTTTACACACTCAGAATCAGCAACATAGTCGTCAAACCAAGCCGTTTCCACAGGTTTTGAAAAGACTGGAAGTGGATTGTTTGGTTTGATGTTGACAGGAATCAGCTCCTCAATGATTGGGGGGACTTTCAATGTGTGACTACGGGACAGATCAAGTGTACGCAACATGACGTCAAGTTCGAGGCCTCGCTGCCATGCCGCTACCTGGGTGGCGTGGAAAGTATTCTTCCCATCAAGCGTTTCGTCAAGAATGTCAATGTTATCAGCAGTATAGTGAACAAATTTGTTTGGTACAAAGTTTGGTGGATTTACAATTACAGCCCCAGTTTGTGTGTCTAGTGTTTTCAGTGTACTTTCTGCTAAAGCAGATGTCCATTTTCACAAAACCTGTTCGTAGCTGAGACAGTGGCCAGCATTATGTAACAACTGCACTAGAACCTTTTGAACGGGTTGCCTGATGTATTGTGCTGGCCAGACCAATGTGTTTGGGGGTCAATTTCTTTCCACCACCGATGCCATATACAAGGTCCTGTGCAACGCTTAGAACCTTTCGTCGAACTTGATCTTCCGCAGCCCCATCTTCAGGCAGCGTAACGTAGCTCTTTCAAAAGCCATACCAATTGCTACGTCTTTGTCAACTGTATCTTTCATCGTCTTTTTGGTTTCTCTCATGAACGCACTGAAACATCCTAAATGATATTTCGCCTCATCAGCCATAAGGTCGATAACAACAGATACTCGAAGTCGGATTGTATGATCAAACATTGCTTCATCAAGGATTTCACGGCTCTTTTTAGGTGTCATTACAGATCTAGGTGTCATTATTTACATCAACACCGGGATTTCACGCGCTACGCGCGCACCTGTCATGTATGGTTGCACAGTCAGTGTCATTGAATTTTAGGACTTTTTTCTGTGGTTGTTATATCGATGAACTACCGTTTACAATACCAATCGCTTATGAAGGAATATGTTCAGGGCCAAAAGCTAAATAGCCAAGCCTAATAGGATTTAAAGGTTCATGGAGCCTGGAATATGCCATCAGTGTTGTTCCACCGTCATCGCCGATATATATGGCAAACAAAACAATGTTTTACACCTCTATAGTAACAATACTGTAGCATGTATTGCACCAATACTTAGTTAGTTCACTAACATGTTCTTGGCATGCGCTCACATTATCTCACCAGAACTATTAATAAAATATATACACATTTCTTTCTTTTTTTCGCAAAAAAATTACAATCATTCAGATATTTTGTGAATGTTTTTAGTTGTAAGCATACACAAATCCTTTTTAATGTATTGTACAACCCATATAACGCTATCTGCATGTTCATTTGCATACAATTTGCTTACAATAATGCACTCATTCAATTTAACTAAGACCAGGAAAGGCGGAAAAAAAAAAGATTGGCAGCCATTTTGTTTTTGCAAATTTGAAGCCTTTATCCTCATTTTTTTTCGTGGTATCCCCCATTTTTGGATTCAGCATACTCGAATTATGTTAAAAAGTTGGACGTACCACTTTTACTAAAAAATGCCGACAGAAGTTTCATTTCTTGAAATGCCGACTAATCTATGACGAGTTGCCATAGACTACACGTTGGCGTCTTTGGGAAAGATATGAAGAAAACCAATCAATCAGGGGGCCAGTGATGCCAATGGACGAAAGTTTATATAGGAGGCCTCGGTGCCATACTCTATCGAAGGCCTTGGAAATGTCGCAAAAGACAGCACGGACTTCCTTTCCTTCGTCCAGTGCTTTGCATATGTCATTATATAGAAATGCCAACTGATTTACAGTCGAATCTCCTCTTATAAATCCAGACTGGTAGCATGTAAGTTTATTATTTGTAGTTATAAAGTTATATAAGTATTTGTGTATGCATCGCTCCATAAGCTTACCTATGCAACTGAGAAGTGATATTAGGTCTGTATTGTTAGTGGACTTGATGGATCTACTTCTTAAAGATTGGAGTAACATTGGCTAATTTCCATGGGGAAGGGAAGAAAGATTTGTTTATCAGCTTATTGAAATAGTTAGAAAGGGGAGTAGATAGTTCCCGGGCGCCTTCGCGTAAGAGTCGCGGACTAATAAGGTCTGGACCGCTAGCTTTTGATGGATTTACTAAAGCTATGGCGTCAATGACATCTGTTGGAGAAATTGAGATGGTCGATAGGCTATGAGGTGAATGTGGTTTTTAGTTTTTATTGGGGTAGAAGGCAGGATATGCCCACTGTCGTCGATAGTCGATTGTTTTGAGAAGAACCTATTCAGTAATTCTGTTTTGTCGTCGTCCGATGAGGCATCGATGCCGTCGTCTATCAATGTTGGGATTGTTGTTGATTTATTGTTCGATTTTAATTGCTTAGCGAGTTTAAACCATGTCTTTATGGGAGTATTTTGATCATTAACTTTCTCAGTAATGTTAGTATCGTATTCAGACTTGCACTTTCGGATTAGTTTAGTTACTTCGTTTCTCAGTTTTCTAAAAGTGGCCTATACGGAATCGGTGTTGATGCGTTTCGCTTTTTTATGAGCTCTATTGCGTTTCCTCATCGCTTTCCTGATAGTGTTGTTGAACCAGGGGATATCGTTCGGCCTAATTGTGACTAATTTATTTGGTATAGTTTCCGATGCTGCTTTGGAAATGGTGTTCGAAATAGATTCTGCCGTGCTGTCTAAATTTTCTCTGCTAAGAAGTTCTTGCCAGTTGACTGCATTTAGTTTTTCTCTGAAAGCATCGTAATTGCCTTGTTCATAGAGCCATATTTTTCTTTTGTATGTAGCTGTTTTCTTTTTTTGGGATTTTAGAATAGCAACTACCGGGCAGTGAAATCTGACTAGATCAGGAATGAAAGGATCTGCAACAAAACTTGTGATGATGTGTCTCGCTTGTTTGACAAATATTAGGTCGATTAGAGAACAGGAGTTTTCAGTAAATTTGGTGTGGTCTAACCTCAAGACACAAGCCTGGTAGTCTCTATACGCAAACGGTTGTGGAAGGTTCCGAACGTACCGTGGTTGAACCAGCGGAGTATCCCGGTCCGCCCCAGGCAGCCTCGCGGGTCCACAAAGGGCCGCCATTCATTGGTCACCAGCAGCTGCTCCTCCCGACAGAGGGTGGGGTTTAGCTGGATCAGACAGCGGTGCTGTGGCATCTCATCTATAGACTTCTGTACGATCTGTAATTACACCGTAACAGGGTAACGATGGGGTTCATTCTGTAATTACTTTGGTAAGAGGGTAACGATGGGGTTCATTATGTATTTACATCGTTAACATGGTAACGATGTGGTTCATTCTGTAATTACATCGTTAACATGGTAACGATGGGGTTCATTCTGTAATTACATCGGTAACAGTGTAACGATGGGGTTTATTCTGTAATTACATCGGTAACATGGTAACGATGGGGGTTGATTGTTACTGGAGACCTCATATCCCTGGTACGTGTTTTGCTTTCTTGTTTCTTGAATATTGAATCCGGTTACCCATTATAAAAAATGTAAGTTTAGTACTGATCCTATTACTTTTAGGGAGTGGGGCTAAGTGACTCTGATGTGGTGAGGACCTGTCACCAGGTCCGGCTATTCTAATTTCAGGGCTGGATAATTATACACTACTTATTATTTCTGGAAATATTCAGTTCTGATTTTTGGAGTCGCCGTTCCCATATTTACAGCGGAAAAGAGTATACGATTGATCTGATGATTGTATTTATTTCTTTATAAAAGCATATGTTATGCGTGGTAACTACATATACTTTCGAACAGAAATATAGAGAAAACAGCGAAAAGGAAGTCTCCAAATGTTCATATTTCTCTCATTGAATCCGGCCCATGGTGTTTAATTCCTATTGACATTATATATAGCGCAGCACCAAATTCGGTAATCGTGTTTCGGTCTATCCCTGGACGTTGAGGAAATAGTCCGGAGTACGCTATCGACTTGGGCCTCCGGTAGAGAAAATGAACTTTATGACGTATGATCAGGGCCTGCGTACGCTATTCGCCATTCTCTCGTGCAAACAGTAAAGCCCCGGAACCGGTATGTATGCTGGCCGGTATGACGCTGTTCGCGTCTTTCTTCTACACGACTGTTTGCTTGGGTCCTGCCAGATCACGGTTTACCTACATCAGATATCTATTGTTGTTTTGCAAACTTTGTGCTGTTCGTTATCTGTTATATCTCATCAACTCTAAGTCAGATTAGCTTGAGACTTCATATACTTATTTGTCATTATCCATAGTTTCACTATATAGCCCACCCATGCGGTCCCAGTGTTCAAAGTCAAAGTCAATATGTACAAATTACTTAACAAAACACTTTTTTGCAAATTTCTATCTGTTATATTTCTGAAATCCTAAGTGGAATTGGCTTGAAACTTTATGTACTTATTTGTCATCATACATATTATCATGCTGCCCATGTGTTCAATATTAAGGTCAAATGACTTAGAATAGTTTTTGAATACGTGTTATCTCTGCAACACTCAGTCGGATTGGCTTGCAATTCCATATTATAGTTATATCTGTCATCCTCAATATGTTCATACTATAGCGTACAGTGTAACTATGCGGCCCCTGTATTGAGTGAGGGTCAGGGTCAAATGACTGATACCTTCGTCTTAATTTTTTTACATTTGTGTTCCGGGTTTTTTTTCTCAGTTTTTGTTATTGAGAGATATATAAATCAATAATTCCAGCACAAAAATATTTACACAATTTTGTAACATTTGATTGGTCCGTAGCAAGTCTCTGTCCAGAATTTATATCCCAGTAAACTCCATACCGAACTACTTTCCGTAACCGTCAGGCGCAGTTAAAATAATTCTTAAGAAAACGGAAAATAAACACATTTTCTTGATGAATTTATTTCAAATGCTGGAATTATAAGGAATGAATGGCCTTTTTGTGGAATTTATCGGGGATATAAACTTGGAAAAGTCGCGGGAATACTGGACGAGGCCTTCCGGCCTTCGTCCAGTATTCCCGCGACTTTTCCAAGTTTATACCCCGATAAATTCCACAAAAAGGCCATTCATTCCTATAGTGAAACTCATCCTCCACTTCATTCATTCCTATAGTGTTACTATCCCCCTTGTATACTGGTTATACCTCGGCGGGCTTATATTGTCACCTTTACCTTTGGTACTCTTGTTCAGTATATATAAATTTTAACATGATATTCGTGCTATTTGTTCAAACAAACCTGGGCCCGGTTGCTCAAAACCTCTGTTAGCTTAACAGACTGTTAAATCCTTAGCAATGCTAAGTAAAATGATTTAACAGTCTGTTAATCTAACAGAAGCTTTGAGCAACCGGGCCCAGGTTGTATAGAGAACAATATAAATACAAACAACGAACAGCTGACCACATACTTAAGGTTGTTGTACCCTTCTTGTGACCCAATGTAAAGTCTATGTAAATCTGATAAAACGAAAAACCTACTAATAATCAATAGTTACTTACACCAGTAAACCATATATATATATGTGTTAAATAAGTCGTTATGCAGATGACACTAGCAAGGAAATCACACCATATGCTGTCGTTAGAACATAATCATCACATGTTGGTGTATAATTTGGCTTCTACACACCTGTGTATAGACATAAATATACACGTGCTACCGCAAACTGTGTCTATTATTTGCATATTACAGGCGTATGTCTGCATTTTTATTGGTGGGAGTATCTGCATACAACTTTACAGATCACACGTGGTTTATTTATGCAAGTTTCTATTGTTTTCTTAGTAGGTTTTTTATTAGATTTCCATTGACTTTACATGGGGCCACATGAAGGGTACATCTACTATTGTTGTCAAAAAAGATAGTACGTATAGTTTTGGATATACACTATATGACTGGACAGACTATTGCTTTCTGTAATGGCTAAAAGTGGATCAGCACGAACACATGAAGTACAATTGTACATTAATAGACCCCTTACCTTGAACCCATCGAGGCGTAGCGGCCGTTTTAGGGGCACCATAACCTCATACGTGTCATCCGATAGGGTCCGTATTGGGGCAGTTTTCACTCCCACTGCGCTGCTGGTTAGGAAGGTCTTCCATTCGGGGCTGAGGACGTAGGCGACGTCCGTGACCAGCTTCACAAGGTCTTCCGCCACCTACGTGGAATAAGGCCATACCATATATTGTCTATGTTAAGCGTCCACGCAGTTGACCAAACCTTACCTACGTATCCGGTAAAAACAAAAAAAGGCCTTAAATTTATGTTGAAAACTTCCACATCCCTTTGCAGTGTTGAAGTATTTAGCATAAATTTAAATTTCCGTCAGCAAACTTTAGAAACAAGAAGAAGAAAATACTCTTATTAAACTTATTAAGTGGACATTCATGAACGAATTTAATACTTCACCAGTAAATAGTGTAACATAACATACACAGTGTGTTTGTGAAAATATACCCACACGCGGACGCTAAAACAGAGAAAGAACTTGCTATGGCCTAATCATATACCTGCACGATAGTTGTTCCAATTTGGATACCCACAGTTTTACCATTAACGGAATGTTATAAGCTCCTCGGACCGATGCTTAAATTAACCATACATGCACACTAATGCTAACGCTAATCTTGCCAATATTTGTAAAGTTCTTTATTTCAAAATACTTTAATATTCTGCTTGAAATCAATCGGCTTGATTGGCTGAGCCCGAGCTATGCTACAGCTCGGGCTCAGACAATCGAATTGCTGGATTGGAAGTTGAGATTGCCAATAGATGTTCAGAAATACTGATAATCTGGGCAAGATTAACGCAGGCTGTTGTGTATACATGTACGAGGGTTGTTCCAAAAGTAACTTCGATTTCCACAGTTTTACCATTAGCGGAATGTTATAAGGTCATCGGACAGATACATGAAATAACCATACATGTTCAAGGGTGGTTTGAAAACTCGGACAATTTTAGTTTTGTACAGTCGCACCATTAACTTGACTAACACAATTAACAGTGATTCACAGTGAATCTGGAGGGATATATTTCCTCATACGCTAACGTCAATTTTGGCAACGTTATAAGCTGGTCTAGAGCAGATTTCACGTTTTTCGAAGAACATGTACTACACAATTTATTCCACTACCATTTTGAAGTACCGGATTTCCCTTGACATCTGTAAATCCGACAAAGAAACTCGTGCTCCGCACTCGTTTATCGGATTTTCAGATGTCTCGGGGAAATAAATCCGGTATTTCAAAAAGGCAGTTGAATGAACGATATTTTAAGATGGGGTCCCATCGATTAGGCACCAAAAACGCTCTTTTTAGGATTTAAATAAGCGTATGATTATGTAGCCATTCCACCAGCTTTAAACATTACAATATATTTTATCGGCATACAATTATATATTAGGCCCTGGGCGCGTTGGGTTGTCGGTACGGAATCAGTATCGGCTATATGTGCATGCACACTGGTCCCGTTATTTAACATGTTTGTGTAATATTGTTGATACTATATATTTATTACCAGTAAATAATTCCAGCACAAAAATATTTACACAATTCCTTAACATTTGATTGGCCCGTAGCAAGTCTCTGTCCAAAATTGATATCCCAGTAAACTCCCACGCCGAACTACTTTCCGTAACCGTGAGGCGCAGTTAAAATAATTCTTAAGAAAACGGAAAATAAACACATTTTCTTGATGAATTTATTTCAAATGCTGGGATTATAAGGAATGAATGGCATTTTTGTGGAATTTATCGGGGATATAAACTTGGAAAAGTCGCGGGAATACTGGACGAGGCCTTCCGGCCTTCGTCCAGTATTCCCGTGACTTTTCCAAGTTTATACCCCGATAAATTCCACAAAAAGGTCATTCATTCCTATATTAAATTATTTTCCTATCACAAGTATACCAGCAATTCTCGTGTAAATTGCTCGTTCAGCCAATGTTACTAGTACGCGGTCGTAATAGGAATACAGTAGACATCAAATTGGTGTATACGCTTTATATTTATGGCAAGGTACTTTGTAAATAAGCAATATAAAACTAATATTCTGACATCAATGGATAACCCCGGCCGCCAATTGGATAGACGGATAGAACATTGTATATTAACGCAAGTTTTGCAAGAAGCTTTAGCGCAAACGTCATTTGACTTAGACTATTGGCCTTGTGGCAGCTATATAATGAAAGCATGTATTGCAAATATGCGAACATTTTCTCATGATTAACAGAAAATACAACAACTTTACGAAATATTGCAATTTATCATGTTTATGTTATTGGTGGAAGTACGAAATAAACAAAGGAACGAAAAGGAGATTGTTTTACTCCTTGGCATGCTGCACATACTGGGCGGATATTATATTATAATCAAAATAGTTTTGTTTTGGTTATACTAGTACTAATGCGCATTGTCAGTACTTGCTGCATCCTGGTTGGGGCATCGAACCTAGAGCTGAAAATATAATACTTCTACTTTCTGCCTGTCCAGAGTTAGCTGCTGTACTGCTTGTTTTATTCAGAATATTGATAATATAACGAAATGAGACCACAAATAACAGACCACCGTACATATGTAATAACAGAATCATCAACAGGCACCGAGGTTCATTGTATGACAAGCTGTAAGTGGAAAACCAATTTGAAAGCATGGTGATACATTCTATATACAACATGTCAGCATCCACCATAATGTTTCACGAGAAATTAGGCGACACATACACGTTAACATAGAGGTTTATCCAGCATCATTATTCATTACTCCTCATGGTTCATGATCGAAGTTAAACTGTATATTCCTAGTTATATTTATTATATTTTCAGATATGATAAACAACCGATGTGAATACATTATTTCTGTAGCGGTTTAGATAAATGTTTCGTTGTTGTCATAGCTCAATAATTCCAGCACACAAATATTTACACAATTCCCTAACATTTGATTGACCCGTAGCATGTCTCTGTGCAAAATTTATATCCCAGTAAACTCCCATGCCGAACTACTTTCCGTAACTGTGAGGCGCAGTTAAAATAATTCTTAAGAAAACGGAAAATAAACACATTTTCTTGATGAATTTATTTAAAATGCTGGAATTATAAGGAATGAATGGCCTTTTTGTGCAATTTATCGGGGATATAAACTTGGAAAAGTCGCGGGAATACTGGACGAGGCCTTCCGGCCTTCGTCCAGTATTCCCGCGACTTTTCCAAGTTTATACCCCGATAAATTCCACAAAAAAGGCCATTCATTCCTCAGGCTATAGTGTCTATGTTCATGCTATGCTATGGTAAATTTATAACAAGATATTTGCTTCATTTTGTGTAATGCGTAAATAGCTCTGAATTCCAGAAAACTGCTGTTCCAATTTTACGGTGATTGATATATTACATATGCAAATGTATACGTGTATGTTCATTTTCATGCATTTATTAAGCTGTAGATCAACGAATGTGCATACAATGCGTGTGATCTTTGCAGTTATTAACGGGTATGTGGTACCGATATTATTATCAAAGTTATAAGTAGAGTTTACGAAATTCGTATAAAATTGCGGCCATTTTGGATTTACATACTTCTCTTTTTATCGTGAAATTGGTTTATAAGCATTGTATAACATGTCAGTTATCACATATCAGAATTGTGTTTGCATTAACCATTCTGTGACTGCTGAAACAACGACGTTGCATATAAATATCCCAGAAACTGGGTATGCATTTCATAATGTCGGCCATATTGCATTTGCAATATAACCCCTTTATACCATGGTATATGTTATGTTTTTCTTGCGTATTGTTATTAATACTAATATGCTAAATACCCTAGGACTGTTAGCTTTATATGTGTATGTGGTGTCAACACATAATTACTCGTGCGTGCCAGTTTCTTTAAATAATTCATATTCTTCGTGTAAAATGGCGGCCATGTTGGTTTCTGTACATCATATTCCTAATGAAATGGATTAATAAACATTTAGTTGTCAATGTAGTATAAAATGCATAAAGTTGATGGGTATCTGTGCTTTTGAAACTTCTTCAACAACACGATATGCCCCTACATGTTTTAAAGTACTTTTTCATCGGCGGCCATCTTGTTTATGCAATTACTAAGCTTAAGCTACTTCTTCTGGAGGTCTATCATGCGGAAATATATAGAGTATATATGTTTAGTCGCATTGGTAACCAAAATATGTTGTGCGCAGAGATGGTACTAAACCCCATATTGTATGCCGGTACGCCCAGGTATGATCATTGCACCAAACAAAATAGAGAGAATAAATATGTACGTATGTTAACCTTTTAACGAAACACGGTTATATCCCTTGATATTAACAGTCTGTGGCAATTATTTATTTACATAAAAAAGTATAATACTGTCAATTAAAACATCCAGTATTGTAAATGAATATTGAGTTTGCCAGGAAAATGCTTATATAAAGAACGGACGAAGACATATGTCTACCTATATACATATACCTGGGGTTTGGGAATTCATATTTATCAAGTTTAACCTTTCAACACCACGTGCCTGTACAGTGGTATTTGCAAAACGTGTAGATCCAGATGAGCCGGCTCATGACGAGCCGTCTCATTAGGATCTGCACTTTTTGCAAATGATTTTTATATTTTTTAGAACAAAAATACAACCTTTTCATAAATGGACGGTGGGATTGGTTGCAAAATTAACATATCAAAATCCATTTCCAATTACTTAGGGGTGAAATGGTTCATAAATATAATATTATAACTAGCTCGTGTACGTGCCTGGAACTTGCGTTGCTGCCATGCCAACGGCGTCTTCAGTAGCAGCACTCGGCCTAGGTGGTCGGCCAGGTCCTCCGGCACCTCCAACTTCCGACGGGGCCGCTTCCGGTCCGGGTCCCGGAAGTTGTGCCAGCGGTCGTCGTCATCGTCCGTTGCCATTGTTACAACGTGTGTGGGGATGGTAGTGCTTGTTTGTGCTTTAAATCTAAATAATGTAGATATCGGAACATATGGCGGCCATTTTGAATTTTCTAACATTAGCAGCCATGGATAACGAGGGTAAACCTTGTTGATGGATATGCTAGTAGTATTTGGAATGGTACTTTATGTCCGAAGCCAGAGGTGCATACGACTAAAATGTTCATAAGTGCAACTTTAGGATCGTCTGGACATTTCAATAGATGAATTTACATTTATTGAGCATAGGCTGCATATGGTCAATAAATGTAAATCCAATAATTGTTTGCAAGAAAACGTTGTTACTGTGAAATTTACAGACTATCGTGATTTTGCACTTACAAACATCTTAGTCGTACGAAGTTTGGTGAAACGACCTCCAGGTGCATAGGTCAGGTATTGATAAAACATATATTACATTAATTAGGAGGACATGATTTGGATGGATTTGGATAATTTATAATTTGCATAGTCGGTTGGTCTAAATAAAATACCATACTTGTGTAGTTTGATATGAAGTTTATTAGACTCGACTCGGATTTTCACGGAAGGAATTCCTCGGCGGGACTCGGAATTCCTACATGTTTCCTAGCGCTGTCTGATAGACTTCATATAAAAAGACGTTGGCACGGTGTTTTCTGTTCCAAAACTCCACATTAACGTGTACATGTATAATAATTGGTGGCATATCTGTAGCAGATTTCACCAACATTGCAAAGTATACTTTTCTATGAAAGTATACTTTGAGGGATTAATCATTTATTTTTCCTGAAATGCATTATTTCATATAGAACTAACAACTGCATATATTTGATGATTAAAAGTATGCAGAATTATTATACTGAATGTATTACATTATCACAGCCAAAATGGCTGTGATAATGTAATAAATTCAGTATAATACAAATTAAAAAATGTATCCTAAAATTGAAAATTTCTCGCTCAAAGTATACTTTGCTAGAAAAGTATACTTTGCAATGTTGGTGAAATAGGCTACTGGGATTACCCAGGGCCCGTATTCGCCGATATCGCTTTCGAAAGCAAGCCATATTTTCCGTAAGTGACTACGAACCAAATAGTGCCCATGGAGAAATCTTTTTTTTTAAATATATTTCGGCGAAAAACGGCGATAAGAGAGATAATACCAGAACTGACATCATACACAACCGCCTGCGTTAATCTTGCTCACACTATCAATATTTCTGAACATCTCACATTTCACTATCAAGCAATTTGATTGTCTGAGCCTGAGCTTCAGCTCAGGCTCAAACAATCAAGCTGCTTGATTGTAAGCACGATATTCAATTATTTTGAAATAAAGAAATTGACAAATATTGGCTTGACTGGTGCAGTGTAGCACAGAACAGGCTCAGCCAATCAAGCTGATTGATTTCAAGCATAATGTTCAAATATTTTGATATCAATAAGAACAAAGTAATTGATATGGGCAATATTAGTGCAATCGATAGTGTATAGCAAGTACGTACCTATATGTAATATCCAGCTATTTCCAACCGTTTTCTGCCAAAATCATTAACATTGACCACGACCGCCTACTCAATATGGAATCAAACTGTATAATTATGAGGCGCACCATACGATTTTGTACCTTCGGACATCTGCGTAATTTCATGAAATACGTTTACAAAATTTACAATATCTTCCGTAAATGGCATCAAAAGTTGACAACATTTTCAGAGTACATGCGGAATATAATTCCGCATGTACTCTGAAAATGTTGTCAACTTTTGACTTTATTCATGAAAAATATTGTCAATTTTGTAAACATATTTAATGAAATTACGCAGATTTCCGAAGGTACAATATCGCATGGCGTGTTTCATTAGGCTCGTGTCTCGTATATGACTATTTAGTCTAATACCTGCTGTACAACATGTGGATTGGTGATATTGGTGTGATATATTGCATTAAGATCATTTAGATAGTGCAATTCTACATAAACATGGCCCAAAGGTACATTAATATTGCAGTCAGCTTAAGAAGATATCAGACGTTGTGTTGTTTGATCACTCTCTACACTGTTTACAATACGTAGTTGTGCTTTCTGTCTATCAGTGATGCATGTACTGTACTAAGATCCACGTAAATCTCAGTGTTTGATCATTCAACGTCAACACTGGTTTCCTTTATTGTCAAGGGATATTGTTTCGCATGTACGCTTTATCGGAACACCGATTAAAACTATTCATAGGCCCGGCTTTGGAATTTCCTTCCTTATCGCAAAGCCGTATTCCGCCGATATTGATTTCGATAAAACGTACTGTTTTCCTGAAATGACGCTGAAAGTTGACACACCATTCAGAGTTCATTTGAAATTGCATTTCACATGAGATCTGAATTTCCTGTCAATTTTCGACGTTGTTTACTGAAAATTAGTGTAACCAAGGATTTAGGTTACATGTCTCTGTTATAACCAGCGCACTATAGATAGTGTTCATGCTACAGGAGTGTGCTATTTTATAATCAGCTTTATCCCGTCAACACAGTGCGTATGTGCCGTGAAACACGGTGCAGTGAAACATTTTTAATATCCTGTCAATACGACCTAATGATTGCGTATGAATATGTGCGGTTATCATAGTCGATTCTCCGATTTTGAGGATGCAGCTGGGGTTATTTCTTTGCAGTTTAAAGCTATTTGTAGGTGTTGACGGGATAAATAGAATAGTAGGTTAGTGCCGTGAATGGGAAACATATCTGGCGCGGCACGGAAACGGGATGGACTCTGCAGAGCCTCGCCCATCCCGTTTCCTAAGCCTTGCCAGATATGTGTTCCCATTCACGGCAATAACCTACTATTCTCTATATATACTGGTCACAAATCTCGCAGGTACCATGTCTCCAGTCATACGGCAGCCAGAAATACGCTTAATAAGATAATCAGTTGTTGTGAATGTAATCGGTTTAACTTTCATATACTATTGGCTGTCAGGATTGGTTAAACCTGCACGCCCATATTCCAGCTTGTAATGTAAAGAAATACATGTTTTATTTGTTTATTAAAGGTACATGCTCACGCAGTAGGCACAACATGTTCTTTATATCGGAGACATCATCTGAGACATTTTCTAGCAAAATAAACATTCATTCACCATTACCCACGTGTTGATTGACATTATTATACATTTTATATTAGACGTATTTTATATTAGACCTACTGAGTATAATATCGTGTATAAATGACAAATAAATATACCATATTAGAACACATTGATGGTATCCGCTTTAGAGAGGTTATACTGTATTTACTTCTTTCTTTTTTTACAAATAGCTCATGTTCAGAATAATTTTGCACCAACCTACCAATTCAAGTGCCACGGATCTATAATGCGACACATATGTGGCTATGACTGGAGAAATGGGGCATGGGGATGGGTTTGTGACCAGTGTAAGTTCCTCATCAAAGGGCGTCGTCAGGGGGGGGGGGGGGGGGGGGGGAGGGGGGGGGGGGGGGGGGGGGGGGGGGGGGGGGAGGGGGGGGGGGGGGGGGGGGGGGGGAGGGGGGTTCGTACGAACCCCCCATGAATTTTTTGAAACTAAAAATGGCAAAAACAGAAAATTATTTTTGCTCATATCTCGATTTGTGAGACTCTTATAGGTTAAATGTCATTATTGAATAGTTGAATTACTTTTTCTGTTTTATATTGCGCTTTTTTATTTTATTTTAATATTAAAGGCATATTTGGTTCTTTACATTGTTGACACTATCAGACAATGCAGTGTCAATACAATAGAGAATAGTAGGTTAGTGCCGTGAATGGGAAAACATATCCGGCAAGGCTCAAGAATTTCTTTATTTCTCATCAGAAGTATATGTTGTGACCACTCATTTGAACCGTCTCGTCGAGACGGTTCAAATGAGTGGTCACAACATATATTTTGGTTCAGAAATAAGGAAAATATATAGAGAATAGTAGGTTATTGCCGTGAATGGGAAAAAATATCTGGCAAGGCTCAGGAAACGGGATGGTCGAGGCTCTGCCGAGCACATCCAGTTTCCGTGCCGCGCCAGATATTGTTTTCCATTCACGGCACTAACCTACTATTCTATTTATCCCGTCAACACCTACAAATGGCTGTGAAATGCAAAAAAATAGTATTGACTGGATATCAAAAATGTTTCACGGCACCGTGTTTCACGGCACATACACACTGTGTTGACGGGATAAATATAACTATCAAAAATCATGGGATGTTACGTTTTCTGTGGTAAATAAAACATTTGATCTGCATAAGGTTTACGAGAACTCCTTCGGACTCGACGCAATTTCGACAGACCAAATGTATTATGAACCACAGTAAGCGCAACCGCCCATGGTTGTATTCCTTAAATATAGAGAATAGTAGGTTAGTGCCGTGAATGGAAGCAATATCTGGCAAGGCTTAGGAAACGGGATGGGCGAGGCTCTGCCGAGCACATCCCGTTTCCGTGCCGCGCCAGATCATATCCAACTTTCGCGGCCATCGTACCTGGACAAAATCCATAGTGACCACATGGTCAATTTCAGCTGACCGATACGTGATTGTTAGTCGGTAATTTCCGTGATATCGGCTTTTCCGTAATCTCTAGGAAATATACAGGTGTCACGTGATGTACGTAATTTTATCGATATGTAAATCGATAATCCATGTGCATGTAGTGTGGCGATTCCACCATTGACCACTGTGATATTATTTCTAACCATATCAAATAAAGATGAAATTATATTAAGTATTGCAAGTTGCAATTATGTCAAAGATAATCAAATAAGACAAAGTCTATGCTGAAATTACAAATTCTGTTTAGTTTGCAGAAAATAATTCTACCCTGGTTGTACAAATAAAGTTCAAGGAAGTTTAGTTTGCAGTAATAATCGTTAAATCGCGTAAATAATTACAGATAACCGATGTACTCGTTATATATATTCTCAGACTGGCGAACTTGTTTTAAATTAATATTTCGGGCAATATACATGTAGCCTAATGCAAAACAGCGATTGAAACCAGTGTATACCCAGATCAAGCTGCGCATCCGCACATTCTGAACGGGGTCTACCGTGGTTGTACAAATATAATTCAATGAGGTTTAGTTTAGTTTGCAGTAAATAATTCGCGATGATTCTGCTTAATTCCCTGGAAATAAAAAACAACACATTTCCATTTATTGACACTTTTATAATTTGTGACACTTTCACCAATACTAGTTTCGATAATCGGTGGAAATCTCGTTAATATTGCCTTGAAATAAAGAGAAAACATGCAACGATACAAATAGTTAAAACCAGCGTAAGTAATCATAGTTTGTAAACTAACGTAGTCTGATCCAAGATTTATAATTCCCGTGTATGTAAAAAGGGAATTACGTTAATTATTTCTAACCATATAAAATAAAGATGAAATTATATTAAGTATTGCAAGTTGCAATTGTGTCAAAGATAATCAAATGAGTAGAAAATTGATCTCTCGAACAGGTCTCAAACCTCGACTGAGGATATATATTTGTGTTTTAATTTTGTTCTAACAATTTTATAATTGTTATCAAAATATCTATCAACTGATAGACACTTTATACCAACAATAAAACTGTGCGTATTTTTTATAATACATGTATATACTGGAGAAACGGGACTTCTAACAAGCGTTATTAGACTACAGGATCGTGTTATTTGATCAGGATCTACAATGGTCACAAATACCGTAAGCCCCATTTTCCCAGTAACATGACACATACGTAAACCAAGCAAGTCAATTTTACTTCCAAAAGTTGTAAGTTCCCTTTTGTTTACCAGTGTCCAACATAGCCAGTCAAAACAACAAGCAGCGCATGCACATGAAAACCAACATGGTTGACATGTTGACTTCCTCACCCATCAGTTAACTAATACTGGTCGGTGTTTGAAATGTTTCAATTTCATCAACATATATACGGAAAAATGACTAACAACATCGATGGTATCCAAAGGATTTTAATTTCAACGTTGAAATAAAACATTATTAGGTAAACATATTTTATGTGGGATTTGCAAACAGGGCACATTTTCTCGTGCACCTGTCCCCATTTGGAGAAGCGTAATATTGATTTTTTTAGCTGACAATATACAAGGCTGTACACAGGCCAACAATTGGACGCTGATGTGTAAGTGTGATTTACCTCAAGATAAACTGGATTAGATTTTACTGATATTCATGCGCAATCGAGAGAAGTAGTAGTAAGGGAGTCAAAATGATACCACCTACCGTGGTATCATTTATAACCCTCTATAATACCCCCACCACCCCCGAAAATCAAAAAATTGGTTAACGAGGAAAATTGGGACTCCCGACAGCAAATTTATGAATTTTTGGAGAAAATAATTTTGAAAAGAGGGAGTCCCAATTATATTGGTAAAATCCGTGGCAAATCTGTACTGGTTTCAACTACCATGTTTCAACTACCCACCTATAGTAGTTCCAAATACCATTGCGATAGACACCAACAGACAAACCTTTTTTTCGTCGAATTTCGGTAGTAGAAACTCGGATTTTTTCTAGGAAAATTTTTCCAATTGAACATATAATTTCAACTACATATAGTTCAACTACTTCTCTAAAAATGCAAGGAACGAAAAAGTTCGCAACCGCAAAAGACATGGGAATACGCTCTGTAGGAGAAAGGACGGACAAACACGTTCTACTGCAAAACATATACGACAACAATTTGGCAAGCGACATAGGCAAAGTCTGTTACACCCCAACGATAGAAGTTCCGGAGGGAACGGAAAAATCTTGCACAAGGGGAGGGAATTCGGTACACATTTGGAAACCAGTTTCCGAAGTATTTGTAGACGACATGTATGTCTGGACACTATTGGCTGCAGACCAAGTCTACCACCACAAAAGCAGGGTCTCGATTTGTATCCGCGGCGGGCCCAGTTGCAAAAACAATTCTTTCCAACATTCGAGCCCACGCACACGTGGCCGAGCTGCCAGGTAGCATGCACGTACGCATAGTATCTACATCTAGGTATTCCGGAGACACAACCACGCTGTACAGAAGAACATGTACCACAATTTTGGAGACGGACAGCACCGTTCTAGACGTATTCGAGAGAAAACATCCAACAAAAACTGGAACCAGAAGCTATAGTAGTGGCAAAACTAGACGTTGCCGATATAGAAATATGGAGATCTTTTCGAAAACCTCCCCCGCTTTCTAGAAAGCCTTCGACTAGACGGTATAGGATTGTATGCAATAGATTGTACGAGAGACTACGCAGGCACACTAGATAGAGAATGTTTGTCCAACCACCTGCAAAAACACATGGGAAGAAGAAGAGTGTAGTATTCTAGACAATGTAGACAGTGTGGGAAACAATTGTATGTCCCTTCTTGTTCCAAAACCCCCTATAGGATCCCTATGGAGAGGACAATTCTACAACAAATTTGTATGCCAGATGGAATGTGCAGGTGTGCTCGACAGCATGGGAAACAATGTAGCAAACTACTGCGACTGCCCAGATTCTAGACTAGGAGAAACATTCGCGCACCCACTGGTACAACAAAAGGGTATAGTAGGATAGAGGTTTCTCTATATGGCATAGAGGCAGCAGATATTTCTATAGATCTTGCGAAACAAGCGATACAACACATACAGAAAATGGGGGATCCGGAGGACGAGAAGCTTTTTTGGGAACAACCGCTCGAGAAACAGTGGAAAGCACTAGCTTCTGCTATACATTGCAACCTTGTTCTACTCTCGAAACAGACGAAAACACTGTACGCCATATATTGGGGACACTCCGGGACGCGACGGCTGTGTGGAGTATACAAAACGTACCAAGACCAAGATATACATACGTTGGAGGAGACATACCTGCCTCTGTGGGTATCTGCATTTGGATTTGTAGGCCTTCCTATACACGCGGTAGTGTTGGACCAGGACGAAGATGGAGTAGGTACGACTTTGCAAACATATAGAAAAAACAGAAGGTGGAACATATCTAGCGAGAAGCAAGGCACCGCTTGCGCGACATGCAAAGGAATTTCCAGAACCTCGCGATGGCATTCGCCCACTAGTGGATACAGAGTTCGTACGGTGGCAATGGAATCGGAAGTTTTGGCACGGCGATAGAACAGGTATACCGTTTCCGATAGAGAAGGTGGAGACTACCAGAGAAACCTGCCTACTATCCACGCGGGACAGAGTTGCACGACTGGCGGAAGAGAAATTGTTGCTGGAGGAGAATAATTGGCGCGTATCTGTGGAAAGAGAACGGGGAACGGCAATGGAAAGAAAACGTTTGGAGTGGGAAGAGATAGTTCTACGACAGAAAGAGGCGAGAGAGCTGTTGGAGGATATTGTTGCTAGAAAAACCGCATTGGAAACCAAGATAGATATACTACGAGAGTCTCTACTAGATGCAGCACACGAGTTTCGCACGCACAAGAAATCTACAAAACTTCTAGACATATGGGTAGACAAGGCCAAGCCCTTTGTACCGGCCAAGATAGAGGTGTTGGGGTTCCAAATTCTACCAGAAACGGCAAACAGGGTATTTGCTGGCACAATTCTAGCAATTCGAGCAAAAACAGACGACGGAGAAGAGCATCCAGGTGTGGAAATAGGGCAGACAGCGATGCTATGTTGGGCTCCAAAAACACTTGCAGCCGCGATATCCACTCCAAAAATACTAGCAAAATATACAGAAATTTCTGGAAACACACCTCGAACAGCTTCATTCTACTTGTGTGGAGACGTCCACTTTCCACTAGAGTTTCGACTAGAAGGATTCGACAAACCATTTGGGCAACACGGATACCGTAGAGCAATACTAGGAGAGATTGTAGCTCCGAAAGGATTTGCCAAGCGGTTGGATATACTAGAAGAGGAGGAAACAGCTAGAAAACAAACGTGTACACAAGCAGACAATTCGGTAGAATATTTCGACAAGATGGAATATCTGCTAGACAAGAAGTGGGCACTATGCGAGAAACTAGAAACCCTACCAGTAGACACAGAATTCCGAATATCGGGATATGGAGAGCACCTGTATCGCGGGAAGGAAAGGTACATCTTGGAAATAGGAAAGGAATTGTACTGTTCGAACGCATTCGTGGAGGCCCAATTGTTTGCAAATCCCAAACTTCTGGAAAGACCGATTCTACTACGCACACTACAACTAGGCGCGACAAAAAAAAAGAACAAGGAAATGCGAGTATCCATGCTGCCAGCTTTGTAGACCCCCCAAACAAAACAACTATGCAACACAAAGAGCTACTCCATGTAGAAAGGGTCGCCAGGGCGTATGGACTCGCTACGAGTTTTCTTTTTTTCCACCGGTTTGGCGGACTATTTGGTGGGGTGCGCGAACTGGGCGTCGGGATCTCCATTCTTCCAGATTCTACAAGACTCTAGGGACACGAATGGGAACAGTGGTTTGCAGACCGCGTACGCCACCACGAGAACCCCAAGCCACCACTTCGCATTCTCTACGGTTTTCCAAATGTCGTGTACCTCCTGCTCGTCTTTCTTCGGACACTCGGAATCGATAGTTTTTCCAAAACGGCTGGCATCGTCGGAAATTGCGTCCAACAGCCTGCGTTCCAGTGTATCCAACCGGTTCTCCAGGCGTCTCTCCATGTCGGACAAATTTGTTTCAAATTTAGTCGATTCTCCGAACGAGCTGGCGTTTTGCAGATTTTCTAGTAGAGCCGTGGGAAACTCGGTGGAACCAGGTGTGGTCACCCTGTGCACTACTGGGGTAGTAGTTTCTTGTTCTTCGGGCTTTGTACTCGCATCGAGGCGTCATATTCTTCAAGACGAGTGGTACGATCCCATATTTTTTCTTCGAAGACGAGTGGACCGATCCCATATTTTTTCTTCGTGTCGTCCGCAGAC